>CM035798.1:39598366-40080866 GCA_020466265.1 Siphamia tubifer | reverse complement strand
ATCTTTTATTCCGGTTTAATTCTGAATAAAGGTTAATTCCTCTTTAAGATGACCATGTAAACACCTAATGCCAGTTGAAAATGATAATTCCAAATTAAACGTAATTCCGAATAAAGTCACTGCTTTCTTCTTCTTCATTATTCCGAACTAGAAAAGCACTCTGAGAGCGCAGCCCCCCCCCCCCCCGGATTAAAATCAAAATCTAATCATTTCTACATTTAGATCTCCCCATGACCAAACTACGATGAAAACATCATTAAAATCTGTCTATAAACCATAATGTTTCAAAACAACTACGTACATATTCTGCACTTCCAGCATTAGTAATGTTGATTCAGTCGAGCTGCTGCTTCAGAATTATTACAAAAATAAATGGAAAAATCACATGTAGTATCTGGTCTAAATGTTGATACTTGAAATGAAAGCAAAACAAGAAGTGAACACGGTCATTTTCTTCCAGTAGACATCCAGACGTTAAGTGGTCATTCTGTCCAATCAGAACCATCTGTACCTCCAGCTCTTAAAGAGCAATTAACTAGAGTGGAATACACGCATTTCCATGGAAACCTTTATTCAGTATTAACATTTCAATGTAAACATGAAAGAAATAGCTTTAATTCTGAATGATTTTACTCAAAATAAATAATTTGAAATTAAAAAGAAAACATCATGTAAACAAAGCCAATTTCCAGGGCAGGTCCCAACCTTAGACCCTCCTTCTCAGTTAGACAGAACTGGGGGAGATCCACAGTGATGGACAGATCCAGTCCCATGGACAGACAGACTGCAGATGGAACCTGGACTGATGGACGGATGTCCCGTAGCTGATGGAATTCCAAGGTTAGAGTTAGTTCTTGAGTTCTTGAGCCTTAAACTCTTTTGCTTTCTCTTTTCCTCCTCACTTCCTATCATCCTTTCCTGTCACCCCCCCCACCCCCCACCCCTCCTCAGTCCTCACTTGACCCCCCCCGCCAGTTCTCCCTTGGGTCCTAAACATTTTAATTGCAGCCCACAGGCCATTTGATGCCTGGCCAAAATTACTGCAAAGAGATCAGCTATTGTCCTTTTCCTTTGTGTGTATGTGAGACCAAATGACGGTTACACTGGCAAGTGTGTGATGAAACACTGAATGTGTGTGTGTGTGTGTGTGTGTGTGTTTTTGTGTGTGTGTGTGTGTTTAGAGTTAATCCCTGAATAGAGGAGCCATTAGGGAGAATTAGGCAGGTTAGACCTAACCATGATCCTCCTCTCTCGCTCTTTCGTTCTCCCTCTCTTTGTGTGTGTGTGTGTGTGTGTGTGACAGCCGTGGATGCGTGGCATGCTTCAGGGTCGTGGCCCTTAGTAAAAGTAGAGCCGACCGGAGGTGCACTGGGGATGAACAAGGAGGGTGTGGGGTGAGGTAGCCAACCCGCCTAATCTTGCCAATCCACCCCTGCTGTGCGCACACATACACACACACACACACATACAAGTTGTACAAGTTGTCGGTCTCCACACTCTGTCAACAGATGGCTGTAGCGCAGAGGTCGAGGGTAAACTGGAGGAAAACCCAAACCAGACAGCACCCTCCCCTCCATTATACCCCCCCTCTAATGTCTACAGCTAATCACAGTCTTCGGCACGCAAACTGATCCCTCGTCATTAAAGAAGCAACTGAAGGCACACACACACACACGCACACACACACTGTGCTCAGAGTGGGCATTAGTGGGCATCCAGACAGGAATTGTCTGTGTGTGGAAACAACACAAGGTAGAGTGTGTTCAGGAACAGGTCAGACAAAATACAACAGAGAAACAAACAGTGGACATGGATGTGAGGTCCACCCACTACCTGCACCTGTACACTAGCCTGGTTCTACTCCATTTGGTGCGTTTCCACTACGTAAAAGGACGTAAGGGGCTCAGTTGGTAGAGTGGGTCATCCAATTACTCAATGGTTAGGGTTAGGGTTAGGGTTAGTCCCGGCGCTGTCAACATATCGAAGTGTCCTTGGACACTAAACCCTGACTTAGGCTGCCAGTAGGTCTGGCAGAACCTTGCATGGCAGTAGCACCTACTGATGGGTGAATGTGAGGCTAATGTAACACACTTTGAGTACCATGAAGGTAGAAAAGCCCTATATAAGTGCAGCCTGGTCCTAGATGTTTGGTATCTACTCCGCTGAGGTTCCACATGATGCTATGTTTCCACCACATGATGTGGTCTCTCCTCAATTCTACTTGATTCTACTCGGGGACCACGTACTATTCCTTGAGAGTGTTTCCATAACAGATACTACGTCATTGTGAGACGCCATCAAGCTCACACTGATTTATTTTCCTCATCCACCGAAGACAGAAATGTCTCAACGTCCACGACTGACCACAGTGTCGTGACATTATTGTGTTGTGCCCTGAATTTAACGTACCGCTGTTTACTTTAACTCTGAAATCTAGTTTTTAAAAAATGTTGGGGCACACATTGTCTCCACCAGTCTGTGTATATGCTGATGACATGTCATATTATACTATCACTTGGAACCTCAGTGGAGTAGATACCAAAAATCTAGAACCGGGTACCATGGGACTGGGTCTTTTTTCATAGTAGAAATACACGAAAGTGAGTAGAATTGGGAAGAATTGGGTAGACATATAAATACTGCAGACCGCTGATTTGTCAGAGAATTAGAAGTTTACAGTAAAAATACCAGTAAACGAATACATTGATGACAAACCGTAAAATGACAAACATGAAATATCATCCCGTTGACATCATCTGCTGTGTGTATGTGTATGTGTCCTTATTGTTGTTCTTCTCTTACCCTTTGTTTTAACTGTCAGCTGTGTTACACTGATGATGATGTTATGCAAGTTACATGGCTATGACGACCAAGCACTCTAAGGTCAGTTGTATCCTGTAATGAAAACGACCTCCACAAATAGTACTTAGGATCCATCATGAAAATACTGTTGAATGAGTTAAGTCTAAATGAGTTGAGGCCAAATTTGTTCATTTATTTTGGCTTGAAGTTAAAGCACAGGAATATGTTAAATTATTGAAAAGAATGGGGGTGAGATTAAATAAGTGTTTTCTTCTTCCCACTCCTTTTCGTGTGTAAATTTCATAATTTTTTTATGACTTACATGTATTCTGTGAATGTTCGAAATAAACAAATCAATCAGTCAATCAATCAATAATTTTTGATGGTTACATGTTTAGAATGAGAACGTTGTTGGCCATATTGAGCATAATCTATGACTTGATAAACCTTTAAATCTGTATTATGAAACACTATAGGAAAATCAAACAACCTGATGTCAGAAATGTTTGGCACTTCTACTTGTTGAGAAAGGAAACGCTATCATGAGTGAATGTGTGGAAAAGTTCTGCGATGTTTGGATGATCACATTCTTTAACGGTCCACATGTCACTCTTTACTGTAACTTATAAATTATTTGACTAAGCAATTCATGATGTACAGTCGTAACATGAGTCAATAACAATGACAGCAGCTTCAGTAAATGCTGTTGTTGTTCCTCATTTTCTTCTACTTTTCCTCTTAATTATTTGGTCATCTGATTTGGAAAGTGAAGTCACTCTGTTCTTAATGTTGGCAATAAAACCACAGAACTCATCAGTAGGCATAGCAAATGTCCAAATGTAGTTTTCTCTTATTTTACTCTTATTTATATATGAGAAGTGGGAGTACTGTAAATATCTTATCACAGATGCATACACGATGTTGCAACTACTGACTGCAACAAGTTCTAATAAACTAATGAAAGACACAACTGTCCATTTTGCTTCTGTTTATTGTTCTGAGTCCTGAACACTCCAGTCATGTTGGGGTGTTTCACTACTGCAGACGTCAACAATGAGCGTCAGTCTTGAGACAAACTCGAGAACCCTTTTAAGAAACCAAAATAAATCAACTTTAGAAAGCACTTTAGCACAAAAGGGGGAAAAAAGAGACCCAGAGGCTTTCCCGTACTCGCTCTCAGGTAGCCATTAAAAACTTCAGGACATAAACATGTTCCAGTAATATTCCAGTAAACAGCGGAAATGTGCAATGAGTCACCTCATGCAACAGCAACGCAGAGATAATACACACACTCACACACACACAGACAGAGACACAGACTGATGTCACGTTACCCCCCCGTCCTGGACTATTCCATTATAAGGAGCCTGAGGACAAACCACTGAAGAGTAACTATTATACAGCTATAAAGAGCTGCAGCGTGTCTGAGGTTGACAAAAACTAATTAATAGTGACTTCACTGTTGTTCATGGTGCTTTTATCTCCTGGAGTATCATTGTTATACATTCCTTCAAGACTTATATGTGGACTTAAGCATGTCTTCTGTTGGAGAGAAAATGTGCATCGTTTATGTCTAATTACATGCAAACATTGGAAAACATGCATATAAAGATGAACTTGCTGCGATCTCACCCATGTTTTCAGTAGTTTGCATTTTATTAGCTTTTTGGGCAGGGAAGTGATCATTTTTGGACTCAAGGGGTGGAGCTTCAGAAGAACAAGGGGTTAGAGCCATCTGCTAGGGTCATGCATGAGCTAATGCTAAACGCTAGCTTACAGATGCAATAAAAGTTTTATATGTACAGTTGTCCCTCGTTCATGGTGGGGGTTACGTTCTAAAAAATCACCTTTATTTTATTTTATTTTATTATTATTTTTTTTTTTACAATTATTACATATGCTTTAAGAGTCATTGCACGAGAAAACCAGGCAAAACCAGGCAGAGGTTGGAAGATGGGGGTCGGCCAAATTAGCTCATACTTTGTATGTATATTAGGTAAGTGCAACTATGAACAGCCATATGATTAAAACCCTCTGGTTATTTTTCATTACAGAGTTCTGGGACCCCCCTCTGAGACCCTCGGAAATCAAACAATTTATATCTAAAAATGACTAAAATTGCGATAGCTACTCTCATCATTCTGTTAAAGCTATGGACATAAATGTTATATTTGTATAGAGTATAGATTCCATAGTTTCACAGACCAAAAGTTGAAGATGAGATATTTAAAGTAAGAGGGCAGAATTTTTATCCCTCTGAATTGTTGTCACTTTTGAAGGGCATTATTTCCTATGGGCAGTGGCTTTGGTGAATGGCATTAGTGTTGCTGGAGAGAGCAATATATGCTTATTCAAAAACAAGCATTGTATAATTGGGCCATACATAAAGTGAGCTGTGAGTGGGGGGTCCTTATGGGGATTTTTCAGCTTTTGGACTATAGTCCAAAAACGTAATTTTTTTTGTTTAATAAATACTGTGCTGAAGAAGAAAATAGTTTTGCATTCATACTGTACTGAACACGAACTGAACCATGACTTCAAAACCAAGGTGCATCCGAACTGTGATTTGTGTACAACGTTACATCCCTTATACACATATATACTGTATATATATGGATCCAAACTCCTTTTCTCTTTGTTTTATTGTTCTGGAACAGGGGTAACAATGATCTGGGTTGTTTTTTCTTTAGTTCTTGAAATTCAAGTCACACTCATCTTTTATAGTTTTGAGGCAGTCACACCAAAACAGTGTGAAAAAACAATTTATTTTGATGGGACTTGCCAACATCTTAAAATGTTTACATTTATACTGAACAAAACACATGAAAAGAAACTTGTCTTTGTCCAAATCTCCCTTTTTTTTCATGTGTATTTACAGCTCAGAGGTCGTTGTTCATTCACTGAACAGGATGGACAGTGATATTCTTGACTTTCTATCACGTACATCCTGTGAACCAGATGATGATGACCAGAGTCCAACAACAACATGTGACGCCTAGATTATTTGTGGGTCAGACAGTTTGAGGCAAGAGGTAAACTTTGTTATGTAATGTCACAGTTAAAGAGAAAACATGCTGTTAGTGTTTAAGGCTTCAACACGGACAACAGAAAACTGTACATTACAAAACTTAAAATCATTTCTACTCAAAATATCTTATCATCCTTACAATGAGACATAATCACCTACAAATCATCTTATTTTCAGACAATAGATCTTAAAAATAGTATTTCAAGAAATAATAATAATAATAATAATAATAATAATAATAATAATAATAATAATAATAATAATAATAATAATAATAATAATAATAATAATAATAATAATAATAATAATAAGGCAAAAACAAACTGCCAATGGAACAAGTTAAAATGATCTTGGTAAGGTATCTTGAACTAAGATTTTCCAGATGTATTGTATAAAAATACCTTCTTTATATTTGACTGAAAAGTTCCTCTTTAGGTGATTATGTCTTATTTTAAAGAGATATTTTTGAGATATTTTTACTAAAAATGACAAAAAATTTTGTGTGTAAAATATAAAATGACACAAAGGTTCCAGTTTTCATGTCCTTGTGTGATAGGATTAATTTCCATTCAGCAGTTCTGAGGCCAAAGTTAAAGCCCGCTTCAGGATTTTGGACAAAATGTTCAAGATTGTAGGTCAAAGAACTCTGGTTACATCTATCAGCTCCTCGATCTGCAGCTCAGATAGGACGTGATTATGTGAAACACGACACTCTTCATTTTATACTCCATGTATATTTATAAAACTATTTAAATGTGTCACTGCTAAAGTTACACAACACTTTGTCAAGACGATGAAGTTTACTACTTGCTTACAATGGTCGACTAAATAAAAATAATGAATGTCCACTCAAAATATCATGAGAAAAATGTTCTAGTCATCTGCTTTGAAAAATAAAGGTAGGATTATTTTCCTGTCAAAGGTTTCCCTGTAGATTACTGATCAGAAGGTCTGTTGGAAAAGATTAAAACTTGGGCCCATCTCAAATGTGTCTCAAAATTCAAAATGGTGGCTGTTTTAAGACTTAAAAAAGTGGTTGAAGTTCACATTTTAGCATCAAAAATAAATCTTCCATTTTTCATCAAGGTCACATTAAACACTAGTCGAATACCATTGATGAATTAAAATTGTACCAAATATTGTTTTAGGTTTTGTTCCTGGGTGAACATACCAGAAGAGACCAAAGCTGGATTGTTTTAAAGGGATACGCTACCCCACTGTTCCCTGACCGAAATACATGTGTGGAAGCATTTTTTTGGTGACCCAGCCAATGTCCGAATCTATGAGAACTGACCACAGGTTGGATTCTTGCGGCGCCAACTAAGTATCTTATCTAAAGTGAATTAATGTACTTGATATTGATGTACTTTCCATGTACTGGGCATTTACTTCGAGGGTGAATGATGGCGGCACAAAGGACTCGTTTTACTCATTTGTGTATGGGAACTATTTTTCGGTGCGGAGAAACACAGCCGATGCACACCAAGGACTGTCAGTGAGAGCCCCCACCCCCCCACGTCTCCAGTAACGATTCAGGAAACCATCACTGTGATCTGCCTGGCTAGCTACTACTAGTTATCCGAAGCCTAGTTATCCTTCACAAGTAATGGAGATTACAATGAAGATTTCCCTACAGACGAAGATGATGACTTTGCCTTCCAAAAGCCCAGACCCTACCCTTTTGAACCCGTACTTACAGAGGAGGAGTTGCGAGCTTTGGAGAACACTGGAAGATCCCATTACTCCAAGCGATCCAGATGTGCAAACTGGTGGTGTCAGTGTGGAGATTGTCAACCAATGCCGATAGGAAATTGAGAGTTTGTGTTGTGTTGACTGGGGTGAGATATTACGTTTGTATAACTACTAATGAGGCTCTCACTCTCACATCCTTTTTTTTTTTTGTACATTATCCCTGACAAATAAACTAAAATAAACTACAACTCAAATGTAGGAAAATATCCATATTAGCTCAGACAGTAAATACATTTATAGAAGGTGTTGTTCCCTAACACCATTTACTCATTTTATCTGTGTAAAAATAATGACAACAGCAAATAAATAACAAGAATTATTCTCTACAAAGTATGTTTTTTTTAAACATAAAAAAATGAATAGCATGTACAAATAAAGATGGACATTTTTGCTCTAAGATAGAATTGCGTTCCATGACATTTGATATGTGGGTGTTTGAGTGATATGAGCAGGTATAAGTGAACTATGTTTTTATTATAATGGAACATGATCTCAGGTTGTTGACCCTGCTCTGTGGAAGGATTAGGTTTTATTTTTCAGCCCCCCCCCCCCCCCCCCCCCCCTCCTTCCTTACTGATAATATTTATTTTAGTGATTTATTAACAGGTATGTAATGTTATAAAAAATAAAAAATAAAAATAAAAAGCTTAAAAATAGATAAACTGGTTACTGACAGGCTTTGCAGTGATGAATCAGACTCAGGGAACAATTGATGAACAAATACGTTCACTCTCATTATCAGTGTGTTTTAACAAATGAAAACACACTTAACACACACACTGTTATCTGTCACACATTATGTTAATCAGCTCTGATATTAACTGTGCAATTAACACTTTCTGTTTCCACTAATGTGATCACACTGAGCACACACACTTTTAACACAACAAGGATGAGAGGAGGGGTGGGGGGGAGTGTCGACACACTAATGCTGACGCTCAGACGTCTACTGCAGATTCATTAAGACTTAAAACAAGCTGTTCAACTTTTACAAATCAACTGTGGTAGTAAAGAGTGTGTTTGTTTGTTGTTAAGCCATATATTTATTACAAATATTATGAACATTAGCCATAGGAAAGTTAAATTTCAGTTAAATTTATTTTGAATATGGAACAAACAAAACAATCACACTCTGTCCCCAGTAGTGAAACAATAAATAACTTTTTAAAATTTAATTTATGTATTTTGATCATGCAAAGAGACAAAATAAAACAAAATGAAGTTAAAACAGAATCTATTTTCAACACTGAAATAAGTTAAACTTTAAATCAACTTTAAAATTCTTCTTCAATTTTGACTATTTATTTCATAATTTTGACTTTTTATCTCATGATTTTGACTTTTTATGGTCACACATAAAACAAAATCTAGTTGAGTGAATCAAACTGAATTGCATAGGGTAAAGGTTAGAGTAGTTTTAATTTCATTTCATTTGATTCACTCAACTAGATGTTTTTATGTGTGACCTATTGAAGAAGAATTTTTAAGTTGATTCAATGTTTTACTTTTTTCAGTGAAGAACGTGTGAGTCTTACTTGTCCATGGTTATTAAGATTACAAATCCATGCTTGACATGAAAAACTCACACATGTTTTAGACTGAGCTTGTTTATTTGCTTATATAGAGTGAAACTGTGATGTGTGATGCATGTGAAGATGAAGTTTCATAGTGAACAGACACAAATGCACAAACTTGTCACTAAAAAGACACCATGACAACATCACCTATATGTTTCATTTTTCCTTTGAGCGTCAATTTTGTCAGTTGGATGTGCTTCGACTCCCCACAGTGACCCACTTAGCCACCATTGTCACACCGTCTCACTTCATTCTGCCTCATTTAGCAGAAGTGTGTGTGTGTCTTGTCTGTAGCCAGTGTGATTTACAGCTGCATTCAGACATATGCTGCAATCTTCAAACACATGACAAGTTGTAGCACCTGTTCTAAGAGGAAAAACTGTCAATAATTTTGAGAAATGGTTGAAAATTATACGTCTACGCAAACCCTGTCCAATGACCATGAAGGAAATTAAATATGACTTGTCCAAGAAAGTGTTTGTTTTTAATACAAGCAAAAAAATATTTGTATTTCTTACCACAAGTTTCCTATTATCATTAACTCTAATTTATAAATGGGTATTATTGTATTGGTGCATATGAGAGCAGAGGTGCGACAGTTTTTAGGTATCTGTACTTTAGTTGAGTATTTATTTTTCTGGCAACTTTTTACTTTTACTCCCTACATTTATGTATAAATATCTGTACTTTATACTCTTTACATTCTCAGAATAGACTCATTACTTTTCCAAACTAGACAAATGTGACAGTATGAAAATCATCATCATTTTTAAAATGTCCAGATTGCTTTGTTTCCAGCTGTTTTTTCACTGTACAAAAATAACTTGAGGTGGAACAACAGAATTTGCAGGTACTTTGTCATACATGTCCATGACGCGTCTCTGATTGGCTCAGAATGCGTGAAGCAACACTCCCCTTTCCCCTCGGGCTCTCCGTATGTGTTTACCTTTATCAGAGTAGCATCCAGTTGCGTTGCTTGTTCTGAAAATGTGCAGGGGAAAAAAAGAGGCTTTATTTCCACAGAGAGCACATGAACCAGTTTGATCCGCCATTTTTTCCAGTTTGGGCAGCAGCTACTGCGGCGCCGGCTTCTCTTGTAGATGCTAATGCTAATGCTACTTCAGATTCGCTGCCGGGGTTGGACTTAACACCATGTGGGTGACACTAAAGTCCATCTGGCGCCAGACAGACCAGCTTTTTCTGGGTCCGTCGTTCCTCTTGTTGTTTTCTGTGAATGCGGTATGCAGCCAGTGGAGGTGACAAACCACTTTCAAAGGCAGCATGTGACGGTAAGTCGGGGTGACCCATCAGATTCCAAAAAGGAGCGTACAAAAGTGGTTTTCAGTGGGATGACATATTTAAAGTAAAGCTAATTATTTTCGTATTCAAGAACAACAGTGCAACAGTTTGCACCATGGCCCAGATATACTATGTCCACAGATAAATCCTTGAGACAAAGTGTTATTCGCCTTCATGTCTGATTCTGAGATCTAAAGCGTCTGGTTTAGTGTCAGATTGATTGAGTCATTAAATAAATGGAGTGATTAGATGGTATGTCTGCGAGTTTGCAGCAGCTCAGTGCACTCAGCTGTGATGCCTTAATGACATTATCTGCTTCTACTGTCACAGATTTCATTCTTTCTATGTTCATAAACCTCAGATCAATAAATGTCGGAGCATTGTATTTTTTTGTGTAATTTTTCTCTTTTTTGGGAATTTTGTAGAAAATCATGTGTTTGTGTGTATATTGTTTTTTCCTGTGCGTGTGTGTGTGCATGTCCAGATTGACTGAGCGGTCATTAGGAGGTTAAATGGGGGCTGTTGTTCCGCTGTCCGAGAGCTCTGCTGATTAAGCCGGACCAGTCGGGGGCTGGTGGGCACCTGCCACAAGCAGCCTCAGCCTCATCCATCACCCACTGACCTGGCCGAAGTCTGGCCCCGGGCCCCGAAGAGCCCAGGAACTGACCACTAGCACCATTACCCCTGGACCTGGAGCCAGGATGACCCACAGAGAGGCCGCCGGAGGTCCCAGCCCACACTCTGACCCTGTAGAGTGACCACTGCTTTTACCCCCAAACCTTCATGTGAGCAGGGTTTGACTCGAAAATGCTGAATGTGTCTGTAAAGCACATGAGTACTTTTAACCCCAGAGTTGAGCTCACCTCGACATGGCCCTTAGACTATTGACTATTGACCCGGTTAAGATCTAGCTTTGCAAATCTAATCACTTGTGGATAGTTCTAATATTTCAAGAGGAATTCCTATCTGATCACTGAGAAGACACTCAGAGATAGCACAGATGTCCACACTTCTGTATCAGTCGAAATAAGTGTCCTCCAAAACAGGACTAAGTAAATAAATAAATATTGAATTAAGTCTGACAATAATAATAATAATTTACAAAAATCTGCCGATGGAACAAGTGAAAATTATCTTGGTAAAATTTCTGGAAATATCTCCCATTGGCAGATTTTTAGTTTTATTTTGTTGCTTGAATTAAGCAAATTAAATGAATACATCTTGAATAAAAGCGAAAAAGACGAAATCTGTCAATATGGAACAAAAGGAAATGATTGTGGTAAGATTTCTTAAAATTTATTTCATTGGCAGATTTTTTTGTTGTTGCTTGATTTAAACAAAAATAAATAAATATACATCGAATTAAGCAATAAATAAAATAACATTGAATTAAATTAACAAAAAATTAAGCCAATGGAATAAGTGAACATTTATATTTCTTTTTGATTGAATTAAGCAAAAATAAATAAATACATAAATCTTGAATACAAGCAAAAAAAATATGGAACAAGTGAAACTAGTTTTTGGTAAGATTTCTTGAGAAATTATGTTAAAGGTCTAATGTCTAAATATAAATTGAAAAGTTACTCTTTCTGTGATAATGTCAGATTTTGATGATGATGATGAGGATGAGATATTTTAACTAGAAATGACAAAAACAGCCTTGGTCATGTTAATATATTTGCAGTGTATTCAGTAGAACTCTTGGTGAGAACACATATTTACATAGAAATATGTTGTTCCTCTAAATAGAGGAACACGTGTCAGAATGTGTGATGGATCCACTGAGGTGTAGAATGCCAGTTTCAGTTTTGCATTCTCATGTGGTTCGAGAAATTTTTCTGAAATTTACTGTGTAATGGGAATTTTTTGGGAGCTGACACTGTTAATGAGAGTAAAAAGCTGCGTTGGGTGAAAACATGAAGTGAGTCAGTGAAAAAGTGTAAAAGAATGAAAGTCAAGGTGAGAAAAGCAATGTTTTCACAACGTTAAGTGTGTGTTTCAGTGAAGTAGAACATACAAGATATTTTGGTAACACTTTATAATACCTACACAAAATTCACTATTTGTAAATGGTTTGTTACTGTATTGTTCATACACAATTTTTCATAAATAAACCATTTGTTAACAAACCATCAATATTAACTGTAAAATGAGATTATTTAACAGACATGTGCAGGTTAACAATCAGTACCTGTCTGTTAAAATCATTTTGCATTTATCTAATAAATGGTTAATACATAGTGATTTATGTGTAGGTATTATGAAGTGTTACTGATATTTTATTTGTAAGTTTCACTTTGGAGAGTCTTTATGGAAATGCCAACACTTCAAAACACACCTCATTTTGGTAAAGCAGTCTGTACACTCATCTAAGGTGTTTTTTTTGTTTCGTTCAAAGAAGAGTCAGTGTACTTAATAGGAAATGGAAATTCTTTTGAATCACTTCTGATGGAGCAAGTGTTTACCCACATACTGTAGGTCAAGCAGCTGACTGATCTGTGATGTGTTCCTGGAAGAACAACCGTCTTTTACACTAATTATTCAGTTACATATACTCCAAAGAAAGACACTTCACTGCACCACCGTTTACACCGATTACAGGAGACATTTACTTTGACATTTTTTGCCACATAATACTTATGTTTTGTCACAGTATGGTTTATTACCTCTGTGAATGAGGTTATGTCTTACCTCATGTTTGTTTGTTGTTTGTTTGTTTGTTAGTAAGATAACTCAAAATCTTATGGACAGATTTTGATGAAACTTTCAGAGATGTTTGATAATACGTGAAGGAAGAACACATTACATTTTGAGCTATAAAGGTCAAAGGTCAAGGTAACAGTGAAGGTCAACATCTAAAACACATAAGTGGTGATATCTAAGAATACAGTTTAGTTGTATGAGGTGGTTTAATGCATTCACTTCATCTTATCTTCAGACATCAGATGAGATAACACTGATAGGCTCCATGACGTCACATATCGACGTCATATGACATAAAGCCAATGTTATATTTGCAAAATGTATGAGCTTTACCTTAAAGCAGGGTTAATGATATATTTTGTTAAATCCAACAATATCTTGTGCTTCATATTTAACATTAGATCTAACATGTGAAAGTTGGTCATTATGCGACATTACATAACGTCAGAGTGACGTCATACATGATCAAATATTGAAATGGACACATCCCAAAAACAGGAACGAGGATTTCCACACGTTTTTTTTTCCGAAACCGTGCCAAGCCTACAGGCAGTGTATAAAGTGATAATCTGCATTCACTTTTCTGTGATCGTTTATGCCAATTTGATCAATAATTACAGTAATAGGGCTGTCAAAATTAATGCATTAACGCAGATTAATCCATCATCATAATTAATCTGATTAAAACATTTAATGCAATTAAATGGAACAGTTATTTAGTTTGAAGTTATGTTGTTGGAACGGTAAATGAAATTAGATAGATAGATAGATAGATAGATAGATAGATAGATAGATAGATAGATAGATAGATAGATAGATAGATAGATAGATAGATAGATAGATAGATAGATAGATAGATAGATAGATAGATAGATAGATAGATAGATAGATAGATAGATAGATAGATAGATAGATAGACTGTAGAAGAACTGTTGACTGTAGTGACCAGGATGCATCAAACACTTAAATATTGAATCTTGATAAATCACTGAAATGTTTTTTGAAGTCACCACAGAAGTAAATATGTTGATGTAGTAGCTACAAAAACCTAAATGATCCAGGATGTAGCTGTTCTAACTTTACACTTGGACTGTAGATAATTACAGAGATAATATTAAATTACTTAAAATGATCAAGATCATAGAATATTTAGCGACATTTTTGCTTAAAACCTTTGAAAAATACATGAAAGATCATCGACACTGGAGCTAATTCTCTTCCAATTCTGAAACACAATTAAATATTTATTTTCACATTTATCTGGAGCTGCTGATGTGTGATTAAAACCACTATGATTTTCCTGTTATGAGTTTGAGACATTTTGAAACAACTGAGGTTTATTGAGGTTTTGTTGTGTTTCCCTAAATTTCAACAGCAGCAAAGCAAAAATTCTGCATGAGACATAAGACACAAGAACAGCTGATTTCATATCCATAACCAGGTTCTTTCTTATTCATCATGAAAGTCAAATGAAAACATGTTTCTGTGTCTGTAGCAGGTATGAGTTTAAGTCTGTCTGGGGTCAAACAGTTCACTGAGTCAGTACCAGCGCTGCACCATATTAGAAAAAAATTATTTGGGATTTTTTTTTTTTTAACCCTGTGATATATGTTGAAATATGAAAAAAAAAACACAACAAAAATGTAATAAAAATAAATAAGACAAATAAAAAATAAATTATAGATAAAAATCAAAATCAAAATACATTGATTAAAAAAAAAAACATAAATAAATAAACCTGCAATGTGACTTTTGTGCACACGTACATTACGATGTCGATGCTCAATGTATTTTGCAGCTCTCGTCATTACTCCATCAGACTTTTCAATATATGTTCCCTCTGATTTTAATCAAAACTTCTGGACAAAGCTCTTAAACCAGACAAAACAAGCTCAGGGCATTCACCTAAACCAGACTGCACACTTTAATATCAGCTGTCTTTAAATGAAAATCAATAAAAAAAATAATCAGCAGCGTGTCCTGGGTGGGCCCAGCTGTCGGTCAGCCATGAATCACCATTAGATTAATAATAGCACGTTCCAAATTACATACAGAGACGGCATCCCTTCATTTTGTAATTAGGGCAAAAGACAACAGGGGGTTGCTCCAAAGTATAATAACTGACGGGAGGCGAAAGTCATGTTCCATTGACTATATATATATATATATATATATATATATATATATATATATATATATATTGGAAACTGTTTTAAAGGATATTTTGTAGATTTCTTCATATAAAATAGTTTAAAAAACAGTTTAGACTATTTAGTAATAGTTTTTTATTGGTGATTTTTGTATGTTTTATAGTTTCAAAATGGACTTACCATGACACTACTCATGCATGTGACCCAACATCTCTGATCTCTGTTTTTATTGGTGAGACAGGTGACACATTTATGGTACAATATGATTGGGGACAGAATTGTTGTTTATTACCTCCGCCAAAGAGGTATTAGAGTCTGTTTGTTTGTTTGTTTGTTTGTCTGTCAGTAGGATTACACAAAAAGTTCTGAAGGGATTTAACTTTTAGGAATGATAGATAATGGGTCAAGAAAGAACCCATTAGATTTTGAACAATGAAAGTCAAAGGTCAAGGTTACTCTACATAAGTGGTAATATCAGAATTCAGACAAGATAGAATCTTTTTTTTATTCACATCACCAGACCTCAGATGGGTCAACACCTATGGCTCCATCACATTACGCTTTGAAAAATCAAGCCTTGTTGGAGGTCTGCTGTCTCTGACTGCCTTGTTTAAAGCTTTTTGTTAAGTGTCATTTATAAATATAGTAACATCGTCCCATAGAGGGTTAACATTTTATATCATCTTATATCTGGTTTCTGTTTTCAGAGCAATAATAAAGTGGAAAAGCTGTGTTTAGCATCTGAGAAAATGAGGTTTGGGTGTGGATATCTGATTGTGGGACAGCGTAGAACTGGTTCATGCTCTTTGGAGATCTGATATGTGTTCAGTTCAGTGTTTTTCTATAGGTAATTTCACTCGCTCTCTCTCTAACACAGACACACACACACACATATGCATTGCCTGCGATCTCTTATCAGTGTGTCGTGGTGATGGTAACACTAACCCAGTGACCTGCTGGCCTTGAAAAGTGAAATGCACTCACTTCTTCTCCTGTTTTCAACCTTTTCCTCTTCACATTACCTCAATTGCTTCATTGTTGGTGTGTACAGATTTTATTACAGCCTGCAGTGATTGCGTGTGTGTGTGTGTGTGTGTGTGTGTGTGTTTGTAGTAAAACATATAGAGTTTTCAAGGCCAGACCTGAAAGGTCTGCATGTGAGCATGGGATTTGACAATATTTATCCACAATTAGAACACAATTTATATTTAAGGTGCAACATTTTTTGTGCAATCTCTGTTCTGGATCTAGGAAATTAATGATTGAGTTGATTATGTATTTTAATTCTCTAAATATATGACATTGAACCTTGGTTTATGAGTTCAAGTGAGGCATTTTGAGTCAGTTAAGGTCTCATTATATTTCCCTAAAACAAATTTCAACAACAACAACAAAAATGTTTCCCATTTAAAAGATGGAACCAATATAATATCAACAATTTTCATTAATAAAGAAGAACAACTGCAAGAGCTGTGTTTTTGGTGCATGCAAATAACAAAATATTGCACAAAATATCATGCACAGTCAAAACAAACAAACATGTGTCTTGCTTAAAGTAAAAACAGCCTAGTGGATACTAGCATGTATATGTATATGAACAAATATCCAATAGAATATTTTATCCACATAGACATCACTGATCTACAAGTAAAATGCTTCTGGAATAAAACTAATAAAATGTTACCACTGATAAAGAAAACTGAAGTCTTAAATGCTGGTTGGCTAAAGTTTCCAAAATAAGTCTGGGGTGAAAATGTGACACATTAGTTTTCATTTAACTGCATTTTTGAATCATATTTGTTCATTTTGTTGATTATTTTGGCCATTTTTGGCTATTTTACTGAATATTGAAAGTGGTGTTGTCCCTTCACTGGCTGTATTTAACATTCATAGAGAAACGTCCACTACAAGTCATGCGAAATTTGGCATCACCCATGTGGGGTTAAGCCCATCCCCCATCGCACCGAATCTGAAGTAGCATTAGCATTAGCAGACGGCGCCACAGTAGCTGCTGCACAAACTTGAAACAAATGGTTTATGTGCTCTCTGTGGAAATAAAGTGTCATTTTTTTCCCCCCTGCACATTTTCAAAACAAGAGACGGCATGAAACCTAGCTGGATGCTACTCTGGGATGGTATAAGACACACAGAGTGAGAGGGGAGGGTGGAGTGTTCCTTCACACATTCATGCTCTGAGCCAATTTGAGCCAAACTGTTTTCTACCCTCCAAAAACAGCTGAAAACAAAACAATCTGGATTTTTTTCTTAAATAGAACCAACACACAATACCTTCAGTAACAGTGGAACACAGTAATATTAATGAGATAACCATGGAATGACACCTTTAAAGTATGTAAGATTTAGCACATGAAGCAGATACTTTCTAAAAAAAAAAAAAATACAATAATATATATATATATATATATATATATAGAGAGAGAGAGAGAGAGAGAGAGAGAGAGAGAGAGAGAGAGAGAGAGAGAGAGAGAGAGAGAGAGCAGTGTGTTTAGTTGAAGTTGTAATAAGTTAAAGGTCCTGCTGTGGTGTTGTCCTCGTACCTCACACTATCACACTCCCACTTTTACCCACTCCTTCACTCTCTCATACACTCATAAAGGCCTCTTTATCTGTGTTCAGGTGGAGAAGCCTTTCAAGGATAAGAAAGAGAAAGGAGGTGAAAGACAACTGTGACACATTTTCTGCAGCAAAACTGTATGACTGTGTGTATGTGTGTGTGTGTGTGTGTGTGTGTGTGTGTGTGTATGTGTGTGTGCGTGTGTGTGTGTGTGTGTGTGTGCGTGCGTGTGTGTGTGTGCGTGCGTGCGTGTGTGTGTTTGTGTGACGTTTATGTTCTGAAGTGGGACACTTCTTGGCACAAAGCTTCTCATCTCCGGTGCGTTTCACACACTTATATCACAGGAATATGAGGTGACACTTAATCTCACAATCACACAATGGCCTAAGACACATGCCGTATTTCTTTACATTCACATGAAGTTTGGGGAGATCATCTTTGCAAAGTAGCCCAGGTCTAAAACTGTGTTCACATACAATATATGGATTTGGATTAAGGCCAGTTAACAATGCAAGACTTCCAGCATCAGTTCACTGGGTCAACAAACACAAAATGCCAATGTATGGAAAGGAATGAGGTAATCATTAAGGACGGAGCAGAAGGTATAATCACAGAATGTCTCATATAATAATAATAATAATGGAATGGATTTATACAGCTCTTATTTGGCTACTCAAAGCTCTTTACATTATTGATCCATTATTCATTCACTCTCACATTCTCACTCTGGTGGTGGTCAAATACATTTGTATCCACATTTGTCCTGGGGCAGACTGACAGTCCCTCTGACCACCACCACACATCCATACACCAGTCTGCTATATGCTAATGCTAATGCTAAGTACTGTATGTGCATTAAGGTGGTTAATATACAACCTGACTTTTTTGTTTTTTATTATAGTTTAGTTTTATGTAGTTTTTTTCTCCCTCTAATTCAGTTAGTTTACATGTGCTAGTTTTATTTCTAAATGCTGTCTTATTTTAGTTTTTCTATTAGTTTAAGTTGTTTCATATCTTTTATCTTCCTCGCCGTCATATTCAAAGAAATCCCCCCAAAATAAAATAAAATAAAATAAAATAAAATAAAATAAAATAAAATAAAATAAAATAAAATAAAATAAAATAAAATTAAATAAAATAAAATTAAATTAAATTAAATTAAATTAAATTAAATTAAATTAAATTAAATTAAATTAAATTAAATTAAATTAAATTAACCCATACTGGTCTCTGATGCTTTCTTCCAAATTCAGTGGCATTGAGAAAAATGAAAATGAAGGGTAATCTCACCCAGAATTCTTGTGTTTCAGTTGATTTTGTAAAAAAAAATACGGATTCAGTTAGTTAGAATTTTTTATTTTATTTACAGTTTTTATTTATTTCAGTTTTCAATGCTTTTTTGTTTTCATTTATTCGTTTTTGTGACAATGACCTTGGTACCCAGTAACTCACTTCTTTGTTTGTGTCTTTGCTTTATAATTTAATTTATTGGTTCCACAATGTCATCACAGCAAAAGTGTCACATGTAAAAATATGGAGCCACATAATATGAAATGAAAGTGCATAAATGTAAAAGTCTGTGATTGGCTGCATAGTGAAGGTGGTGTTGCCTCTTGAAGTGAAGCGTACAGTAAAGTGTCGTCTGTCACAGACACTAACACTCACCTCCTCCAGGTTCCATTGATACTGATAATGTGAAGAGTATTTACTGTGTCAACCTGCTTTCACTATTGTTCCTGGCTAATCTCCATGTCCTGTAATTATATTTATACGTGGCTCAGAGGCTGCAGCAGGAAGCTCTCACATTCCTTTGACTACACCTTTATAACCCTTTATGAATCTTGTTCAAATAAATGCAAAATGCTAGTGCATAAGCTATTATTTATTTTTTTTATAATTCAAGTTTTTCTAGGAGTTTTCACATGACAATCATAGAATATTACTGAATGTAAACAAACAGGACTTTTTTTTACATAAATAAAAACTATTACAAATGCAGAATAGAATGAAACATAAAAATAAACATAAAATGGATACATAAATACTACAGAGAAGTCGATCAACTGTTATACTTTGGTCCCTGGAACATATTTGACATTAAAGCATTAATGTAAATAAAGCCATTTATAGTGTAGTTTATTCCATATAAGAATCAATATGGAGTCTAGTCAATATATAGATCCCTTGTTTATCACAGAGTTATGTTCTAAAAATAATAATAATATAAATGATAATAATAATATAAATGATAATAATAATAATAATAATAATAATAATAATAATAATAATAATAATAATAATAATAATAATAATAATAATAATAATAATAATAATAATAATAATAATAATAATAATAATAATAATAATAATAATAATAAAAGGTGTAGTGATTCCATTACAGATAATACTGACTTTACAGTCACTGGACATCATAACGGTACGATGCATTATTTCTGTGTCGTCTGCTCAGGGAATTGTTGATAAATTCACTCATTGCTTGTTGTCTCATGTTACTTTTTACATCAGCCACCAAATACTGATCTCTTGGACTGACCATGGTGTCGTATAGGTTGATTTCACATGACGTCACATTTCTACAGTCAGATGGAGGGAAGGAAGTGAAGTTTTAACCACTGCATCACCGTGTCGCACCTATAGTATTGTATGTTACTTTTTTTTGTTACTTAGTGTTGTTAATAAAGACTTAAAAAAAAGCAAATGATGAGTTCTAACTGTACAAACTGAATGAGTTTAAGACTGAAAGAGCACTTTAATCTGGACTGAGATCAGAGAGATGCACAGACAAGAAGACACAAATCTGAAGACAGTGAAAACGAGAGACTAAGAACACACACACACACACACACACACACGCACACACACACACACACACACACACACACACACACAGGCTGTGGCGCGTGGCTGCTGTTACACAGAGATGTTTGGCTTTAGTGGACTCTGGCTGATGGCCAAGAAAAACACATTCACAGACACACACATTCACAGCTTAGCGCCAAACTCTGATAAAGGCCTCCCTGGACCTGACTGGGTGGTAGAGAGAGAGAGAGAGAGAGAGAGAGAGAGAGAGAGAGAGAGAGAGAGAGAGAGTGGATCTTGAGGAGGTAAAGTTTAAGTACAGTCAGACAGGAGAGAGTAAACACTGATAAGTCCCAGCTGTATACGTGTGTGTGTGTGTGTGTGTGTGTGTGTGTGTGTGTGTGTGTGTGTGTGTGTGCACCCCCACCCCATTCCAACACACACTAAAACACTTCCGAGCCCCCCCAACCTTTCCATCGTCCCACACACACTTCCACCACTTTGATGAGGTGAAGGAGTGTGTGTCCGTTTTCAGACCGTGCACTTCTGTGGACGTAAAGGCTGCTTTGGCACTCACTAAATATGGGTCATTGTTCATGTAAATGTTCAGGATTGTTTTAAGATTAGGCCAAGGCTCCAGAAAGTTAACATGAATCAAAGTAACGTCCTCTAAATGCAGTGTGTGTGTGTGTGTGTGTGTGTGTGTGTGTGTGTGTCCCTGATCTGTTTCGTGTAAAGATCAGAAGAATCGGCTCATGGGCACAACGGAAGTAGAAGCCACACAGCTTGAAGAAAACAGAAAGGAAGGAGGAGGAGGAGGAGGAGGAGGATGAAGAGGCGGATGAAAAGGAGAGTTAATTTTCTTTAATGTTACCAGGTACAAAAACAAATCTTGTTATGAGTGAAAATATTAAGTATAAGAGAAGAGTCTCAAAACCATTTTCTTTAAGGGTTCACATTCACTCTGATTTGGTCTGCAGTTTAAAAAAGTAAAATTATAACATAGTAAAAAATAAAATAATGACAACTCCAAATGTTTGTCTTTGTTTTAGTCCAGTAAATTATGAAGATCCTTACATTTATAAGTTACTGAAACAAAAAAGTTGTGGAAAACCTGAAAAAATTGAGATTTCCTGAGAAAAATAAGTATATTTTAAAGAATATTCTGCCTTGACTGATCAGTTGTACATGTGTATTATGGATCAGATCTACAAAGACAATAAACACTTAGTAAAAAGAAGAATATTGTTCAAATTGTGCTTAATTTTCTTTAGACATGTCAAAATGAAACCATGGCAACAGGAAAGTCACAATAGCTACGGTTACATGATGTTTTTTTTTTATTATTCTGAATTATTATATATTATTATAAAATAATTCAGAATTAAACCTATTTCCTTCATGTTTGCATGGACCTGTTAATTCTGAATAAAGGTTCCAGTGGAAACAGGTGTATTCTGCTCTTTCATAGCTGGAGGTACAGAGGGTTCTGATTGGACAGAACCGCCACTTCCGGTTTTGCTTTTGTTTCAACTATTAACAATTCAGACCAGATACTACATACAATATTTATTTTATTTTTGTAATACTGTAATTTTGAAGCAGCAGCTCGACTGAATCAACCATAGGATTCAACAAACTAATGCAGACAGTGGAACATGACCAGGAGCATGTGCAGAAGGACAGGAATAATGTTAAAGAAGAATTAATAGTTCACATAGTAGAGGAATTAATTATAATTATCAAATTCGGAATTAAGATCGAGTGACTTTATTTGATTAATTAAGTTTAATTTGGAATGATCATTTTCAGAGTGATTAAGGTGTTTACATTGTCATCTTGAAGTGGATTTAACCTATATTTGAAATTAAACAGGAATAAAACTCGTATTCAGAGAATGTTTAACCTCACCCGTTCTTGGATTAGAGCCAATAATGTGATTTTGACGTTTCTGCTAAATGTGACCTTGACCTTTCACCTTTTGCAATATTGATAATTTCATTATATGTATATATATGTCAGTGTGTGTCATAATATGGTAATATATCCAGTATTGAAGTTATAAAGGTAAAGTAATTTATTTGTCATTATACATTGTACAATGAAATTTGTCTGCTGCCATCGTTCTTGCCATTGGAGCACACATCATCCTTTTTTATAATGTTCAATAAAAAGTCTTTAAAACATACATATTACTCATAATTATCATTCCGTTTACCTCAGAAACACATGGAAATTAAAAAAAAAGAAAAAGAAAACATTCCCAAAACTTTTTGTCTGTGTCCGTACAACCAGCAAACAGACAAGGTACATCAGAAATTGTGATTTACTATATCATATTTGACTATTTAATTATCCATTACTTATCTCATAATAATGATTTTTTTTATCTTGTAATTTAGTATTTTGAAATCTCATAATTATGTTTTTTTTTCATTTTATCTCCTATTTATGACTTATGCATTTTTCTAAATGTCATGTTTATACCCACTAAACTGAGTATCATGAGCCAATAAAACACACCATCTCTTAAAGGCTTTATTTTTGACATTTTTCTGTTTTTAGTAGTAGTAGTAGTAGTAGTAGTAGTAGTATTTCATCCATCGCAAAAAAAATGCAGTTTTACTTTTTACTTTCTTAAAATTGAGTACAATTGATTTGTACATTTTTACTTTTACTTCAATAAAGGAGTTGAATCAATACTTCTACTTTTACTATAGTATTTTTTCACACAAGTAGTTGTACTTCTACTTATGTACAGAATGTGAGTACTTTTACCACCTCTGTTTTAAAAGCATCCTGGAGAATGTGGTGAATCTTGGTACCATTATGGTTAAATCATTTTTATTGTGTTTTATTGTTTTATTGTGAGTCATGAATGTGTTTTATATGGTTTGGACTTTGTATGGCTGCTACTTTGGCCAGATCTCCTTTGCAAAATAAATTTTTGATCTCAATGAGACTTCCTGGTTAAATAAAAGTATAATAATCAAATAAATCAGAAAGTGCCTCCTGTCATAGCACTTTCACTTTAGTTTTTATTTTAGTTTTTACTTGGTACTCTTATCTGTTTTACTTGTACAGCTGTTTTTTTTATCTGCTGTGTTGTTGTGTTCCTTGTTTTTCATTTCACTGCAGTTTTTTAATTGTATTTTTACTGTAATTGATTCATGTATTTTGTTGTTAGAGCACCTGATTGCACACATTCCACTGTAATTCGTTTTTGATAAAAGCGTCTGTCAAATAAATGAATAAATAAATAAATAAATAAATCTTCATCATTCACTTCTGTGAGCAGTGGTCTACTCCGACCAACACAATGAAACTCATCATTTAATCATGTGTTCCTTGTGCCAGTTTCAACATTTCCTGAAAGTTTGAGGCAAATCATTTGATAACTTTTTGAAATATGTTGCACAAACTGAAAACAAACAAACAAAAACAAAAAGATAAACACTTATAAAAACATAAATCTGCTGATTACTCCTTGGTAGAATAATCCATTTAGACCTTTTCAACACCTTCTGTACATTTTTACGGACAAAAGTTGGAGCTCCAGCAGAACTAAGGAGTGTCATCTGTAAAGAATCACTAGAGCACAGAACCTGGTCTAAGAATGGTCCTATTTATCAAGTTTGGATAAAAAAAATAAAACAAACCAAATAAAATAATTTATTTTTAGACACTAGCTCTTCACAATCTTATTTCATGAACTCTTACCAGGATCATTTTAACTTGTTCCATTGGCAGATTTTGTTTCCTTAACTCAATTAAATTTTCATTTTTTCCTAATTCAAGAAAAAAAAATCTTCTTATGGAACAAGTGAAAATGATCTTGGTTGGAGTTTCTGAAATAAGGTTTTCAAGATCAATATTCTAACAAGTTCTAACAAGTTCCTCTGCTTTTTTTTAAACTGTGATGAGTTTTTTTTTTAACTGAAAATGAGAAAAATATACTTGGTAAGATTTAGGTTTTTTGCAGTGACTGTGTGTGTGTATGTGTGTGTGTTAGAGCGTTTAATAAATGGGCTGTAATTGGGATGTGAAGGGGATTTAAAATAATATAGTAAAAATGTTGCAGGAAAAAATCTCTCACCCCAACTTTAACGAACAAAGGAAAGAAAACGAACAGAAAAAACAAATAGAAATCAGTGATCGTAGACTTTGGAAAAGGCTCATTACAATTTTAAAGTACAGATGTCTTAACATAATGTGTGAAATGAGAGGTTTGTGTGACGTTTGCAGTCATCTAAGCGCTGACAGTGATCACTCATCCCTTCATTTTTGCAGATTCTCGTTGTGTTTATCTCATGTTTTCAGGCTGAAGCTGGATGTTCGGCTCCACAGCGGTCGGCCTGATGACACACAGCTCTGTCTGGCCTGTGGTTTCCTCTCAAGTGGTCAACAGACCCCCCCCATAGCGGAGGATGCACACACACACACACACACACACACACACATATATAACATATATATATATATATATATATATATATATATATATATGCACACACACTGGATGCAACAAATGGACATGTAGAAAAAATCTTGCACACATCAAGAGATGCAAACACACACACAGGACAGGATGAAAACATGCTGCTCAGGAACAAGCTGAATCACACGTGCACACACCCACGTGTTCATGCATGCACACACACACACACACACACACACACACATACACGTACGCACAAACAGCTGTTTCCAACATGCTGAGGCGGTCTGGAAACCACTTCCTCTCAGCGGCTGAAACACATTTTATTCATTTACTGTTCGCTCAAACAGGCAGAGCACTTTCACTGCACATGCACACAATCTGACTGTGTGTGTGTGTGTGTGTGTGTGTGGAGGGGAGAGACTAAAAAAGACACAAAGATAGAATGGGATGTGTTTTTGGATGTTTGGATGAACTTTAAAGAGGCTTTTCAAGAGTAAAAGCGGTGATGTGTGCACTTGTAAGTTTGGGGTTGTTTTATAATGGTCGAGTGTGTGTGTATGTGTGTGTGTGTGTGTGTGTGTGTGTGTGTGTGTGTGTTTGAGAGAAACAGAGCATGTGTGAGTGTTGAAGCTCATTGTCGGTCTGATATGAAATTAATTGTAAAAACATGTTAAGTGGGTGTTACATTTTCTTCCCCAGACTGAATCCATAGTACAACTGTGTGTAATCACTATAATCTTCAGCAAATAAAATAGTTTCCTGTTTCTACACTGCATGAAATGAATAAAATGTGAATTTACCGTTCAATTGTGCATATAACTTTCTTAACTCAATCTGTCTCGTGTGCAGTCCTGTGTTATAGACGTTCATGTGCAAAAACATGTTGGTCTGAGGCTGAAGTCTATTTAACTACTAGACTAATGACTGATGTAAACATTATGAGATGTCTGAACTGTCTGACTCCTGTTGAGAAGGTGTGGACGGCTACAAAGAGCAGAACTGGAAATGATAGTTTAGTCACTTAAAAATGACTGATTTAAATTTAGAGCATTTTCGAATCTCCTTCTTTTCATCTGTGCCAGAGGTGGTCAAAGTACTCACATTCTGTACTTAAGTAGAAGTACAGCTACTCATGTGAAAAAATACTCTGGTAAAAGTAGAAGTACTGATTCAACTCCTTTACTGAAGCAAAAGTAAAAAAGTACAAATAGTCAATTGTAATAAAGTAAAAAGTAAAACTGCATTTTTTTTTTTGCCATGGATGAAATATTACTTATTTAACCAAGAAAAATAGGAAAGTTTGAAAAATAGCCAAAAAATAAAGCTTTTAAAAGTGATTTACTGTGTAGATAATGTGTTTGATCCGGTCATGGTGACTCAGGTTTGTGGATATGGGCAGAAAATTTAGGAATAATGGGGAAAAAAGTTACAATTTAGATGAAATGTCATCGATAGTTATTGATAGTTACAGATCGAAATAGTCAAAATTATGAGAGTCAGTCAAACGTATGATATAAGAAATGCATAATTGTGAGAAAAAGAGTTGATACATCACACATGACATTCATAAAATTCTAAAATTGGAATGTATTTTTTGGTATTTCTATTTTAATCAGTTTTAATTTTTGGTAGAATGTCCTACTCTGCACTTTATTCTTATTTTGTAAAAACTCTCTATGGACCTGTGTGTAGCTGATTTCCATTCACTACACACACATTATACTTAATACTGTTCCCAGGTCATCTATATATGCATTGTATCTTTCCCATAAACACATAAATATGTAAATTACAACTTCAACTAAATGCTATTATGGGTATCTTACATTTGAAATACATGTATTCCAATAGTCCAGTGCTTCACACACATGCACATGTCACCGCTGCTGTCTGCTCAGCTCTGATTGGACGACTCTCTGTAAATATTTAGAGGAAACGGAAAGGTCCATGGTTCGGCCTGTCGCCAGGGGAGACGGATCGTCCCTCATCCTTCAGACCCTCCCTAAACACACACACATAGACACACATATAACCACCTCCGGCCTGTCGGGTCTATCACACGGCCACCAGGTTGGACGGATCAATCACATGCACTCCATAGTTGATATTGGACAAGGTGTTGATATGCCCCCCTCTCTCTCTCTCTCTTTAACCCCTGGTTGACCTTTCACCTCACCTCTGAGCTGCTCCGGCCAATCGGAGGTCACCTCTCCCTTCTCTCTCCTTCTGATCCAGACACGTGTTCGGTCCGGTTGTTGCCTTTTTCTAAATACAAACACTCACATGTTAATCTGGGTGTTTACAGACTACAAGACAGATTTGTGCTACAACATTAAAGCTACATTTACACTATGTTTAAAGGGAGAGTTCACTTATTTATTCACTTAGATCTTGTACCATCCTTGAAGATAATCTTCATTTTCTACAGACAGGTTCTGTGTAAACATTTCTATTTATGGTGCAGTCTAAGTATTAGTTATTAGTGAGAACATTTGTCTTATTTTACATCAAGATTTTACATAGATACAAATAAAGTATTTTAACATTACTTTACCTTTACATCAAGCTGAACAGACAGAAAAGTGGTTCTGGAAAAACATAAAACATTGTTAGACTGAAATCTAGCTCTAACTGTGGTTCCTGAAACTTGCCATAAATTGTGAATACTGGAAAAAAAAAAAAGCACAAATGCATCGGATCACACATTCTTAATGTGCAAAGCCATGAGCAATACATATAAACAGATGAGGTATAGAAGTAGAGCATTGTGTTTGAAGGTAGTGCATTTAAAACTCTGGAATCAAGACGGTTGGTCTATAAGTGTTTCCACTGATTGTATATGGTTTTTTTGTAAGTTTGCAGAGGCTTTTATTATTGTACAACTATAATGATGTGACTGTATCCATTGAAAAAGAAATGATCCAACTCAGAGGTAAATAAAGCTCACATGAGTGATGTCAGGCACAACAAACCCCGCCCCTTGTGCATATTGTAGCTTATTTTGGCATTAATGTAGCTGTGTGCATTTGTTTTATGAGTTTGTGTTTTTGGTTGTTGCATCTTTCTTGTGTTTGCAGCATTTTGTCGATGTGTTGCGTTTGCCCCTGTCGGCCACCGTAGAGACAGCTCCCATACCTGTGACATTTAGGTTTCACTTTTTCATAGCATCATGAAACATCATCAGGTTATTTATATCAGTACTTATATTTTTAATCTTTTTATTTAGACCCGGGGTCGTCAATTAGTGGACTGGACTGCAGCACACCTTTCTGTGGACCCAAGGCAAATTGCACTTTAAAAAAACATATATTATTTGCATTAATCACCAATCTATTGCTATGCCCTTCTATACTATCACTAAATTCTGTTTAATTTTTAGTCCAATATCTCCCATGTTCCCACTTCTATTGTATTCAATCATTACAATTTACTTTATTAAGAAATTTCTGCGAAATTGAGTGGAAGCTTAAAAGGTTAAATCATAGGAGTAAATTGTACTTTATTTTATAATTACATATGAAACCCAGGCTAACAGTGTGATGGAAAGCCCATGTTGCTTTACTCAGTTCACTTGCATCATGGGAATGAAAATGGAAACAGCTCTCAGATCAGTATGAGTTAAAGTCCCAATGGGAAATATCTAATGTCTATGTCTTTTATCAAATGTTATGTCTTTGTAGATTCAAACTTTTTTCTCCAAGACCAACACACAGTGAACATGTGTGCATTCATGTGGTCAGTGTCACATACGTAGACCTCAGCCTCCACATGTATAACATAAGTATCCCTGTGGCAGTGCTACCTCTGTCTGAGCTGAATACCTACACACTCCACAGCCATTACCTCCTCCTTCCGTCCTAATCTCCTCTCTTTTCCATCAGCTAACCATACATCTTCTGATCCCCCAGCACACGCCCACTTCCATTACTGCTTCATCATGTTGACCCCACATCCACCCCCAACGTCAGCTTTGACCCCAGTCTACCCTTTACCACTCCATACCCCCCCCCCCCCCCACTTCATCTGCTTCGTACTTTACCTTTTTGTCCTCACTCCTTCTCATTACATCCTTCTGAATCAAGGTGAACTTCCTGAACTCAGAAAGACCCAGTGTTACTCTTGTGTCAGTTCCAAAATAGTTTGTTCTCTGTATATAACTTTTCTTATGGAAACTTTTCATTAATTTATCTACTTTTTATCTGTTTTATCTACACAGTAAAATCACCAGTGTTAATGTAACACTTACAGAGTTCATTTTAACCCCATCTCAGTGAACATATGGTCCCTGTTTACAGTGTAAAATGTACACTGAACCAAGAGTTACATTTCCAGAGTCAACTTTACACTAGTAAGAGTTCATATTTTACACTACACTACATTAATTGGTCTGAATAAAATTTTACACTATGTGAGAAATAACACCCATAAGTGTTACTGATATTCAACGCTGAAGATTTAAGTTTAAGAAATTACTTTTCCAGTGTTAAACTTACATATATATGTATGTATAAGGATCATATTTACAAATTAGGATGATTTGTTCATTGTGCGTGTGTAAAGGCTGTTAATTTCACCCATTGCTAGGTTTTATGAGTGTATTAGGATGTGTAAATTTATTGGATTTCCCAATGAGGATAACAGTGTATTAGTTATTTTTAATAAAAAGGTCTGTGGGAGTTGCTCATATTTTTTTTTCAATTTAATTTCACAAAACATCAATTAGATCTTCACAATCACTGCATCGTTTTGCAATATTTCTCCAAACACATTTCTAAATCTAAAATGATGTTTCACCACTATCCTTCCAAGTTTTAATAATGCAGTTTTCATAACAAATTCCAGCCGTTTTATCATCTCCATATTTGTTTAAGAAAAGAAAAGATATCAGATAGGGTTAAAGAACTTGTGTGGCCAAAACATATTAATCACTGCAGTAATTATCCAGTGGGAGGACCTTATCTATGTGCTTAGTTAAATCCAGGTGGTGATTTTTATTTATATTTTTTTGGCTGGGCAGATGACATAAGGAAAGGATTTTATTAGCGCTTTGTGTTGACTGTGGTCTACAATTAATTTACTGCTTAGTGTCTGACAATGGAAACAGAAAAATGTGTCATGGGGAACAGCTTTATGTTGAGTTCAACTGTATAAAAACAATGTTAATGAGCACAGAAAGACGAAGCAACTGAACAGACAGTCACGGAAAAAATTATAAGACTATCAAAAGACAATAATTACTGTTGAATCCCCAGTGTTCCAGTATTCTGTTTAATAGGGTTCGAGTCACCTACAGTAGACCAGGGTAATACCCACATGTGCTAACCCTATAGAGCAGAGGCGTCAAACTGTGGTCCTTGAATGTTTTTGGTCACAGGTGTCAAATGTAAGGTCCAGGCACCTAAAAGGGCCCAATCTGGCTGTTGGATGAAAATATTAACGGTGTAAACATTTTTGAATTCAGGTTCTACATACTGAATATTTAGATCTCATAATCTGCAGTTAACAAACCATGCTTGAACAAATACCTGAACAAATATGAAGCAGCTAAAATATCTGAAGAGAAGTCAGTGCAATTTTTCAAATATTCTGCCTGTCACTAAATGTTTTGTATATTTGTAACTGAAATGTAACTTGTTCTGCACATGTGCAAATAAACTGATGGGCCTTATTCACCCAGAACGTTCAAAAGACGTTGAGGGGTACACTTTCTCCGAACAGCAATAGCCCCTCACTGCTGTGTCCTGAAAAGTCCACCCTCAAAGAGGAACAAATCGTGCCATGGACAGACCTTCCATTGTTTCCCCAAAGATAAGACACTTCAGTGTGAATGGATGAAAAACATAAAGAGGGATCCTGGTCCATATTTCACGGTAAGATAAGGATAAATATGTCCACTGAAATGCATTAGCTAACACAAGCTTATCTTACAAGACTAGCATCAATGATAAATAGTGCTAACATTTATCTAATTAACTTAATGTTACAATGAAATAAGAAAATATGAATGTGTAATTACATAACACCACATTCTATTTCAAGATTATGCTTCCATTTTGTGGTGTTTGCTGGTTGTCAACAGGTGCTGGAATTGAACCCAGGACCTTCTTGCTGTGAGGCAGTTCTATCCAGCACGTCCATGTGGGCCCCAGAAGGGTCAGAAAAGAAAAAAAGAATAAAGAAAACTCAAGTCTTAAATACTATTTGGCTCAAGATTCCAAGATAAGTCTGGGGTCAAAATATGAAATTCTTAGAATGAACAAGAGAATAGGTTTTAGTCCAAAGGAATATTGGTCTCAGATCTACCAGATCTACTTCAAAACACTGTCTGCACATTATGATCCATTCACTTTACAGGTTCTTTCCAGTGGAATATTTACTAATCCATTGTATACATGTACATAAACTACTATATATGTGGAATAACACACCATCAAATATTAAAAACATGAACTAACCAGCACTAAAATCATCTGTTTTCTGATTCATCTTATTAAACTATGTAAGATTTAACACATTTAATGTCTGAAGAAGATACTTTCTAACAAATTGCAGGGCAGTGGTAGCAGTTACAAAAGTCTGTTGCGTCACTAAATTTGCATGTTTTTGTAGATGTCGACCCACGGCCAGTGACGGCTGTTCCACGACGACTCATTCAAACATGTAACTAAACTCGCCTCAACTTGAACTGGACGACACACATCTAGATTTTAAATACTTAAATGTTGGATTTTTGCTCCTCTGATCTTTGACCATTTTCAATTTAAGACAATAGAAGCAGATTTCCAGTTTTTTTGTTGTTGTTTCTCTTCTTTCTTCTTCCTTGTTTCCTTTAATCTGCTCTCTGTCTCCTCTTCTCTTTACTTATGATGTTCTGTGAGTCTGTAAAACATGTTGTTCTTTGAAGGTATGTGCTAATAGGAGCTATTACACTCACTCTTCTCCTCCCCGCCCTTTTACTCACAAACACTCTCTTTACTTCCTCCTCCTCCTCCTCCTCCTCCTGCTCTCTCTCTCTCGTTTCTCTGCTGCTGTCTGTCCTTGTCTTTCTCTCTAATTAGCAGTGTGTTAAAATCAGCGAACAGCGGTCAGGAATGCCCCGGCAAGTTCGTAAAAATTACATCAAACTCCCACAGAGACGTAGACAAACAGGTTTAACCTCTCTGCTCTTACAGTGGAAGATGATGGATGATGGAGAAGAAAAGAAACAAGGATAGAGACGCTGATTTGATGACGTGTGTGTTTTCCTGCACCTGACTCTGGAATTCCAAAGCTTTTTTTTACTATTAAGACATCATGGTGGCTCCACAACATGTTCTGGACAAAATGTTTGCTTATTAACCCTTTGATGTATGAATTATGAGAACCTTAGTCAAGATTTTTTTTTCCTCAGTGTTTTTATTCCTCTTTACAGCATGTGTGAAAAAGCAACATGATTTAAATCTTTTTTTTAATGAACCTATTTTTTTATGTAGTTACAAAAATATGCACTCAGCTGGACAACATGTGTTTAAGTTTTGAAGCAAAGAAATGTGTATTTAAAATGTAATATCAGAACACTGTGAAATAAAACAGTTTTTGTTTAAGAAGTCTGTTACTGACAGTCTAATAACAACAAGTAATTGATTTACACATAAACATGTTAGTGCAGATCAGGTATTAAGAACAGACCAGTTAAATTAATGATATGAACTGACTGATATGGAACTAAAACAATAAAACCCATGAATATACAAGAGAACAACTGTAGAAGAACTGTCCACTGGAGTGACCAGTATGGATCAAAGGGTTAAGACCACTTTGACCAACAGTCCTGCAGTGTTTTAGATTTGTTTTTTTTTCAGTACAACCATCTGTTCATGTTTTGTGACTTAGTTGCTACATTTACATGATTTACATTTACAAAAGTACCACAACTTATCAAACACACTCAATTACAACAAAAAATGTCCTGCATCAAATGTTTCAGCAAAGCTTCTTATTTAGTTTTCTTCTGTGCAGTGCCATCATTAAATCATCAGTTGTGCATCAGTGCCAGGTCGGGACCCCCAGCCCTTTTGGTTACCCAGTAACTCACAGCGTCACTTATCAAACACCTATCAACACCAGTAGCCCGCTAACACTAACTACTTCCCCTGTGCCTTCCTCTTCCTCCTCTGCTGTCATCAGGTGACCCCACCCACCCAAACCCACCCAGACCCACTCCATTTCCCAGCAGACAGTCCTTATCTGACCTCTGACCTGTGATGGGCAGAGATAGAGGAGACAGATGACACTCTCTCACTTTAAAAACAACAAATCAGCCTGTGGTGGATGTGAGTGCTCAATAGTAATGTGTTGTTCTTCTTTGGGACAAAAAGTCAAGTTTGAATTAACTGTTTTATACTGATGCTCATCTAGTTATTATTCAGTCAGATGACAATTACACAGATTAAGAGGATTGTATTCTAATAAACACCCAAAATGTTCGCTATATACTCCCATTTCAAAAGTTTCCATTTTTGTTTTTTACTCCATCTACCAGACAACTGACAGAGAATTATTTAAAAGTACAAAGATGATAGTGTCCCTGTTGTTTGTCTGTGGGTGATGTTTATTTATTAATCATCTCATTTTTGTTTAAATAACTATTTATGTACACCTACATGTTTCCAGGAGTGTTTCAAGGTATTTCAAGGTGTTTTGAGCCTTTTTTCCCCCAAAACTCATTTGCGACCCATGATGTTGTGATCCAAAAAGGTCATTTTGGACCATCTTCAAATCTGGTTACAAGATCCGCTCTTCATCCGTCAGCATCCAAATACACGTCAGGTTCAGTTATGACATTACGACAGTTGTCACTCGTGCTTATGGGAAACAGAGGCGTTATAACAGAAAAAGGTGTTGCTGTTATTCACTTAAACCTGAAACTATGTCGCTCTGTAAATGACATCCACGTTGTCAGTATCCTATGGTATGGAGGGGGGAAGAGAGAAAGTGAAGTTGTAAGAGACAAAAAAAGGAAGGTTTGGGACACATTCACTGAGATTTTAAAGATGATGAGTGGCTTCTTTTCTGTGGAAACTGGGTTCAAATGTCTCTTTGGGTGTTACAGGTTGTCAACCCCTGGTTTAGATGCTGCGTGTTGATAAATTTTGAATGATGAAGCAGGATGAAAATATTTTCTCAACAAATTAACTTACAAGCAATGACATCACATTTTAACACCGAAAGAAATTCAGGTATAAAGGTATAAAGACCATTGACTACTTTTTTAAAAATGTGGGTCCATAAGTGGGTCGGGTCCGTCCGATTTATTTTTAATGGTTGACCCAATAAAAAGGTTCCATGGTTCACTTTGGGTCCTGAATCCAAGTTTTGGAAAGTTAGTTTTAAGCCACACATATCAGGGTAGTAAATGTGATCATATGTGGACTCTTTACTTGTCTGTTTCTGTTCCGAGATGTGAACAAATGTCAGTGTTCATATCAGTGCTGTTAAATACTAGTTACTTTCTACACATAAACTAAAATGTCGGACAAAGACAAGAGGAGCCACATGACACTGTTAGAACAACATCTGGTGACCTGCAGAGTGTTGGACAGTAAAGACCACTGACTGAATAAAGGCTGAAACTTACAGTGACTGAATTTTACTGGAAGAAAGTCTTCATTTGACCTCCACATATTCAGTTTTGTCTTCCAGCTACAGAATTTAGTCATGAATGTTTTGGTCAAACACATGTGAGAGAGTCAAGACATGTAATTTTACAAGAATAAATCAGGTAATTATGAGGAAGTGGTAAAGTTTCACTTTTCAAGGGAGAAAATATATTTTTAATTAAGGTGTGACGTGTTGAGACAGATACTTTTCTTTATGTTGTGTGTGTGTGTGTGTATTGTGTTATGAGGTGACTCAGCTTTTTGTGTTAACATTAAAGGTTAAAAGGGTGCAGAGACACAGAGAGGTAGTAACAGGCAGTGAGTGTGTGTTTGTGTGTGTGTGATCCTCTGTAATTTGTCCAGGCCTTCCATTGAGCCTGTAATTACCCTGCTGGCACGCACACACACACACACGCACACACACACACACACACACACACACACACACACACACACACACACACACACACACACACCACAGGAAGTGTCTCACGATAGCCCACGTGACATAGATAAGTGCAAAAATACCACACAGCACACAAAGGAAAAGTGACACATACAGACACACAGGTAAGAAGGTACTTGTCATTCTGCATGTGTGAGGAAGAAAACTTTTGCAACACATACACACATTGCCATAAGTGAATAATCTGTGCGGACACACAACATACACTGACACAGTGGACTGACTGTCTTCAGGCTGGTTAATATTTACTAAAGCAGCCAATCATATGATCAGAAACACACAGTAAGAGACAAGATAGATGAAGGCATGACCGTTTACAGAGTGAATTGCTATGTTTACATGATGTTTTTTTTTAAATTCAGATTTATTTAAGATGTTAAAAAATCATGTTGTGCGTGTAATAATACTGTCTGCCCTCCTGTGTCTGAGGTTTTATGTGCTGTGTTTACAGACACTATATTACATAACGTTACACATTGGTAATTGGTGGAGTTGTTTCTGTATCATTTCATTATCAATATGTAACACACAATTTATTTATTAATTTTCTTTTATCAGTGATATTTAACGAGATATTGTGGACAGAGAAACAACAAGACATAAATCAGATAAAACAAAAAACAAACCAGAAAAATCAACAGAGTAATAATAATTACAATGAAAAGACACAAAATGTAAAGAGCAAATAAACAATATGGATTGATTAGTGGTGAAAGTGAAGAAGAGAAGAGGGTAGAAAGATAGAGAGGGAAATGATAATTATAGTCATAACGATAAGAACAAGAGCAGCACAGAAATATATAATTATATATGTAATAACGCCAATATTTTAATATGTTAGTATTGTTCTTGTGGTGGTGGAGGCAGCTATAATACAACAAATGATAACCCTCTATTAGAATTAAGGACATTCATTTAAAAAAAGAATGACCTTTGATTTTAAGAGTATCAAGCCCTAAAGAAAATTTCAGATGATCACTTTACAAAATTGACCTTTGACCTTTATTTTGGGGTAACATCATTTATACATGACTTTGTCCCATCAGGGTACAGTATATAGTTTTTTCATTAATTCTTAATGTAAAAATACTATTGATAAAAGAACAATGTCTTCATTATCCATGAACATATTTGACTGAGAAACATTTAATTTCAGAATGATTCCAAAACCATGAAAAATACAGTGCAATATGATTGATTACAGGCTTGTGTTATTTATTAAAGCTTTTTTTCATATATATATATATATATATATATATATATATATATATATATATATATATATATATATATATATATATATGTATGTATGTATATTTGTATCACTATCAGATTTAATTTATATTAATTAATTTGAATGAATGCACACCATTCTCTTCTTAATTCAGCTTTCAGAGCTGGAGGTACAGAGGGTTCTGTTTGGACAGAAGGGCCGCTGAACATCTGGATGTCTACTGGAAGAAAATTATTGTGTCCACTTTCTGTTTTGATTTGTTTCAACTATCAACATGTTATACCAGATACTTACATTCATTTTTGTGATAATTACAAAGCAGCAGCTTGACTGAATCAACCATAGGAATCAACAAACTAATGCCGGCAGCGCGGAATATATGCGTCATTGTGACAAGACCAGGAGCATGTGCAGAACAACAGGAATAATGTTGGAGTGGAATTAACTGTTTACATGGCAATAACTTTATTCTGAATTAAATTAAATTCTGAATTATCATTTTCAACTGGAATTAGGGGTTTACATAGTTCATCTTAAAGCAGAATTAACCATTATTCATAGTTAAACAGGAATAAAAACTGTCATGTAAACAGGGCTACTGGCTCTTTGGGTCTCATATTGAAACTTCCATTGAACATCTACCAAATGCAATTCCAATACAAAGAATCAACTCCAAACTTTTTACCTGCTTCATTTAATATAGAACAACCAGGGAACAGGACACATCTGGACATGATGCTGCTTGTTGTCAAATACACAGTTACATTTGAGCCTCTAAAAATGGTGGAACTTTGTCTTATTTAGTTGTAATTCCACAATAGTTAATGCAATATCGCTATTAAACATCTTGAATTGAAGCTGAAGGTCCACACTTCAATCACATTTGGATGGTTTCATTCTACTGTGGTTGTTGTACTGAGACATCCCAAAACCTGAGGCCCCTCCCAAATACTCATAGACCTGACTGTAATTATAAGTTTCAGCATTTTGAAATATGAATGAGGACAGTGATGATAAGTTATTTATTACAGTGGAGCTTGCGGTATTTATTGAAGTGACAAGCTCATTCTTGGAACAGTTGTATTATTTAGGGTTGATGTCACTTCCAATAAGGAGAAAAAACACTTCCATATATGTATGTGACTGTTTCCAGCATCTTAATTACATGATCAAACCACAATAACAACCTCAGAACTGCAGCTACACATCAAGAATGGCCAGTTTGATTAACACACATATTTATCTTTTATTTTTTTAATTTATGTGGGGCTTTTTTGTGGAGATTTCATCCATTTTGGCAGTACGATACCATCATGGTTTGCAGCTGATTGGACCTTATACAGAAGTAAACTTAAACTTTTTGAAGTTTCTTATTGATTCTAATGCCTGCACAGTTAAAGTTATATTTGTTTGGACAAATGTAATGATAACAATAAAAACTGGTCATGGTGCATGGAGCTGATATCTGTCAAATTTCTATAGTTTTCTAGCCTAGCCATGCTATATCTATTCATTACATGTATAGGTCTCGGAATGCTTCATAGTCAGGGGAGGCGGGGCTAAAAGGTTGTCTTTCAAATCCTCTGTATGCAATAGGATGGTACTACAACCAATCATAAAATTCACAGAGGAGTTCAGAAAAAGTTACGAATGTCGAAACAAAATGGTGGATTATGGAGTTGTTGTTGCTTCTATACAAATAATTTAAAGATTGCTGGCATTTTCTCACAGTATTCACTTATCTTTCATAAAAGGAAATCATCACCCATTGTTGTTCTTCTTCTATGGTTGTTTTTGGTTGTTACACCCACCCTCTGACTCTTCACAGTGATTTACCGGCCAGTTTCAGAGAAATATAGCCAAAACTTACATTGAGTGAAATTAGACTACTATGATAGTGCATTATATTTGCTGCCGCTAGGTCTAGTGTGGCTAGGCTAATGGTTTTCTTAATAACAACCAAAATCACTACAGTTCTTTACATTATTTTACATCAATATCTATGGCATTGTAATGACAAAAACACTGTTTTGATTCATTCTGTGTTTATCTTTCTGTGTGTTTTAGTCACATGAAACACACAGGAGTTAGAAGATGATTACAGAATCATTGGTTTTGATGACTTTTGATGGTCTAATAATTTTTTTCTGTGGCTGTATCATGCCGACAGAAAATGTTCCGAGTGCTTTCAATAGCAGCTCACTGTTCCTAATATGCTAACGGTTAATGCTAATGCTAATGCTAGTGTTATGTGTATTAGGATGGGTGAAATGAAGAGAATGAATTTCACTACATTAATAAAAAAGTGATTGTTTAAACTTTTTAATATCAGAATGTGCTTCACTGTGTATAATACAGCTAAAAATGTAAATGTTTCATTTTGTTTCATTCTGTTTGCTTGGAAATTTTGTAAATGTAGTACCTCATATGATGGAAAGAGCAAAAAACATATGGTGAGTCCAGCTGGAATGATATTGTCAGTGGAAAAACAGCTAAAGTATTATATTAGGTTAAAGCCACATAAAATGAACACACCTGTGGAAATAATTAATTATTGCTGTTAATATGTGCATAGAATATGTTTACAATAAGAAAAATTTAAAAAAGCACACAAAAATCTGATAGAAACACTACTACTGTGTAATTTTACCATTAAATATAGATTAGATGCAGTTGTGTTTTACTGCATAACAGCTATAAAAGTGTGTGCATCTTTAAGAGTGTCTGTATTTGTTGTTGTGTCCTGATGTAACCCCAGTTATTTCTATCAGCACCAGGTTTAAACCTACAGGAAGTCTCTCTCACTCACACACACACACACACACACACACACACACACACACACACACACACACACACACACACACACACCAACCCTGTAATCATTAACCTGCACCACACACACACACACACACACACACACACACACACACACACAATAACACACAGATGATATTAGCATAGCCACACGGAAACTGCACACAAAATAAAATACACAACTTTACCTGGAGACATGGTAACACAGCTTGTTGTGTTTATTCTCCACAAAGTAACACACACCCAACCGAGCAAAGCTGAGGACTAGTTGTCAGCACGTCGACACACACAAAACACGCACGCACACACCCACACACATACACACACACACACACACACACAATACGCCGACAGAGATATGGAAGCTGCTGAAGCTCAGTTGAGGCCCGAGTAATCAATCACTGATAAAACACACCAGCTTTATGGGCCTGAAGCAAGGTAAGTGCTATTTACACACACACACACACACTGAGAGTTTGTGAAATAGAAAGTATGGAGGCCAAGGGCCGACCCTGCAACACCCTGATAAAATATGTCAGCAGGTCACTACACACACACACACACACACACACACATACATGAAGGAATCGAACAAACCCTGGTAACATGGTTTCAGTCTCATAAAGCTGCTCCTGATAGCCCTGTTGAGCAACATGTGACCTTTAACCTTTACAAGGGAGCCTATATTGGCCTGGTTAGAGGAGTCTGTTAAAGGTATAAAGTACGGTGAACACTTCTTTTGTTTTACACACAGTCAGACAAACACATGCTCCTTGGCTTAATCTTTAAAAAACCCAGTCTGAAGGTTATGACATAAGAACAGACAAAAGTGTAAATGGAAATGAACTAAAATATAGGTGATTTGTTTGACCTGGTGCTGGAGTAATTTATATTAAAGTTGTATTTGGAAAATGGAGGATGAAACTTTTTTCATATTTTTAAAAGAGACATATGATGTAAAATAAACTTTTTCATGATTTTCCAACACAAATACGTGTTGTCTGTGTGTGAGGATTTGAACAAAAACATTCGCTCTCCTTTTCTCCTGATCCATTTCTTGTTGAAGAGGAATGAAAGAGGATTTTCTATACTTCATACGTCACATGCATAGATTCATTTGAATACCCCACTCCATCCCACCAGCTCAGATAATCCCACCTACTGGTCACAGACTCCTCTGCTCAGACACACAGATCCTCCATCATCCTCTCATATCCCAGTGTGCATCTGTGCATCTGAGCCTTGTTCACTGTGCATCTGGGTCTGCAGTGGGTCTGACCAGGGTTGATCAGACAGGCTGGTCCATGGGTGGCACTGTGACCGACTAGCCAGCCCGGGTCCAGACAAACCGGAGCCGAATGTGCACTGGGGCTGTTAATAGAGCAGGACCTGAATAACCTGACTGTCCCCAACTGGTATCACAATAACATCTGGGACCCTTCCACAACCAATCCATTTTCAAAGGAGGGGCCTTATCTAAAACCCTTGCATGTGTTTAGATGAAGAATCTGTCCGTCATCTTAACTGACGCACCGCTTCAGCCACTCACGTTGAACTTAAGTCGTGACTCAGAGCGACAGCAGGAAGAAGAGCCATCCTGCAGCAGACCATCAAAACTGTCAGGCCTGAAAACATCATTGTTTACTGGAGTTTTTACTTTGATTTTCATTTGCTTTTAAATGTTTTTATGTCTCTATTTTAATTGTCTTTTAATGCATCTTAATCATTTTAATGTTCTTATATGTTTTATGTAAAGCACTTTGAATTGTCCTGTACATGAAATACACAAATACATTTGCCTTACCTTACCACAGTATGGCTGCACCTAAACCAGGGGTGCCCAAATCCAGTCCTGGAGGGCCAGTATCCTGCATGTTTTAGATATGTCCCTCTTCTATTACACCTGGAAGACTTTAAATCATGTTCAGACTTCCCCTGAGCTTTATGAGGAGGTGATCATTTGTATTACTGTGTTTTAGTATTTTTATTTCTATCTTTTTAACATTGTTACTATTGTGACTTAAGCACTTTCCTGGAGCAGCATTCAATTTCATTGTATTTTATATGCAATAACATTAAAGGCATTCAATTCAATCATTCATTCAACCAGGTGTGGTGGAAAAGGGACACATCTAAAACAGGCAGGATACTGGCCCTCGAGGACTGGGTTTGGACAACCCTAACCTAAACGCACCGCTGCGTTGTCTGTAAATGACCATTGTCGTATGTGCAGGGGAAATCTGGGGATAAAAGGCAACATCGGCAACAGCCAGTGGATATTCCTTGAACTTCCCTATGGAAAACTGGTAGACCAGCGGCTTGCAGAAGTTGGTCTTAACGTGTCAGATGTTCCAGAAAAATCCTCTGGCATATGTCTGAAATGTCTTTGCTTGGTAGAAAGACACCAGAGCACTGTGGACACTATAAAGCAGTGGTTCCCAACCCTGGTCCTCAAGTACCACTGTCCTGCATGTTTTAGATGTATCCCTCTACCAACACACCTGATTCAAATGATCAGCCTGTCATAAAGCTCTGCAGGAGCCTGATAACGACTGTCAGGTGGAAGAGGGGAACATCTAAAACATGCAGGATAGTGGTACTTGAGGACCAGGGTTGGGAAACACTGCTATAAGGGAATGGTAAAAAGCTGAAGTTTTTCATTCATCACAAAAAAATACACCTTTGCTTTATACATTTGTAATTTATTACAATTTAGATGTTTTTTTTTTTTTTTTTTTTACTTTAATTTAAGTAAATGAGTTGAATCAGTACTTCTACTTTTATGAGAGGAGTTTTTTTCCCCCACACAAGTAGCTGTACTTCTACTGAAGTACAGAATGTGAGTACTTTTACCACCGCTGGTCATTAATGTTATACAGAGGATGAAGAACAAGGGTGTATAAACTTATGATTAGTGTTATTTAGAGAGTTTCCTTAAAATGATCAAAGACATTTGATTGATAATAAATGGCTTCACCAAACCACTAACCATGAGTGAATGAAAAGCTTTTGTATTATTATATTAATATTCTCTGAAAAATGGCCTAAAAATCATACATTCTGCTAGTGTATGTATATTTATGAGCACGACTGTACGTTGTCATGTGGTTTTTGTAGAACATCCAGACTGTTGTGACACAGAGAACTGTACAGTATTGGATTTGACAGCTTCAAGTATCTTGTTGAGATGAAGGTAGATGTCGGTAAATATTTAAGGGTAATGAGACGTCAGTACGTGGAGAATTTCCACAAAATTACTGTCAACAGCTGGTTGAATGGTTACATGAACTGACAATGTTTGAACACTTTTGTGTGGATTTAATCAAACAGTGCGATATGATGGCATTTCAGTCGACAACACACACAGTCAAACACACACAGGCAGCTGGCAGCGCTCCAGTGAATACTACAGCCACTGTAATGACTGAATGACTGATAACAGCACAGAGGAAGAGCTGCTGGCACACTACCAAATACTCTGTGTGTGTGCTTGGATTCCTATCTTTATGGGGACATTCATCTGGGTACACAGTCACACCAAGGGGACCTCTGACACCATGGGGACTACAGTTCAGGTCCCCACAAGGGTTAAATATAAATGTAGGTGAAATCTGTGTAAAGTACACAAAATATCCCCTATAAACACTTTTTTTTTCTGGAAGTCCCCATAAAGCATGAGGGAAACATATGTAAAGCAAAACATGTGTTTTTCAAAGGTTTCAAGATGTGTTATATATATATATATATATATATATATATATATATATATATATATATATATATATATATATATATATTAGAATAATAACATCACTCCATCACTCATGTCAATGTCCACCTTGACCTCCTGCATTATTGCAGGTGGTCTATTTTTGCAGCATTTTTATGTATGGACATACACTTTATCATGTACTGTACTTTACTTGCGTATTTATTTTTCTGGCAACTTTTTACTTTTACTCCCTACATTTGTTCATAAATATCTGTACTTTATACTCTTTACATTCTCAGAATAGATGTGACAGAATGAAAAATAAGTCACTTCAGAGAGAAAGAGTGACTTTATATATTATATTATTTGACAATTATCTCACAATTTTTACTTTTTCTCTTAAAATCATGCATTTTAAAATATCATATTTGTAACTTTTTTTCTAATATCATGATATTAATATTATATACATTTTTAATCTTAATTGTGTATCAGTATTTCAATTGTGACTTTTCATTTTTCGGAAATTTCCTGCCCATATCTACAAAACTGAGTAACTGTGACCTGATCAAACACATCATCTACACAGTAACTCACTTTTAAAGGTTTTATTTTAGATACTTTTCAGATTCTTTTCCTGGTTTAGTTTTCTTTTTTTACTTTTGTACATTATTACAATTGAGAAATTCAATTTTTTCCCCTTTTTTTAAAAAAAACTTTTACTAACTTAAGTAGAAGAGTCGAATCAGTACTTCTACTTTTACCAGAATATTTTTTTCACAAATGTAGCTGTACTTCTACTTAAGTACAGAATGGGAGTACTTTGACCACCTCTGATGAAAATGAACAGCGACAAATGGTGCAACAAGAGAAAAGCACATCGATTGTCTCTAAATTTTAGTAAACACGTTAGATTAAAACAAAGTAAACCATTGCATCCTGAGTTTATATTCAACATGTGGATATATTTATTAACTGACGACACAAAAAAAATATATAAAGCATGAGTCAAAATAAAAGTGTCTGCCATTGTATCAGGATAAATATGATGATTGTTTTATAATGGTGCTATGAGCCGGCGGTGACAGGAGCAGAAATGACTGATGGGAGTTTTTGTGTCGGTGAGTAAATGTGGGTGAGGCTGAGCTCACTCTGCTGATGAATAACAGGGTAATAAAGCAGATACAGAAACACAAACACACACTGTGACAGATACGCAGCCAGACACTGTGTCTCCACACGCCTCTGTCGTTTCTACTGTGTGTGTGTGTGTGTGTGTGTGTGTGTGTGTGTAGGTGGGGGGGGCCCTGTGTGTGTTCTCAGTCAGTCTGTGTGTTCCTGCATTTGCGTAAAAGTCAATTAGAATCAATTTGTCCCCTCAGCTGTTTGACCCCCCCCCCCCCCTCCTCCTTCGGCTGTGTCTCGGTGTGTTTGTGTGGCACCTTGTTCCCTTGTTGTCGCGCTGGTCCTTCCTTTGGTCACTGTGTGTGGGTCAGTTTGGTCACAGTGTGTGGGTCAGTTTGGTCACAGTGTGTGTGGTTTGGAGGAATGAGAGCGACAGAAGCACCTCATTATTACAGGATTGATTTTTAGATACATTAATTTGGATTCAGAAGATGTGATATTTAATGATATTTAGCTTTTCTAAATGGAATTGTGCATTTTCAAACATTTCCCTGTGGACTACATAAACTGTAAATGTTATATTTGGGTCTGAATTCTTCATTAATTTAACTCCCCAGGTCCCTCTTCAACCTTATTTCTGAGTAATGACACTAGAAATGTGGTTTTGAGCACTGGGCCTTTAAATGCAAATGAGCCACTTCAGGCCCCGCCCTCTCCAGGTTGTAGTCACAGTCTGTGTGGTTTGGAGGAATGAGGGTGACAGAAGCACCTCATTATTACAGGAGTGATTTTCAGATGCTTTCATTTGGATTCAGGTGACGGGTAACTCCATGAGTTACTATTCTGACCAGAAAATTAAAGAAGTGATATTTTGCTTTTTTAAATGAATTATGCAAAAATCACATGTAGTATCTGGTCTAACATGTTTACAAAAAAAAACACCCAAGAATATTTTATTGCCTCTTTTCTGACTTTAAGTGCATTTAGCTGAGTGTACACACTTCTACTGAACTTTTGAATGCAGAACTTTTACTAGTGAATTAGTATTTTCACAGTATTTTCCCACTTCTATAACCTTTACTGGGTAAAGGATCTACATGCTTCCCACTGTTCATTTTTAGGATTGACTTCCATTAAATAAAACCATCTGAATCATAATGAATAGCCTGTTTTACTTCCTGAAACCTATATACGTGTGTGTTTTATGTTTTCCTATCATTATATCAGTCCCTCCAGTATTTGGCTGGTCTTTTTTGAGATTGTTGTGTCCTAAAATGTCTGATGTTGCATGAGCTTTTCTGAAAAATTGTGATGAAAGTTACGGTGCTTTTTAGGCTTTTGTTGCGGGAGGAAGTGAAAGTTGCGATAAATAGCTGCAATTTTCCCTTTTTGTAATCAAAATCCTGGAGGGTCTGTTATATGATTATGTTTTCCTATCTGGTCTAACATGTTGATAGTTGAAACAAACGCAAAACAGGAAGTGGACGTGATTGTTTCCTTCCACATGTTAAGGGGCCGTTTTGTCCAATCAGAACCCTTTGTACCTCCAGCTTTTAAAGCCCAATTAACTTGAGCAGAATACACCTGTTTCCATGGAAACCTTTATTTGTAATTAACATGTCTATGTAAACACCAAGGAAATAGCTTTAATTCTGAATTATTTTATTCAGAGTAAATAATTCCGAATTTAAAAAAAAAACATCATGTTAATGTAGCCATTGTGATCAGCAGTATGTAATTACAGCTGTCAGTTCCATATTTGACCCCATATCTGCTTGAAAATACCTGTATACAGACATGGGATAATCAAAGGGCTAGATTTGCTACTTGTTGAAAGGTAATTATTATGACATTTTATCCACAGTGGCACCAAAATAAACCAAGGAATGAGAATAAGATACTAATGAGATGGCTCCTGGTGTTTTTGTCTTGACTCATTGAATGGTTCTATCTCACATCCACTTACGTTCTCCACGCTATTTGATATATTGCTTTTTCCTCAGGTTATCACAAGTACAGCAACAAACCTCAGAAGAGTTTGTAAAGACTGACCTGCAGTGACTTGTACCAGAGCTGATTAAGCAGTTTCCATTTGTGCTACTTTCTCATACACAGTAAATTCTTATCACTCTCCTGATATGGCCTGTGTGCTGCTTCCAAGTGAAAAAAGATGGACAGGTTGTTTTTTTAATCACTTTTTATGGTCAGTGGTGCTAATATGTAACCCATGAAGATCCAGTGTTACTTTTGTGGCAGTTGCCACATTCATTTTTTGTGAACACTTTATATTACAGGTCGCTAATAAGGTGTTAATTATATGGTGATTTTGATGTCATTTGTGACAAGATACTGAAATTGTATGACGTGTGCCTGTTAATCCACCTATCTTTAACACATTGGCTATGCTGCTACTGCTAGCTAAACTGCTACTGCTAGCTAAGTCCACTAGGTGGATATCTGTGATGTGCGGGTCGATGTATAACCGAATATATCTCAAACGACCCGACCAACCGCAACCTGAATATCATTCAAAAGATTTTTCATTCACCCACAACTGCTGGTGACATGACTGGTTGATATATAATAGCTAACCTTGAACAAGGTGGCTAACCATTATTTGTTACTGTGGTCACTGTCTGCTTTTCCTTTGTTTAAGCACAAACTGTATATTTTACAGACATGTTTCCATGGGTTTCAGATCCTTCAGTGTTTTAAGGCAGAAGACAAACACAATTATTGAGCTCAATTACAAACATGGCTTTATAACATCTGCACTTTTTTAGAAACTTTTCCCCCTTATCTTTTTGGAGTTTCACTGAAGAATTACCACCTTATTAGAAACCCATTACTTGTAATAAGCAGACAGAAGCATTATTACCATGAAATTACAAGAAAATTATCCGTAATGTAAAATGTTACCAATTTTTCCTTTATACTTAACCTTTCTTAAATGATTTATTTTAACCTATGTATTTTTTTCTGTAGAAATCTGGTATTTTCTTGTATTTAATTCGCTGATCATGTACTTTATGCTGAAATTACACTGAAGAGTTATTACATCAAAAACAGATAAAACTTAAAACATTTTAAGAATTCTTTGTACAATCTATCATTACTCGAACACAGTGTGTCTATCCACAGTCATTGATCCAACTCCATAGGTGTTACTGGTGAATCAATGTTGTAGAAGATGACAGTGTTTCCATGGTAGATACTGAGCCTCTGAATGACCAAATGAGTCATATCTGATGACAATGAAAAGATGAAAAAGTGCGTTTTAATGGATCAATTGGTATAAGATAAATAAATGTGTTTATATCGTAAAATCAATTCAAAAACAAAAACACCCAAGAATATTTTATTGCCTCTTTTCTGACAGTAAGTGCATTGAGCTGTGAGTACACACTTCTACTGAACTTTTGAATGCAGAACTTTTACTAGTGAATTAGTATTTTCACAGTATTTTCCCACTTCCACAACCTTTACTGGGGTAAAGGACCTAAATATGTTTCCCACTGTTCATTTTTAGGATTCACTTCCATTAAATAAAACCATCTGAATCATAAAGAATGGCCTGCTTTACTTCCTGAACCCTGTATTTGTGTGTGTTTTATGTTTTCCTATCATTATATGGATCAGTGTGTGTCACAGTGAGAGTGACAAAGAGGTGTGAGCCTTTTAATTACACAACTGACATATGTAGGAATGCTGGGAGTGGTGTGTATATGTATCTGTGTGTGTGTGTGTGTGTGTGTTTGTGTGGGTGTGGGTGTGTGCGGCCCCGACCCGGCCCTGACCTTGTGCTTGTGTGTGTATGATCTCATGAATGCTTTTAACCCTCTTTGTCGGGGTGAGTGTGTGCGTGTGAAATGCCAGGCGTCCGAGCTATCCGAGGCGACCGTCCGTTAGATAGCTCACCTGTCGCGCGGCACGAAGCCTAAAGCAAGCAGGACGGCAGCTGAAGGGGTCAAAGTTCATCCCAGTGTGTGTTTGTGTGTCCATGTGTGTGTGTGCAAGTATCAACTATTGTTGTTCTTTCGCCTTTTTTCTTTCACCCCACCTTGTGTGCAGTAACTCTAGTCTTTTTATAGCTGTTCTTTTACCACACACACACACACACACACACACATGCACGCGCACACACCTATAAGCACAGATACTCATTTCCATGTCTCTTGAGGACCAAGTATGTAATCATCTATTGTCGGTAAAGTACTCATTAGGTAGTAAACACAAATATGTGTGTTTTGTTTTTATTGCCCTCCCCCCCATTAAAAATAATACAATATATATAATACATACATAATTTAATTAATTCATCAAAATTAAAATATATAACAAAAAACCAAAAAAACCCAAAAAACCTATTTTTCCTCCCCCAAAATTATATTAAAAAATTGTGTGTGTGTGTGTGTGAGTGTGTGTGTGTGGGGGGGGTAACAACAAACATCTCTGTTTTCCATGTGTTTCCCTTATGCATTATGGAAGCTTCCAAGGGGCGGGGGGTAAATATTGAAAGAGCCACATTACTTGTATACTTCACACATATTTATATTTTACTAGTAGGGACCTACATTTATGTTTAACCCTCATGGGGACCTGAATTTTGGTCCCCATACCATGACTGTGTAAACATGTCAGTGTTCCCAGAAAGATAGGAATACAAGCACACACGCACGCACACGCGCACGCACACGCACACACACGCACACAAACACACACACACACACACACTCATGGACAGCAGCAGTGAAAGCTGCTCTGCTGCTGTCAAGCCTTTCCAATCCTCGCTCTGTGTCTGTGCTGCTGATCAGCCACAGTGCAGATCGGCTTTCACACCCGCCTGTTGTCTGTTTAGCACCAAAGCACCTTCACTTCACACACACACTACAGCTACACACACTACAGCTACACACACACCAGGGTTATTATACTTAGTAAAAACTAATGCCACTTAGCTGCCCTGTCCACACTAAGATGGATATTTACCAAACAGTGCAAAAATTTCACTCTGTTTGGGCCTAGACTTATGGTTAGGTTCACATAGTATCAGTGGACTTTAGGTCACTACAAATTAGAACTAATATCGGTCACCTCTTCATTCATCACACAAAAAGATGCATAAAAACTGTTCTGAAGTTAATACTGTAGCCATATATACTGTATACAGACATTATTTCTACATTGGAAAAGAAAAATCTTACCAACTATATTTTTCACATTTTAGTCAAAATATCTCATCACATTTAAAATTAAATTTGATTAGATTCAATGTTTTTGTCATTGCAGATGTACAAATACAGAGTAATGAAATGCAGCTATCATTGAACCAGAAGTGCATACCAGTATTTGAATGCACAATACACACGTGTGTGTGTATATATATATATATATATATATATATATATATATATATATATATATATATATATATATATATATATATATATCCAATGTAAACAGACATTGGAGAAAAAATCCAAATATCACCAAGTGTATTTTTTCATTTCTACTTCAAATATCTCATCACTCTTGAAATAAGACATAATCACCTAAAGAGGAACTTTTCAGTGAAATAAAAGAACTTAAATCCAATTCAATCCACTTTATTTCTCTACCACATTTAAACAACAAAGTGCCGCATACCATAAAAAACACTAAAATGATTAAAAGAACTACAAAAAAACATAGATATACAAAACTACAACAAGACTCTAAATAAAAGAATAAAATCAAACAGTAAAAAGTAATAAAATCAATAAAAATAAATAAATAAAAGACAGAGGACCACACAACTCATGAGTTGAAAACCGGAGAATAAAACTGATTTATAGACAATAGATCTGGAACATCTTACTTCAAGAAAACGTATGCGATTCAGATTTTTTTTTGCTTGAATTAGGCATAAAATAAATAAATAATATCTTGATTTAAACAAACAAAAAAATCTACAAATGGAAATGAAAATTATATAGCTATTGTCTAAAATTAAGCTGTTGTATATCAATGAAAAGTTACTCTAAGTTTATTAAATCGTATTTTATGTGTGATTAGATATTGGAACAGAAATGAGAAAAATATACTTGGTAAAATAAATTTTTTTCACTATAATGAGGAGTGCAACATGATCTATATAGTATGATTTATATGTCTATATAAAGGTAAAATTAGGTAAAATTTTAGATATATTTGGGATAATATTAAATTTGTAGTTAATCAACAACTAAAACTAAAAAAACCACTAACTAAAAGACATGATTAAAAACATTAAATAAACAGTGACATTTTCCACAGTGAACACACAGTGGTCCCAGTAAAACGACATGAACTGAAATCCATCCAAGGCCACATGTGCACAGATTCAGTTTCCAAATCTTTAAGAAGAGACAGAGGTTAAAAACAGATGGGTAGCGTCATGTTAACACTGGACTCTTCGTTCTCAGAAAGACAAAGGACAGGGTGTGTGCGACCCCTGACTGCGTCTCTATTCCTGTCCTGCAACCGGGGTCAAAGTTGACGGCGGCCCTCGTGCTGCTTTTACAGGCAGTTAAAGTTTGCAACTGAATACACAAGTCAAGGTGAAGGGAGGGAGGAGGGGGAGGACGGGGTGGTGGTGGTGGTGGTTGGGGGGGGGGGGGGGGGGGCAGGTGTGGTCCTACTTCAGGCTCCAGTTTAAAGGCCAAAGAGTCAGTCACCGGTCAGTCCACACACTGCATGTAGCCCAACGTTCACATTAAAATACACTGTACAGGTGCTGAAGGCTTGGTTTACTCCATTATTAGACCTTTAAACAGTTAAATGGTTGGACATAAAACATGATGAATGCAGAGCTGAGCAGTAAAAGCAGCTTGTAATATATATATATATATATATATATATATATATATATATATATATATATGCACAGACATTGTTTTCCATTAGATATCCTTTTCTTTAGTAGATACATTTTATTTTAATTAAATGTCATTAGGCGCTTTCCCACAGAGTAGTTCTAGGAACTTAGTGTTTGGGAACCTTTGGGTTTGCATTCCAACAGGGCAATAGGAAAAATGGGAGAGGCCATTGTGACGCTAATGCCCGCAACACTGGTTCATTCTTTAAGCACAAAATTCAACAATCACATAAGCAAGTAGAACTATAGTACTATAAACTAGAATATAGAATAAGGAGGCCACAGCGTTTATGTTCTGTATAGTATTTTAATGGTTTACAGTGGTACCTCTGCTTAGGAAAGACCCAGCTAATGGATAATCCAAATAACGAAAAACCTTTACCTCAATTTTTCATCTCTGAATATGAAAAAAAATTCAGTTTAGGAAACAAACCCCCGAGACATAAAAGTGTACATTATTGTAAAACTGTATGTACTGAACATAAGTACGTAATGTACATAAATATGTCATGTACTGTACCTAGCATCCCATTGGCTATGAGGGAGCTACCCATGATGCTTTTCGTCACCCTTTGACCCTCATTCATCACAGAGTTACTGTTGTTTGGCGAGTTTTACCCAGTGTGTTCATTGAAACTTTATTACAGTACGTATTCGTTATTCATCGTGAGCCCAAAGAAAGTGATTCCCAGTGCGAATGAAAAGAAGAAGCAGGTTGCGTTAACAATAGAAGTGAAACAAGAGATTATTAAAAAAATATGAAAGTGGCACACGGTTGAGTGATATCGCAAAGGAATATGGCCGAAACCCATCTACCATCAGTACAATATTGAAGCAGAAGGATACCTTAAAAGCAGCTACCCTTTCCAAAGGCATCTCTGTGATATTGAAAAAGAGGTCGTCACTGAATGATGAGATGGAGAAACTGTTACTGATTTGGATAAAGGAGAAATAACTTGCAGGAGATACAGTGACTGAGGCGATTGTTTCAGAAAAAGCATCCGCCATATTCACTGATCTGATGATGGAGGGTGGGGGTGAGGGTTTATTTTACTTTCAACACATATTTCATACAAAATTGGTCATTTTTAAAATAATTTTTAAGGTGTTTGAGGGGTCATATTTGGGGCCTTGGAACGAATCAGGCTTTTTACATGTAAAATGTGACTTTATTTATGAAAAAGTCATAGTACGAAAACTGTTCTGGAACAAATTAATTTCGTAAGTAGAGGTACCACTGTATTTTATTACAATTCAGAAGTTGTACATTTTCACTTTTACTTAAATAAAGGAGTTGAATCAGTACTTCTACTTTTACAAGAGTACTTTTTCCACACGAGTAACTGTACTTCTACTTAAGTACAAAGTATGAGTAGTCGTACCATATCTGATTAAGTGTAAGTAACTGTGACTTAATGCTTTTTTTGACCCTTATTGTAAAGCGTAACCAAAAAAACCTCTAAGTGTTCATGGTTGCTATGACAACGTTGAGCAGAATATCAGTGGTTCTTTTGCATGACAAACACTGAACTGGTATCTGAATCTTCACTGATTAAAATGTATAATGAACAATGTGAAGTGTGCATTAAAAAGTGTCTGCATTCCTTTAGCCTCTCATTTCCATGTGTTTTATGTAACGTGTCCCTCTTAGATGCTGTCTTTCATTTACAACAGAGGACATGAGTGGAGTATTCAGGCCATCAGTTTGTCCCAGGATGCACTCATGTTCACAAAGCTAACAAATGTGGATGAATTTGTCCCGAGTGACTGGATCTAAAAGCGTGTTAACAGCAGGTCTAAAAGGAAAGTTACAGCCATTGAATGTAGTCACTAGTGTTTAGTACGATACGATCTAGTTACTCCAGTGTGGATATGAGTCTCATGTGGTTTTGAACACGAGAACTACTGATGATGGTTCGCATGAATAAGTTCCATGTTTGGTCAAAATATTAGTTTTTACTTTTGTTTTCATGTATTTTCCCTTGTGCTACAATAATCTACATGAATAATAATAATAATAATAATAATAATAATAATAATAATAATAATAATAATAATAATAATAATAATAATAATAATAATAATTATTATTATTATTATTATTATTATTATTATTATTATTATTATTATTATTATTATTATTATTATTATTATTATTATTATTATTATTATTATTATTATTATTATTATTACCTATTTAACTACAAAAGCTCCAGTTTCATAGATTAGGCCTGTTTATATTTTTATTACTGTTTAATTCTGAATAAAAGTTAATTCTGCTTTAACATTATTCCTCTCGTTCCTGCACATGCTCCTGGTCTGGTCGCAATGACGTACATATTTGTCATTGGTGATGCCAGCATTAATGTCGGAACGTTTACGAAATGGCTGTACGAAGCAAGTGTTGGAGTCACAGCAAAGTTAAGTATTTGATTGGAGAATTGGAAGAATGAATAAATATAATGGAAGGAGTGCTCAGTAAAACAGGAAGTAGACACAATTGTTTTCTTCTGGTAGACGTCAAGTTGTCACATGGGCGTTCTGTCCAATCAGAACCCTCTGTACCCTCAGCTCTTAAAGCCAAATTAACTAGAGTAGAATACACCTGTTTACCATATAAATGCTTATTCAAAATGAACATGTCCATGTAAACATGAAAGAAATAGCTTTAATTCTGAATTACTTTATTGGGAATAAATCATTTGGAATTTAAAAAAAACACCATATAAATGATATAAATTATGACGGATTGAGTTAGAAACATTTCTGTCCAAACCATCCCTATCCTTTTAAAAGAAAAACCTCTGGATCCGGATCACCCCCAAAACCTAATCACTTGTTGCTTTTCTTTGCTTTTTTGGACATTCTGTGAAAATGTAGTTGAAATCTGTCACTAACTTTTTGAGTTATGTTGCTAACAGTCAGACAGACAAACTAACAAACCCTGATGAAGACGTAACCCTCACTGATGGAGGAAACAACGCTGCTTTACAATTTTTTAGAAAAATGTACTGTGTCTAAGTTATTCCAGAAGCATTTTACTAATAGTTCAGTTCAATCTAATAAATGTGTTTTGTCAAGAATGTGTGGAGGAAATGTCCTCAAATTAGGCCCAATATTTCACCTGCATTCATCACATACAGTTCAACTTTATTTATCACCAAGAGGAAATTTGTCATGTCAAGGATGAACTCATAGGACTGCAGAGGTCAAAGGTCGAGGTCACTGTGATTAAGTAGCTGAAAGAATTACACAGTTTTTTTCTTATATTCTTATTGGAGCATTTTATATTTTGTGTTACAGGTTGAAACCTTAATAGAATTCAAATACATAAATACATAATTATAAATACTATTAATAAATTAATTTTGTGTAATTACATTTAGTCATATTTTAATCAAATTACTGGAATCCTTTGGCCAAAATGTACAAATCCTCAGGGTTTACAGTGTGGAAACTGAAAGAGAAAATCCTGGAGAAAGACAGAAAAAAAAAAAGCCAAAGAAAATTCCTAGAATTCCTTCTTTTTAAGTGTGAAAGGAAGACCCACACACCTGTCTGAGCAGCAGCTGTCCTGGGAATCGATCTGTCACTCCTGGAGCGTGGCGAGGATGAGCTGCCTGTGTTAGTGTGTGTGTAAAAAGAGCCTGTGTTTTTATGTTAGTGTGTGTGTGTGCATATTGTGTTAACGTGTGTTAATCTGCGTCAAGTGAAACAGTGTGTGTCGGACTGTTTGTGTGTGTTTCCCCCTCTGGCATTCGACTCTCATTTGGAGGCTCGTAGATCTGAGCCGACCGACGAGACAACTGACCAAACCACATCTGTGTCAGCAAAATACTTTGAGTGATAATGTGTGCATGTGTGTGTGCATGTGTGTGTGTGTGTGTGTGTGTGTGTGTGTGTGTGTGTGTGTGAGTGCTTGTCAGAGGGTCATCAAAGAGACGAGGGAACTCTACAAAGCCTTTGTGTTTAACTACTGTGTAAATACTCAGGTTTTTCTGTTGATTGAATTTGATATTGACTGACTATTGTCAAATATATTAAATTAATTTTTACTGTCATTCCACCAAATTTAATCCATAAGACCCAGTGGTAGTTTTGTGGCGGTTCCCAAATAGTTTTTTTCTCTATTTATTCTTTCTTTAAGTATTTTATCATCATTTATTTTAATATTATCCTCTGCATTTTGTATTTTTCACTGTAAATCACACACTTTCCCATATATTTATATCCTATGCTTCATGAAAACTGAGTAAATTCAAGGGTTATCAGAAAATCAATGAAAAGTTCACTTATTCAACAATGTAAAATGAATGAATGTAAAAACAAGCATCTCCATCCACTGTCTTTTATTAAACTCCATGGGTTTTACTGGTGAATCGGTCAGTATTTTTACATGCACTAAGAGAATTTAGAATTATTGTTTTATTTCAGCTAATATCGAAGTTTTAAAGTTCATATATACACCTTGGTCAGACTGTAATCAAACCAAACTGGAGTTGTGGAAATCGTACTGTTGGTACCAGATAATGGTGTTTTAAATTGAAGTGTTTGGCATGTATGCGCCACCTAGAGTCTGGGAGTGGAATGTACCTCATTCAATAGTTGGATTCTCTTGTTACCCATGTATACTGGGTTTACTGAGAAACTCCAGTTAAATCTTAAACTCAGTTATTCCCAACAGAAGATGACAGTGTTTCCATGGTAACTACCAGTGATGCGCGGGCTGACCCAAAGTGAGTGGTTGCGGATAAATGATATTCAGGTTGCGGTCGGTCGTTTGTCATTTAAGATAAACATTAAAATAACCTGGTAAATACGCTTTATTAACTTTATTTCTGAATTATCCTACAGTATGGAGGGAGCAAGACAGAAAAAAATGTGGGAGACTGGAAGCTCCGGAAACATACAAAGAAAAAAAAGTAATGTTTAGGACACATTCACTGAGATAATGAGCGACTCCCAGTGTTTTCTTTTCTGGTTCAAATGTCTCTGGGTGTTACAGGTTGTCGACCCCTGGTTTAGATGCTGCACATTGATAACTTTTGAATGATGAAGCAGGACAAAAATATTTTTTCCAACATTAACTTACAAGAAATGATATTGGATTTTAACACAAATAAATGCAGGTATGTGAGTAAGGCCATGTGATGTTCATAAAGACCATTGACTACTTTTCAAAAATGCGGGTCGAGAAGCGGGTCGGGTCCGTCCTTTTCAAATATATTTCCTGCGGTCCGAGTTGTGGGCAGGCTAGTTAAAGAAGCAGTTAGTTGTGGGTCGATTATACATCTACAGAGCCTCTGAATGTCCAAATGGATCATATCTGATGACCATGAAAAGATGACAAACTGTATTTTTAATAACATTAATCATGGATTGATAGCATGAGTGGATGGATAGGTATTGTACAGTTTACATCAGTTAGTTTTGGTTTATACACAACATATACAGTAATATTATACAGAATTAATGCTATGGGGACAATATGGATTTTATTTTAAGTTTAATGATGGTCTATTTGAGTATTCATATATTATGCAAAAGAAAAATATACTGTTATGTAATACACATTGCAGTTTTTCTCTCAAGTATAATCCTTATTAGTGCATAAAACCTTATTTACTACATTTTGAATCTAATGCCATTTCAGTGGACTAAAGTCTGTCGTATGAGGATTAAAAATGTTTATTTCAAATATAATAATGTCAGCAGCTTGTTTAATAAAACAATGATTTTTAAATGATCATAATTACTAGGAAATATGATTCTATAAAATTCACATGAAATTAGAAAAAGATGATCATGCTCTGAAATAACAAAAAGATAAAATTATACATAACAATAATAGTTTATTCAACAATGTATATGTTGGTTTTTTTTAAAAGACTAAACTGCTGCATCAGAGGAATGGAAGCATCTTTTTATAGCTGTTTTAAACGGTGCTGATTTCGTACACATTTGTGCTTTAGCGCCAACAGTTAAACCACTGGATGCTGTTCATCACTTTGCTCACAGATTTATTACAGGTCATAACTACAGTACTCATCATCAGGAGTTGTTTGCTAACACTGGGTGGTCCTCTCTCTCTTTAAGGTGTAATAAACACCAGGATTTATTTATTTATAAAGCAACTTATCGGTCTTTAACCTCCACACATCCCTCTAATACAACCTTTTAATAAGTACAACCTTTAAACGCACTGAAATTATTTTATTTTGTTGCACATATCACCTGTTTTCACTGGGAAGTCTAGTTGTACTAATATTTCTGCTTCTACAGTATAATCAACAACTCTATTCTGAAAATAGGTTATATACATCAGATGAGTGTCCATTATACACAGAGGTGGTAAAAGTAAGTAAGTAGAAGTACAGCTACTTGTGTGAAAAAAATATCTGGTAAAGGTAGAAGTACTGATTCAACTCCTTTACTGAAGTAAAAGTAAAAAAGAACAACTTCTGAATTGTAATAAAGTAAAAAGTAAAACTGCATATTTTTCCCCTTAGATGAAATAATACTTATTTAAACAGGAAAAATCTGTAAATTTTCTAAAAAAATCAAAAAATAAATCATTTAAAAGTGAGTTACTGTGTGGATGATGTGTTTTATTGGGTCATGGTACTGAGTTTAGTGGGTATGAAAATTTAGGAAAAATTCAAAAGTCATTAATAGGAGATTAAAATAAAGCATATTTATGAGATTAAAAAAAAATTGAAATTCTGAGGTAAAAAGTAAAAATTATCATATAGAGACAATTTTCTAATTTACAACTTATTTTTCATAATGTCATATTTGTCTAGTTTTAAAATGTAATTCTGTAATTCTGAGAATAAAGTACAGATATTTATACAAAAATGTAGGGAGTAAAAGTAAACAGTTGCCAGAAAAATAAATACTTAAATAAAGTACAGATACCTAAAAAATGTAGTTAAGTGCAGTAATTGAAGTACTTGTACTTAGTTACTTCCACCTGTGGTTATACAAGTACAGTTATATCGTGTATATAAAATATACTCAGGTTGGTGGACCATTATTTTATTTGGTCGTGTTAAAAAAACGGTGGCTGTTACTGATATCGACTCAGTGTTTGAGCATGTGTCCACACATTTATCTGCCCATTCTGTATGATGAAGCTCTGATCCCTCAGACACACATATATTAACCTGGTGAGGGATAGTGTGTTCCTGCAGGGATGATATGTGTGTCATCTGTACTGGAGCTGTCATGTGCAGAAGGTCACACACACACACACACACACACACACACACACACACACACGCTTGGTTCCATGTCTCATGAGGACCAAGTTGTAATCATCACTTGTAGGTAAAATACCCATTGGGTTGTGACTAAAACACATAATAAATAAATACAAAACAAAACAGAAAAATATCTATTTAAGTAAAATAAATAAATATATTAAATACATTTCAATAAATACTTTGCATCTGTTACCCTTCTGCTTCATGGGGACTTTCAGAAAAAAAAAGTTAATGTGTTTATAGGGAACATCATTTATAAAAATGTGCATACTTCACACAGATATAGATATATTACTAGAGGGGACCTACATTTATATTTAACCCTATTGGGAACCTGAATTTTGGTCCCCATGGTGTCACAGGTCCCCTGGAGTGACTGTGTGAACAGCTCAATGTCCCCATAAAGATGGAAATATAAACACATATAACCTGTGGTGCGTAAACCTGTGACAGATTACCTGGTGTGTGTTGTGGATCTGATTGAGGCTCTGATCACTTCTCCCACTCAACTGAGCCCAGACAGTAAATCACACACACACACACACACACACACACACACACACACACACACACACACACACACACACACACACCATCTCAGACAAAAACACACTGATTAGTCTCATCCGACAGTCACTAATGAAGTCTAATTCATGACGATGCTGTGTGTGTTGGTTGTTCTCAGTGGTCACCTCTCCCTCCCCTTGCTCCTCCTCCTCCTCCTCCTCCTTCATCATCACCCCCTTGGGAAATCTTCCCCCTCTCTCTCTCTCTCTCTCTCTCTCTCTCTCTCTCTCTCTCCTCCTGTATTTACTCCTCATTCGCTGTCCTCTTCTTCCTTGACTTTCTCTCCATCTTTTCCCCCCTCTTCTACACCTTCTTCTTCCATCTCACTTTCCTTCACTCTCTCAGATTTTTTCCCTCCCTCCTTCTCTCTAGTTTCAGATAAACCTGAACCAAAAGCCAGAAAAGAAGACCGGCAGTAGTTATAATAACACTGTAAAACAAAGGTATTGTACGTATGTGCTGTGTGTGTACCTGTAGGTGGTGAGTTACTGTATGTGGCAAACTAATTTCCCTGAGGGGAAGATAATAAAGTATCTATCTATCTATCTATCTATCTATCTATCTATCTATCTATCTATCTATCTATCTATCTATCTATCTATCTATCTATCTATCTATCTATCTATCTATCTATCTATCTATCTATCTATCTATCTATCTATCTATCTATCTATCTATCTATCTATCTATCTATCTATCTATCTATCTATCTATTGTTATGTCAAATTATTCATCAACTGACTTATTGAAAACATTTGAACTGACAGTAAATGTATATCAATGTATGATTGGTTTAAGTCAGTGCTTCTCAAATCCAGTCCTTGTGGCCCAGTGTCCTGCATGTTTTAGATATTTCCCTCTTCTATCCCTCTGCAATATTAAGATATCACACAACTTGTTTTGAACTGTTTAAATTCTACTCAGTCAGTGCTCTGAAAATAATAAAACTGTTTTGTCTTAGGTGTTGAAGTGATCATGTTGAAGTGCAACACAACATAAACCTTTACAGATCCTGTTTGGTTTAAGAGTTTAGCACTGGTAACTCTTTTAAACAGCACTGGATATAAGTAAAGTTCCTATATGTATGTAATTTAAAAACACATAGAAGCATTAATTTAATATTACTGCATGTAACTCTAACTGGACATAACTTTTAATTTAAGGAGGATATACTGTAATCAGAGCTGGGAGGTGAAAAGGAGGAGGAAATAGGGCTGTGTCAGAAGGGAAACCAGGAGGAAAATGAGGGAAAGGAAGCGTGAGATGAAGATGTGCAGGAAGATGAAAGTGTGTGTGTTTCTTTTCTGTGTGTGTGAGTGTAGCTGGTTAACCTTGGTGGGTTTCATTAGCAGACCAAGGCCGGCAGGATGAATTAGGAGGCCGGGGGCCACAAATTTATCCTGGACAAGGCCTTCTCTGATTAAACCTACCAGACACACACACACACACACACACACACACACACACACACACACACACACACTAGGGAAACACAAATTCACCTGGTCAGAAATGGGCCAAAATGTGCGACAGTCAACACACAAAGACACTGACAATAACACTGACACCAGGATTATTTTAGATTTTGTTTTTTTTTTGTTTATTTTCAGTTTAGTTTTGCAAAGGTTTTGTTATAAGTCATTTAGTTTTTATTTTGATTATTTAATGGTATTATTTATTTTTTTTTTAGCTTTAAAGGTGTCATTCCGCCATTTGGAACCTGATGGGTCACCCCAACTTACCAACAGTGTGTCCCCTCCACTGGTTGTATTTACCATTCATAGAAAACAACAGAGAAACGAGCCACTCAGAAAAAGTCTGTCCACTCCACGTCATGTGGACATTGGCTTCACCCACTTGGGTTTAAACTCATGCCCCATTGCAGCGAATCTGAAGTAGCATTAGCATTAGCATCTACAAGAGAAGACAGCGCCACAAACTTGAAAAAAATGGCGGATCAAACTGTGTGCTCTCTGTGGAAATAAAGTCTTGTTTTTTTTCCCTGCACATCTACAAAATAAGGAACACGTAAACTTGCTGGCTGTTACTCTGGTAAAGGTAAACACATACAAAGTGAGAGGGGAGGGGGGAGTATTCTTTCATGCATTCTGAGCCAATCAGAGACGCCTCATTACTGTGTCATGGACATGTGTGTGGAAGTACCAGTAAACTCTGTTGTTCCACTTTAAGTCATTTTTCTACCCTCCAAAAACAGCTGGAAAAAAAGCATTTTTTAAAATAGAACTATCACAGACAATGTATTCAATAACAATGGAGAAAACAGAAATATTAATGAAATAATCATTGATTGACTCCTTTTAAACACATTTCTTTGGTTGAAAGCTTGAACACATGTTGTCCAGCTGAGTGGACATTTTTGTAACTCCATAAAAATAGGTTCATTAAAAAGATTCCAGTCACATTGCTTTGTTCATAGTGAAATAAAAACACTTCACAATTTATGCATTAGTTTTTCTATGTAAATTTACTTCTCTATGCATCAACTTCATACAAATTAAAACAAAGAACAATAAAAACTCAGAATAAAAAAAGGAATAACTCATCAATATGAAATATCAATAACTTTGGAAGCCCTAATGTTATTATTAAACTGAATAATCCAGGTAAATTATAGTTTCTCATCTTTTCAGTAGCATCAGATGTGTCTTTTCTGGAGTAGACCTGTTTTGATATAATAACCATATTTGTTATATTTTATCTCATAATTATGCATGTTATCTCATATTTATAACTTGTGTTTCTTTATCTCATAATGATTTTTTTTTTTATCTTAATTGTGACTTTTTTTCCCACCATTTTTCCCAAATTTCCTTCCCATACCTACAAAACCGAGTAGTCATTTGATCGAACTTTTTATTTTGGATAAGTGCATTCAATAACAATGGATAACACAGCAATATGAATGAAATAACCATGGAATGACTCCTTTAATATTAATTTCATGTTTTTAGGGTCATTACACAGTAAATATGCCAGTGCTAATTTAACACCCATAAAGTGTCTATATGTGTTAACACTATGCAGTGTAAAATTAACACTTTTTAAAGTGTTAAAAAAATAACACTCAGCTTTTGTTGCTTTAACACTATTTGTTAATATTGCAAAAGGTCAAAGGTTGCATTTAGCAGAAAAGTCAACATCACATTATTGGCTCTCATTCAAGAATGGGTTGTCATAGAAACTAAAATAGGGGTGAGATTAGTCATTCTCTGAATACTTGTTTATTTTGTATCATGCATTGGCACATTAATTTTTTTTTTTGCTTAAATGTGACATATTCGATCCTCCATATGTGGTTCCTACTGGAGGAAGATTCAATAATGAGGAGGAGTCACTGAGTTCATCCACTTATCCTGGAGCCCACCCCACCCCACCCTTTGGCACCTTTGGGTGACACCACAGTCAAGGATCAGCCCTGTAATTTTGCTTATCTCCAACTACTTCTGTATTTATTTTATCCTCATTTATCTTCCATACTTAAATTTACATTTGACAGTCATAAAAAATATAAAATTACATCATATAAATGCTTTTTATTTTTGTATCATGTATTGACAGATTAATGAATTTATTCAGCCATTTTTGAATATATGTTATTAAATATGGCAGGTTTGGTCCTCCATATTTGTTGCTATGATTCACAACTGAGGAGGAGTTACTGAGTTCATCCACTGATCCTGCAGCCCACCCCGCCCTTTGACACCTTTGGGTGACACCAAAGACAAGGATCATCCCTGTAACTCTCCTTATGTCCAACTTTCAAGGATTTCAATATTCTTTTAGCTCTTTGTTGCTTCCAAAAATAACAAGGGTGACGTCATGTAAAGCTCTTATACAGATACTTATACAGTTACTTTGAAAACGAAGGTGCAACAAACTCAGGATTTCCCTTTCTCACGTAGACTGGTTTTGTCACGTCATAATATTGTTAACAGTTTATTAAGTGAAGAGTAAATTGCTGGTTTGCAGTTTTCATGATGGTTCACAATGCACTGGTGTGTGAATAAAAGAACTGATGCTGCAAATGTGATTATTGACTGATGATCAGATGACTCATTTTGTTATGAAATTAATCAGCTTCTATGAAGCTCATTAATTTGACAAATATATTTGTGTTATAATTTAGTTAGACTGACATATAATCTAAATTAATAGTTAATGCAAATGTTTATAATCTACAATGCTTTTTGTGTTTACATTGTGCTCTCTTGAATTAACTTGATAATTTTTTGTACTGTTCTTAAAGTAAATAGTGTACTTCTTAATTTGGACTTTGAACTCTCATATTTATGACTTTGTCTCATAATTTTGATTTCTTATCTCATAATTTTGACTCTTTTTCTCATAATTATGCATTATTTAATCTAATATTTATGACTTTTTATCTCAGTTATGACTTTTTTCAATTGTTGCTACATTTTCTGTCCATATCCAGTGACTGTGACCTGATCAAACACATTATATAAACAGTAACTCACTTTTAAAGGCTTTTCCCCTGGTTTAATATGCATTAATTAATTAATGGCAAAAAATGCACTGTTACATTTTACTTTTTTACTTTATTACAATTGAAAGTTGTTTTTTTTACTTTTACACAAGTCAGAGTTGAATCAATACTTCTACTTTTCCGTACTTCTATATAAGTGCAAAATGTTAGTACTTTTACCACCTCTGATTTTTAGTGAATTAAACAGTGTGCAATACATTATAATAATTCTACAATGTTTTGTGAATTATTTAATTAATTTTTAACCATTCCATGCTCTTTCATCTTTGTAAAAATAGCAAGTAAGAAGTAACTAAATTGACAACTGATATTGTAGAGACATTTACACAGCAAACATTTATTTTGAGTAAATGCATATGATTCATGTATTATTGTTGAGTACGTCCACACACACAATATGAATATTATGTGATAAAAAAGTCTGAAATTATTTTTTTTAGAACAAGGTGAAATTTGCAAAGTTTTCAAAGCATCAACCAATCATTTGTATGAAATGGACATCATATCATAAAAAAAATGCACCAGCTAATCTATGTCCACTGTGTTTCATATGAAACACAAGAAATAAAGACAATGATGGATGAGTGGAACAGAATCACCAAACTCACTCCTAGACAGTGAGGAGTGTGTGTAACAGGAACACAGGAATCAAATACAGGGCGTCCCAGAAGTCTCCATACATAGGAAAAATAAAAGTTTCATTCTTATTTACATAATATTAAACCAGCTATAAGGACGATTTCTATTATTCAAATACATTCTTGGAGTTATCTGAAATATAGAGGAATAGATGTTAGAACCATATATGTATGGAATATATTATGTATGTCCTATGTGTGGAGACTTATGGGGACACCCTGGACAGTTTTCCAAATGTGTCCTGATGGACAGAAGCCTGTGGATGAATGGAAACAAAAACCAGCAATGAGACGCCAGATGATGGTGAACAATATTTATCAAATGCCCTAGTGTGAATATTATGTATTTTTATTGAACAAACATCAAAACTGCCACAAACTAACACTGCAGCCCATGTGAATTTCACATTTTGGGGTCATTTATTCTAGAGTGTCAAAAAGTGCTCTTTTTTCTGAGTAATTCTAAAATGTACTTATTAATATGTACACATCACACATAGGTTCAGAAATTATTCCATACATTGGCTTCATAATAAGTTATTATTATACATATATCTATAAAGATGATCATAATTATTCAGTGCTATACTGTATGCTCTTAAACATATGGAACAAAAATATACAGCAATATATAGAAAAATATAATGTATTAAGTTTAAAAAATATATTCCCATATATGGAAAAGTAGTCCCTATATTATACAATATACTGCAATATATGATTTGATCATATATTGAGAAACATAAAACGTATATTAGCCTTAAGACAAAAGCTGCCCTATATTTTTATAGATCATTTTCTTGAAACTCATTTTCTTTCCACATATATTGCGAAATATATCCCTAAACATATAATTACATATATTTAGTAATATTAAATAGAGTATTACTAAATATATTAACATATATTAGTACATAAATTGTCATATATGTCTATGGAAAGCAGCAATTCCTTATGTATTTTCAACTATATTGTAATATATTGACACAATTTTTTGTATATTATATACATAATATTTATTATGTTCAATTTCAGGCAGTAAATTTATTGATAATCAGTAGATGGAGAAATATACTTTTGTTTCATAAGAGAAAACAATCCACATATGTCCATAATATGTCTAATTTTTCTTTACAGAAAGTGGTAACAGCAGTTATTTAATAAAATTCAAGTTATGAAAGCCCTTCATACAAACTACAAGCCTTTGGATCAGGGTGAAGTTGCATAACACACTTTTTGAAATGTGAGTAGGTGTTAAAATGGGCTGAAGGTCATCATTTATTGAAGTCCCCACCCCCTCTCTACACTCTGGTCCAACCTGTGTAATCTGGCTGAGGAGAGGTCAGCAGATTCTTGGGACAGTTTGCAGGGTCACAGAGGTCACTGTGCTCAACCTTTAGGTTGATATTAACCTGCTAATACCCGAGGGCCACAGAGTAAACCCTGCAAGGTCAGGCTGTCAGCATCTTCACATGGAAAGCACGCATGCACACTCAAACCCTCTATGAATGTGACGTCCTTCACCATTTGGTTCCCAGTTAAGCAGATAATAGATGATGATCCGATCCACACTTGATGGAAATGTCTAGAATAACCTTTGACCCACAATCCCCTTGTTAAGGGAAGGTTAAACGTCCTGTCTTTTTTGGTTATGTGAAGTCAGAGTGCTCTCAAATCAAATGAAACATACAGTTGTAAACGGTGTACTTACTAAAAGGAGAGCACAGGATGCATTTAAGGACTCAAACGAAGGAATCTCTTCTTGTGTTTACACAGTGAAGAGTGATGAACTTTACTTTCCAAATACAGAAAGTCATTTGTTTTAGTCAGATATTTCTGTCGCCGTCCTGCGTCACATGTGATGAAACAACAAATCAATGCAGGACGCGTCTGTCACCTGTGTTTGTTACTCATCAAAATGTGAGGTGCAGATTGTTTGGAAAATGAAAATGTTTGAAGCCATCAAGACCAGGAGTGTTTTTAACCAACACTGGGGATAAAATTTTAAATTATGTTTTGACCTCATGAGGGCAGAAGCTCAGCTCCAAAATGAAACAAGCTCAGAATTATTTTAAACTCGTTCCACTGTTGATATCTGCTCCCACTGACTTACACTGAACTTTTTTTTTAGGAATTATTGAAGTTTCATCAGTTTTATTTAGATCTATTGTCAATGATCTTTAGTCATAGCTCTGTTAATAACATCTCAGGTTGAAAAGAGGCTTTGATACCTGCAGGATTTGATTGACAGGTCTCATCTCGTCTCGTCTTCTGAACCCACTTTATCCTCAGTAGGGTCGCAGGGGTCTGTGGGGGTCTAATCCAACTACACAATGGGTGAAGGCGGGGTACACCCTGTATATTGACAGGTCTATATTTTAAATGTATTTCTTCATTTATTTTCTTGTATTTATTTTTTGGCAGGTCTATATGACTTATGATCTCATTCAGACTTTTCAAAATTCAGTTTTTATTGAAACTTTACCGTCTCTCGGCTTCATTTAATGCACATTAAAAATGTGGAATATGCTTTTAAATGTTTCCGCGGAGTCAACTGTAACAAACTACTTTCCTTGGTTCAAAGCTATAATACAAATACAATTATAATTGACTAACATTCTAAACGGTACTGTATGCACATTAGAAGGATTTCTTCATTGTAGCTATTGATGACATTTTCATTCATGTTGTCTCACAGATATAAGTTGCAGGTGGATGTCACATTTATTCACAATCACAACATAGTCACACATGAGTGACGGCTCCACACTTGGATGCACAACTTGAGAGCATCTCTCTTTCCTGCTGAAATAAACAGCTGGATGTGGTTATGTTGCGTCCATCATGTTCAGAGACTGCAGCACTTAGAAATAGTGAACGACAGAGCTTCACGGCACCATGAACATGTCTAGCAATCTGAGAAACTTGCTGGCAAATAACTGCTGGAACCATTTAATGACTAAACAACTTCTGCCAAGTTACACAAAGCATAAAATACTTGTGTTCCCACTGGTTCCCAATTGTGGCGGATTTCTGGGTTTCGTTAGTCCTATGGAACTACACCCCAAATAGTGTCTTATCTCAGGATATAATTCTTCGTCTAGTAATTCAAATCTTGTTGTAGAGAAAATACCTACAGCTAAGATTTAGACTTTTAGAGTCACATATTTGCTTAAAAACAGGATTTAAAGTGTTGATGACATCACACAGAGCTTACGACTGGACATACCGCTTTACGGTAACAAGCCGTTTTGTCCCTAAGCAGAGCCACAGCTGACACAGGTAAGAAGGCTACATATGCTAGAAAGTTTTTTAAATCGTTGTTCTAAAGGGGCTATGGCTTGGTATGGGGCCAGCCATCAAGCGGTATCTCTGGTTGTAATCTGTGCTCTCGCCGGCCAACTACTGGTCATTAGTAGAATGCTAGCATGTTATGGGCAACAAGAACTCAACCTGTAAGAAATCAAAGGGATATATGTACTCATTCAGTAAATTTTTAAAATTTAAAACCTGCATTGAACTCTCAAAAATCACATTCAAATGGAAGCGCCCTCATCGACAATCAGGTCAAATAGACTATTTTAGCCGTTGAGCTCTACAGGGAAACATTCATTCTGCACTCCGTCGATTGTCTCCAGCAGAAATCTGGTGGAACTGCAGCCAAAAAGCTTCTACAATGGATGTGAATATCAGCCAGTCCTAATTTTGAATGTGTAGGATGTTTGGAAAGTAAGCAAGTTCTCATGTGGACTTGTTTAGTAGTAATGGGAAACTAGGATCATGTCAAGGATCCGGATCATTCTGAACGACTCACTGATAGAATATAGATTAGGAGTCAGTTTAGTTACTTGAACTGGAATAGTCCAATCAGACAATGAATGGATGAATCTGATTCAGTGTAGTGGATCATCTGTAAACCTGAATCTGAAGCAGAGAACTCACATTGCAGTGGGTCCTGGGAGTTTCCCAATCTCTGTGCGAGTGATTCATCTGTCTATGAATCAATTTTGGGTAACAGATGCAAGTAGGGATTCATTCAGCTGTCTCTAACTGAGATCGATTTGGCTCAATGAGTCCCTTTCCTTTCTACAAATCAACGCCATACTGCAATTTACGGGACTTTTGGCAGCCTCCACAGGACTCCAGTATGTGTTGTTATTCGGCTGTAAAAGTTACAAGAGATTTGTGAGTGCCTCTGTTTGGAACTGAAATGTAGTCAAACTCAACTCATTGGAGGAAATCGACATGAGTCATGAGTCATTTTAGGGAATCAAGTAAAAGATTGCATACGGATCCACTCAAATGTCTCTACTGATTAGTCAGTGTTCAGTGTGGTGCTGAGTACGATAACATTCTCCACATTTGAGGACTTGAGTCTTAAAAGGAGAAATTTGAGAATAAAGGGGACATTAAATGCATCACACACCTCAGTAGTAACACATTTAAAGCTGTGTATCATTTTTGTCACCAATCTTTCAATAAATCTGGCTCAAGTACAGTGATCTTTCATTTATCATACGGGTTATGTTCTAAAAATAAGCCACATTAGTTATAGTAGATAGATTAATTTAACAGATAGGTGTAGTGTTTATTTATCTGCTTGGTTCAGTAAACAGGTTACTTTTTTTTATTTAATCCATACTGGTCACTCCAGTGGACAGTTCTTCTACAGTAGCTCTCTTGTATATTCAATAGTTTTGTTGTTTTAGTTCATATCAGTCAGTTCATATCATTACTGTAACTGTAATTGATCTGCACTAACATGTTTACCTGTAAATCAATTACTTGTGATTATTAGACTATAATTAACAGACTTCTTAAATAAAAATAGTATTAAAAATGTTTTATTTCATAGTCTTCTGACATTTTAAATACACATTTCTGTGTTTCAAATCTTAGGTTGCATTCACACCACAGTCCAGTTAAACTGAACTGTGGAGCGTTTACTCCCTTGAATCGGTTCTTTTGGGTCGGTGTGAACGCTGACCTCGAACAAATAACTGAACTCCATCTGTAGAGGTGATCACAGGCTGCTATAATTTCAGGTGTGAACACCATCCACACCATCATCGTGGTAAACTGCCAATAATTCCTGTTTAAATGGGAGTTTTTATTCCTGTTTAATTCCTTATAAAAGTTAATTCCACTTTAAGTTGACCATGTAAACACCTAATTCCAGTTGAAAATGTTGATTCCAAATTAAACTTAATTTTGAATAAAGTCACTGGTTTATTCCGCTGTAAATTCTGAATAAGATCATTCCTGTTACATGTAAACAGTTCATTCTGCTTTAACATTATTCCTGTCATTCTGCACATGCTCCTGGCATTGTTGCGATATTTTGCATTGATGGAGCACATATTCCACGCTGCCGGCATTAGTGTAGGTACATTTTCTGACATGGCTATACGAAGCAAGCGTTGGAGTCACCGCGTAGTTAAGTATTTGATTGGAGAATTGGAAGAATGAAATATAATGGAAAGAGTGCTCAATAAAACAGGAAGTAAATGCGATCGTTTACTTCGGGGAGACGTCAAGACGTGATGTGGGCGTTCTGTCCAATTAGAACCCTCTGTACCCCCAACTCTTAAAGTCGAAGCGGAATACACCCGTTTCCCATGAAAAATGCTTATTCAGAATTAACATGTCCATGTAAACATGATGGAAATAGCTTTAATTCTGAATTCCTTTATTCGGAATAAGTGATTCAGAATTTAAAAAGTAAGTAAGTAAGGTAAGTCATCGGTTAAATTTTGATGTTATGGTTCAATCGCGTATGTCTCTGGTTCTAATTAAATGTCTATTCTTTTTAAAGTACCAATTTAAATACCGTTTAGGAACCAATACCATTGTGAAAGTACCGATTTGGTATGGGAATCGAATTAGACCCTTTTGGTACCTAACCCTAGTTATGAGATGTTTTATTTCTATTATGCGTTATCTTTGTGATTATTAGCATAAACACAGGTAACAGTGGTTTATTTAATAGAAAAATAAATGGTTAAAGAACAAGGACCAACACATTTAAGCAAAGCCCTAAAGGAGGAAACCAGACAAACGCGTTTAAATGAATACAAAAATAGTTCCAAAGTAAGCCCATCTACAAACTCAATCTGCAAAGTTTTGGACACTTTTTTGGCAAAACGCCAGCAGTTTAAGGGTGTTGCTGATGTTTCTGAGCGCTCTTTACGTTTAATCTTGTCTGCATGTGGATTTACAGCCTCTTGTCTCCACTTTATTGCTGCATTAAAGAAGATCAAAAGAAGAAAAAAGCTCATCAATCTCCCACACTTTCCCTCTGTGTCTCTTTTATTAGTTTTTTTTTTTTTTTAACCATCTCCCTCCTCCCCAAACACAACCAAAGTGAAACACACACACACTGTACAGGTGGGGTGCGTTTGATTTATCCTGCTGCGTTTCCTCCATGGCTCATTTCCATAAATCACATGTCACTGTGTTTGTAGCCAGAGGGACGTTAACAAGAGGCCGCAGTCCAAACAGAGAGCGCATAAAACCCCCTGAAAACACTCCTGATGTACAGCGCCAGCAGACTGAGCGACCGACCGGCTCTACGGCAAACATCCATCAACGTGCACAGGAGGTTGGAAAATTTCATACGGAGACAGCGAGGAAATGTTTTGTCATCTGAAGAGCGCTGTAGAAAGAATGAGAGTGTGTGTTTCAAGTGTGTTTGTGTGCTCCACTTTCTCAAGTTGGACCACATGGGGAGCTGAAATCTGCACACACTCAAATCCTCCGGGGCTAAAAGTTCACATACAAGAATGACTTGGAGCGAGGGCGGTGGTCGCCTGTTTCCATGGAAACAGCCACTTAGACGCTCCTTCCTGTGGTGCTGTCCTGAAGGCGGACTGGCTGGTTTGTGTGTGTGTTTTCCCACGGTGCTGTGATTCAGTCAGATACTATCTACTGTCCTCCCCCTTTACTGTTTACCAAGCACTTCCTCTCTGGCCTCAGGGGTCAGAGGTCATACAGTAAACAGGGCCTGGAGTCTGGCCTTGAGTTTGGCTTGTGATGCTTTTATGTGTGTTTTTTCTTTTTTAAAGCTCTCAAATAAAGATCTGAAGATGCAGAGACTCCATTGAGCGTTTTGTTCTTTGGCCTGGGCGGCAATGCAAATAAAAGCAGCTGGATGGAAAAGCACTACATGTTACCTCATCTGGGCATTGAAAAATTATGGATTTTTATTCTTATGATTGATAGAACATGAACAGAACATTAATATATATGTTTAATGTGACAGGACACAAAGTGGAGAAGTAGGGTCTTAGGCTACGTCACATTTACTAACACTTCCACTTCACTTAGTTTGGAGTGGACTTCAAAAGCGAGTCATCCATCGAAAATGAAGTGAGAAGTCTAATCTTTCCCTACAGATTAGAACACATTTCAGCAAAAAAAAAAAAAGAACAAATACATTTTTAAAAAAAACATGTCACATGCTACAACGTCAACATCCTACTTATTTTGTTGTTAATGATGTGATTCACAGTGGAAATGCAAAGACTATAATTATGTGACAAACATATAAAACCAGTCCAACTTCTATTGGTGTTAATTAAAATATTCTCTCAGTCCTGTCAGCCATGTCAGACTGTTTGACATAAGTCATAGCTGTCAAGTCTCTTTTTGTTTTTGCCAGGTTCGCACAGTATTCTAGGTAATATGGTCTTCCACTCTGATCGTAGTGCTGTTACTACGAGCACTACGATATGAAGGGAAAGTTTGAAGTGATTTTTAGTAGTTTGACTCACCCTCAAATGTAATGGGACACACTACATTTTCATGTGAACGCACAAAAGCAAGTAAATGGTCTGCACTTATATAGCACTTTTCCACTTTCATAGTGCTCAAAGCGCTTCACATTAGCTTCACATTCACACACCTGTAGGTTTCTAAGGTTCTTTCAGTCCTACTGGGGGCCTAAGTCAGGGTTCAGTGTCTTCCCCAAGGACACTTCAACGTGTGGACAGCCAGAGCCTGGACATGAACCGCCAACCTCTCGGTCATTGGGCGACCCACTCTACAGTACCAACTGAGCCACAGCCGCCAAAAACAAAAGCAAGCGTGAGGGGTAAAAGCGAAATTAAATAAAATTTCTAACTAAAAAACTAACAAATGAATAAAAACTAAATAAACATATATAAAAATACATTAATAAATAATACATTTAAAAAAAGATACAATAGTCATGAAAAAAATATTAGACCATCAAAAATCAACAATGATTATACAATCAACTACTAACTCTTGTGTGCATCATGCAACTACAACAGGCAGAAAAGAAAACATGAAATGAATAAAACCTCTGTTTTTGTCATTATAATGTCATAGATATTGATGTACAAACTAAAGTTATCTTGATTATTATCAAGAAACAAGGAAAATGGATAGATATGAGCTCTGAAATTAACCTATTATGAGTTACTTTTGTTATCATTATATTTATCCAAACAAATGTATATTTAGTTGTAACAGGAAATTAAAAAAACTCAAGGTGGTCTAATCATTTGTCCTTTACTGTCCGTCTATGTTATTGTTGTGTAGACATGATCAATCACTTTGAAAGCCGATTGAGGATGAGGATGATGATGATGATGATGATGATGATGATGATGATGATGATGATGATGATGATGATGATGATGATGATGATGATGATGATGATGATGATGATGATGATGATGACTGGATGAGAAAATCATAGAAACAATGTCAGTTATGTAAAATATTTTTATTAATGTGGACAGATTAGGAAGCTCAAATTCCAAAATCTTTTCCTAAAAATTTTTTATATTCCATAAATAGCTTTATAGTAAGAAAGTGAAATGTATTTACAAAGTGCATGTTAAAAATCATAAAGTGCTGTACATAAAATGGGTGCAATAAAAAAAAAACCCAGAAGAATATTTCATAAAATAACTAAAAAGGAAAAATCCATAGTCTTTACAAGCAAATAAAAATCTTCTCTTTGATTTTCAACCTCTCATTTATCCTGATATATGGCTCACATTTGGTAGTTTATACATATAAAAGAACTTGTCAATATATTTAATAAACCCTGCCTTTATGGAGGCGTTAACACCAGTTCTTGTTCAAACTGTGGCATAAAATGTAGATTTAAATTTATGAGTCGTTCGGGGGCTGTGGTTTGGACTATGTAGTCAACCTTTATTGATACAAATGGAGCGTATTTCCACCCAATTACACTCATTGACAAACAGACACACATGTTCCCCACAGGAGCTGTTCTACGGCCCTGAGCTCTGTCTCCATATTGACTTATTAACCGCCTCTGTGACAGATGTGTGAGTGACGACTGTAATCCTAGTTGCTCCGATTACTGTCAGACAATATGTTCTGGGCTGAAAGACAAGCTGTCCGACCAAAGGAGTGGGAAGAAAAGTAGAAGAAGAAGAAGAAAAGAAGAAAAAATATGGTATAATGGAGAGGGTGTTGAAGAAAAGAGGAGGAGAATTGAAAAAGATGCAGGAAGAACAGTTGCAGTGATGACGAGGCCACATAAAAGAAAAGTTAACATGCAGAAATGACACAAAACAAGAAAAACACAGCCATAAAGATGACATTCCTGTGATACAGAAAGAAAAGAGGAAGTGATGAAGAGATAACAAGAAGGAAAACAGAGCAATGAGATAAAAATGCAAATGTAAACACCAAACTTCCTTAAAATCTATCAGGTTTATAGAAACTGAGGTTTTTCCACGGCACAACCACTAAAGATAAAAAAAAAAAACAGACTTTAAAACACACTCTGTACCTTATTGGCATCTGTAATGAAACAAAATTCAAAATGGCATCATGACCTTTGACCTTGAGTGTGTCACATTTTCTCTCACGTTTTAAAGTCATTCCATGGTTATTTCATTAATATTACTGTATTCATTGTTATTGATTACGTTGTGTGTTGTGTGTGTGTTGCTTTGTTTCAAGCTGTCCATGACCCGAGGCATCTCTGATTGGCTCAGAATGGGAACACTCCCCCCTCCCCTCTTGCTGTGTATGTACCCAAGTAGCATCCAGCTAGGCTTCGTACCGTTACTTGTTCTGAAAACATACTGAGAAAAAAAACAAGGCTTTATTTCCACAGAACACATGAACCAGTTTGATCTGCCATTTTTTCCCAGTTTTTGCAGCAACCACTGTGGTGCTGTCTTCTCTTCTAGATGCTAATGCTAATGCTAATGCTACTTCAGATTTGCTGCCGGGAACAGGCTTAACCCCACGTGGGTGACGCTAAAGTCCCTCTGTCCTCAGACAAACCGGCTTTTTCTGCGTCCCTCGTTCCTCTCGTTGTTTTCTGTGAATGCGGTATGCAGCCAGCGGAGGTGACAAACCACTTTCATGTGTTGGTAGGTCGGGGTGACTCATCAGATTCCAAAAGGAGCTTGGAAAAGTATTTTTCAGTGGAATGACACTGAAGAGTGAGGTATCCATTAAGAGTAAAATGTTTGCGAGGGGACGGAGGCGTGCAAATCTCAATAGACATAGAACTATGGACATAATGTATGACTTTCATATTCTAAGTTTCATCCATAATAGAATAAGAATCTCATGTATACGTTGAATGTTTGTTGTCTTTCAAAGCTGTAGTCATTTGTTCTGTAATATGGACGACATTTGTTCTGTAGTGTTTGCTTATTTGAGGTCTTCTCTCAGTCTACTTCATCACCTGCTCTGTGATTAGAGTCAAGAAAATGAACCACACCTGTAATAAAACACCTTCAGAGGGCGCACACATACAGAGGTCCTGACCCGACGACTGTCCCATCACCTCACTTTCTCAGAGAATTTGGCGTTTTTCCATGTTTTTATGTCAGTGTAATGCTTCCAGAAGCATTCTAGTGATTATAAAGCTGTCTGATCAGGAAGCAAAGACCAAAAGAAAAGATAAAATAGGAAGAGGAGGGTTGAAGATCACAGGAACACAGACCTAATTACTGTAAAATGTGTGGACATCTGAACAATTCACTGATCGATTTTTGAAGACTTAAAAAGGGCCATATGTTGCTAAACCCACTTTGTATTTTGACTCTAAGAGTTCATATAGTTTGAATTTGAACCCTCCAGGTGCTGCAAAGCTATATTTATATTCAACAATGTTTGACAGGAATCCTACCTGTTTTCATATTGTTTCTGTTGTTTTATGATACAGATTTAACACCATTGTGGGTTGATTTTGATAAAAATGCATGAAAAAAAATACCTCTCCAAATTAAAATTACAGCTACCATGGCAAGAAAAAAGAAATAATTTGTTGAAAATGAAGAAAATCACCAACATAGATCTGAGGTTGGACAAATATCCCTGCAGTTTCTGTGCCTTCATGTTTTGGACCAAAATACTTTACTGGTTTATGTTCGCTGGACTGTTACGAGGAAATTAAGATCACATTTGTCTAGCCTTTAAAACTAAGATCAGCCAAATTCCTAATATTTGGCTTTTCTTTAAAACAACCTTTTGTGTATTTGGTGTTTCGGTTGCACTTCAAAATGGTTTATATTTTCAGAAAAATGACTTTGTTCACTGTGTGACAAGTGGAGGTGCATTAATGCGGGAGCTGTGAATATAATATAATATCATCAATGTACAATAAGTCTGGTAAAAGATTTGACATGAATGTTATTGATAATACACTTATTTTTCACCATTTTCACACCAGTTTCATCTTTGGTAAGTAAGATGGGTGGCCATGACAGGAGGCAACAAAGGTGCTGTTGTGTCGTTGGGCAAGACACTTGGTGCATGAATGTGTATGAATGTGCATGAATTTTCGGCGGTGGTTGTAGGCACAAATTGGCAGCTGTGGATACATATGTAGTTTACCACCAGCAGAATGAGAATGTGAGAATGAATGTATAATTGATCCACTGCACATGTTTTAAATATGCATTCATAGAAAAGCACTATCCATCCATCCATCCATCCATCCATCCATCCATCCATCCATCCATCCATCCATCCATCCATCCATCCATCCATCCATCCATCCATCCATCCATCCATCCATCCATCCATTCATCTTCTGGTATGCGGGGAAAAAAATTGTAAATGCCAAAAAATTCATTCATTCATTCATTCATTTTCTGAGCCCAATCTATTCTCTTTAGTTTTACATGGGTCACATGGAGTCTATCCCAGCGACTTTAGGGCTGAACATATAGAGACAAACAGCACTCTCACATTCACACCAAAGGGGAATTTAGATTAACATTTAACCTATCAGTGCATGTCCTTAGATTATAGGAGGAAGCTGGAGTACCCGAAAAAAAAACCACGCAGACACGGGGAGAACATGAAGGAATGGTCCCACTGACTGGTGCAGGAATCAAACCCAGGACCTTCTTACTTTGAGGCACAAGTGCTAACCACTGCACCACTGTCATCCTAGAAAAGCACTATTTCTATCTGATCCACTATTCTTCTTATTACAAGATGCTATAGGTCATGTGAATATAGTGGCCTCAGCCAGAGTGCATGTGTGCGGACAAATGACATACGTTCTAGTTTCTAGACAAACCTGAAAGGGAAGGAGATGAAAAAGAGGAAGGAGACAGACACAAAATCAGAACAAAAACACAGACACAACGAGTGAGCCGGTCCAGGTGATAGTTACCTGTCCATGAAGCCTGTCATTAATACTCTGTAACAGTGTTGCCGGCGGCGACGTGTCCTCAGGGACTGTCTCCCGCGGCAACCTGATGGAGCCAGCAGCCCACGCCTGTTTCGTCCCACTCTTTGATCTGAGGCGTCCTGGTCCTGTTAAATTGTCAGTGTGTGTTTGCTAGCCGGGAAAAACCCGGACTGAGTCACCTGCTCAGGTAGACACACTTTCTGTGAGTCAGGCTTCGAACAATGGGATCAGCAGGACAGCATCATCATGGAGAAAGGTGTTTTTCTGCAAATAACAGGAAGGGGAGTCAGTCCATTAGAGTTTGTTTCAAAGTTCACAAGAAAATATGATATATTTTTCAACATAGTGACATTACAATAAAAGTCACCCTTCGTTTTCCTCTGTGTTTTCCACTCTGTTACAGACATTCCCCTGAGGCAACACTTGTGATGTGCTACATAAATAACATAGGCTTTGTTTAACTTACTCTGTCCCATTGTTTCTTATTATTTCCGTCTTCAACCCACATGTGAGAATAAAATGCTGCTATTGTGTATATCTGCAAACCATGCATACAACACACACTTTTTTTTCCTGACGAATATGCATTTCATAAAAGCATAAATGCGTAATGTTAAATGTAAGGGATGGTGTACAGGATGCAAAGTGGTTGGACTGGAAACTAAGGACAATGTATAAGGAAAAAAGGCCTGACATGATTCTTGTTGTCAGGAAAGTAACTGCCAAGTTTTACTCTTGATAACTGTTTTTGAGATACTTTTCTTCCCAAATAACAAGAATAAGCCAGAAAATACACCATAAATGTATTGATATTTCTACAATGAAATACCAGACTCTTTTGAATGTTTTATTGGTTTCATTCTGTTTCTAATGTATAACTGCTTTGTTCCTAGACCTATATATGTAATAAATAGGGACAGCGCGGCTCGGCTAATGCAAAGCACTGTACAAATAAAAGGTAGTATTATTATTATTATCATTATTATTAATGATAATAATAACTACAGGTTGTAACTGGTCTTGAAATAAAGGCAATAGATACATTAAGCTTAAATTGAACAACAGTTGTACTATTTTCAGTCTGTATTGACAGAGAATAACTTTTTGTTTTGCACATATGGTCAGCACTTGAAAAAAGGAGAAATATATAATTTAATTTATTTTATTTTAACTTTTATAACATTTTATTTTAGTTTTAATTTGTAGATGAAGAAGTTCATTAAAAGGAAGACGTTCATTCAAAGTTAACGCTTACAGACTTAGAAAATCCATGTGCAACTCAGTTAAATAAAAGTCTGTTGTCCATTCATATATTTTGTGATTTAGTTTTCGTAAAATCTCATCTAGATCTCGTGAGCTGTCTCGTCACACCCCTTGCAGTTACAAAGACATTATTAGCATGAAATTACATAAAAAAATACCATATAATTACCACCTTATTAGCAATCCATAATGTAAAGTATTAACAAATAATTAAGTAATGATTAGTGAACTTTTAATATCTTGTGTAATGGCAAGTGCTTTCCACAGTTTGTTCGTTCATTCATTAATTTCTGAACCCACTTTATTGTCACTAGGGTCATGGGGTTGCACGCAGCCAATCCCAGCTACTTATGGGTGAAGGCGGGGTTCACTCTGGACATGTCACCAGTTCATCACAAAGCTTTGCATAGTTATTGGACTTAAATAATTAGGTTTGATCCTAATTTAACTAAAAATATTAAAAGATTTTAAGTGAAATGGAGCAAAAAAAAGTTCATAATTCATGATATTTTTTAAAGGTAACAGAAAAAGAAGTGTGGTCGTAACTGAAACAAATGATTTTAAATCCATTTAACTTAAATGTAGTCATATACCACTATATTTACAAATTATTTGGCTATAGTTAATGTTTTCTAGTGATATCAAGCTTAACTTAAGTAAAAGAAAAAAAACGAAAAAAAAAACATTGCCCACTTCTGCCAAAGAAAGGATGGGTTAAATGGAGAGGACAAATGTTGTACAGTTGTATAATGACAAAAAAGTACTTTAGCTTTACCTCAGCTTTAAGTAAATCTGACATCTGGGTTTACACTGTAGTTCAGAGGTCTCAAACATGTGGCCCGGGGGCCAAATGTGGCCCCCCAATGGTTACAGTGCGGCCCATGGGATGAACAACATCATAACCTATTAAATTACTCCATATTTTCTTCTCAGTTTTTAATTTTTTTGCCTATAAATGACGACAACTTCAAATTTTTGTCATTGTTTGACTGCCAAAATAATATTAAATTATGAAAATACTTACATTTACAAACTATCCTGGAACAAAAAATGTCTAAAGAAAATTAGACATAATTTTAACCATTTTCTGCTTCTGTTACTAAGAGTTTAGTGTCTTTGTAGAACTGATCCATAATAAAACACACAGACTAATGATACATTGATGCAGGAATGTGTTAAAATTGCCCTTATTTTCCTTATGAAATATAACTTGTTTTGTATTTGGATAATTTATAAAAATATTTTCATAATTAAATATTTTGTCTTCGGTTTTTTTGCAGTAAAACAATGACAATAATGTGTAGTTATCATTATTTATAGGTTATTATGTTTTCATTTTACTGGTCCGGCCCTGCTGTAGTTGGTTCCAACATTTTGTTGCTACCACTAAATAAAGTAGATTGTTAAATTCTGTGTCTGTACAGAAGGTCGTCACTGCCCAATCAGAAATCGGCACAGCCAGGACAAGGTGTTTTTGTAAGCTATTAAATGAATTTATTACCCTGTATTTGTTTTAAGGTTTTAGTGAGAGGCATAGACAGCCTTGGTTTAAAACAGAAAAGTTCACAAAGGTGAGAAAAACTAAATTTGGATCATGATACATTTATTAACATTTAATCCAAAGCACAATGTTTTCCTCTATTTTATAAAAGAGCTAAACACATGCAGGGGTTAGAATACAAACTATCTGGTGTTAAAGTTCTGAATTTCATACCCAACTCCAAAGACAAACAATAATTCTATTGGAACCAAGGTTCTGATTGTGTCTGTGATAATAATACAATGAAAATCCTCTTTAATAACAAATGGCTGTGTGCATTAAAAAATAAAGTAGAAACAATAGGAATGAACCATATCATAACTTTATACGTTAATTCTGGATGTATCACCTTGTTATTTAACAGTTACAAACATCCAGGAGTAAATACTATGTGTATAACTTTAACTGACATGACCTAAATGCACTCTTTAACAACACTGCTCTACATTTTTTTCAGAAAGTATCTGCTTCAAACATCACATGTGTTAAATCTTACATACTTTAATCAGATGAATCAGAAACAAATGACTTTTTTTAATATATATGATGGTGTGTTATTCCACATATATGGTGGTTTATATATATATATATATATATATATATATATATATATATATATAATTTGTAAATATTCCACTAGAAAGAACCTGTAAAGTGAATGGATCATAATGTGCAGACAGTGTTTTGAAGTAGATCTGAAACCAATATTCATTTGGGATAAGACCTATTCTCTTGTGCATTCTAACTATTTCACATTTTGACCCCAGTCTTATCTTGGAAACTTGAGCCAACCAGCATTTAAGACTTGAGTTTTCTTCATCTGTAACACTTTATAATACCTACACACTCTTCACTATGTATTAACCTATTTGTTCATGTTTGTTGATTGTGTATTAATTATTTGTTACCTATTTGTTAATGGTTTATTCCTACACAATTTATCATAAACAAAGCATTTGTGCTTCTTTTCTATAAACAAACCATCTGTAGCTGTGGGAACAAATGTTTTATGATAAATTGTGTATAAGCAATACATTAACATTAACAAACAAGTAACAAATGGTTAATACATCATGAACAAACCATTTACACATGGGTAATGAACAGTTAATTCGTAGTGGAATGTGTGTAGGTATTATAAAGTGTTACCGAAATATCATATAAGCAGCAATAAGAAAACCAGTCAAAGTAAAAATGTAATAATTAATTAAAAATTCCCCAAAATAATTAAAAGTGAAGTGTTTCTCTGTACTTTTTGAGTAAAAGGCTTATTGCTGGTTATGATAAGAATGGTTTTCCTAACATTTATTTAGTCAAAAGTTGATGGAAATGGCAGCTATGACAAACAAACAAAAGCATGTGGACAGAGCAGCAGCGATCTAAGGCGGTAGTTTCCCCTTCAGCTCCATTTAACCCAGTACAAATCCAGGTCAGGTATTTAGGGACAGTGAGAGTGTGTGTGTGTGTGTGTGTAGGAGGTAAAGGCTTTCCTTAACCCCCCACCCCCCTTTTTTTCCCCTCCAGGCCTGAAGACCAAGCTGTCGCCTCTTCCATCCATCACTGCAGACAGAGTGAGACAATAGAAAGTTATAACACATGACATGATCTGGAAAGATAGAGGGGGAGGATGGGGAGGGGGGTCTTGTAGTGAAGGGGCTGTAAATACAGAGAAGAGGCCAGAGGAAAGAATAGAAGAATAGAAGTGATGGGATGTGAATAGGATGATAAAGGTAGAAGCAGGTTTACAGACTGTTTCTACTGTAGGAGGTCAAATGAACCATCGACTACAGCTGATCATTACCTAAAACAGCTCTTGTTTTCTTTCAATTTCTTGTTAATTTTAATGCTTGGTACAAATAAATGTGCATTTGTTTGGACAGCTTTAAGGATAACAATAAAAACGATTCATCACATTTTAATTGATATCTGATATCTATACATTTTCCATGTTTTCTTAATAATAACCAAAATCACTTCAGTTCTTACATCATCATCATGCTGATAAAACAAACATGATTATTGTTTTTGATGACTTTTAATGGAATTTAATTATTTTTTTCCATGACTGTATCTTATAAAGGAGAAATTGACTGTGTGTGTGCGTGTGTGTGACTGCTGCAGTTTGACATATTTATGTATTTTTGTTCAACAAAGACATTAGCAAAACCAGCAAGTTGATAAGTGCAATATTTTGAGAGATGTTAAAAATGTTGTAATACATAATAATATTTTATAATCCTGTTTCTATGGCCATGACGGTCAATAGAAAGTATAGTAGCATGCTGCATGATTGGAAATTAAGTTAACAGGAATGATACATTTATTAACTTCAGTGCCTGGATATTGGTGTTAATATATTAATTGCCATTACAATTTTTAAGAATAATTTACCAAAGCATTTTTGTCCGTACTTATTAAATATAGACTCACATCTTTTCTCAAATGTCACCTCTGTCCACCTTAAAAATGGCCACATCTAGAACATGTGGTTCCACACGAGTCACAGCAAATATAGTTTAGAATTTGGTAAAAAAAAAAAATTTAAAAATACTACAAACTACATTTACACAAATATTACGCAGTGATGTAATGAAATTTGTCCTTATGGGGCATTTAATGAGAAGTCAGGGTCTTGTCTCATCATCTGAACGTGCTTTGTCCTCACTAGGGTCATGGGGGGTCACTGGGGGCCTAGTCCAGCTACATTTGGTGAAGGTGGGTACATCCTGTATGAGTCTCCAGTTCATCTCAGGGCTGAACATACAGTATATAGACAAACAATCACTCTCACATTCACACTTATGGACAAGTTAGATTAACCATTGAACCTACCAGTGCATGTGTTTGAATGGACAGAATTGATTGATTGCATAGAGGTCTATTAACTCACTTGTACTCACGAGTGTACAATGTCTGTCCTGAACGCGCTTTACTCGCTCTCTTTGCCCAGAGGCATGATGGGAGCCCCAGAGCATCATGGGGAGGCGACTCTACTGCACAGTCTTTAGAGTCACAGAAAATGATAATTCCAAATAAAGTCAATGGTTTATTCCAATCCTTATTCCGAATTAGAAAATACCATGTAAACTATTAATTCCTCTTTAACATCATTCCTGTCGTTCTGCACATGCTCCTGGTTTTGTTGCAATGATGAACATATTCCGCACCGTCAGCATTAGATTGTTCATTCCTATGGTTGATTTGTTTGAGCTGCTGTTTTGTAATTATCAGAAAAATAATTGCAAACATCACATGTAGTATCTGGTCTAACATGTTGATAGTTGAAATGAACGCAACGGAAGTGGCGTGATCGTTTCCTTCCAGTAGACATTCAGACGTTAAGGGGCCTTTCTGTCCAATCAGAACCCTCTGTACGTCCACCTCTTAAAGACCAATTAACTAGAGTGGAATACACCTGTTTCCATGGAAACCTTTATTCAGTATTAACATGTCCATGTAAACACAAAAGAAATTCTGAATTACTTTATTCTGAATAAATTTTTTGGAATTAAAAAGCATCATGTAAACGTAACAACATCTACTGTATGCCTCTGGGGGAAAATAAATCATACATATGTAAAATGTAAACGTGTGTCACTGACAAAACATGTGCATCAGGTGAAACATGGCAGAAGTGTAACCCTAACCCTGAGCTAACCTTAACCCAAAATGGGTCGTGGGTGAGCAGGTGGAAGTTCAAGCAAACATTTGGAAAGCCTTTCATGGACACAACAGAAGTTTGACACTGAACTGAGCGTCCACAAAACATCATGGGAGCTGTAAAAACCTTCACAAAGGTTTCATTTTCCAGTTCGTCCTGAATATGTACATTGAAGAGAAACTGGTGGAACAGGAAGTGACATAATCTCTTATTCTTCTGGTCTTTCCTGTCATTACAGGTGTCAAACATAAGGCCCGGGGGCCAAATGTGGCCTGCCAAAGGGTCTAATGTGGCCCGTAAAATAAATTACACTGAATATATTAACAATCAGTGCTGTAAAAATAAGTTAAATTCAGATTCTACATACAGAATAATTAGATCTCAATTAGGTAAAATATAAACATAATCACCTATAAATAACTAGAAAAGCACTGTGAGAGCGCAGACCTCCACCAAGGTAGACCCCCCCACCCCCACCCCGATCACCCCCAAAATGAACTTAGTTCTTCCTGTTCACATTTCCAAGATATCCTGAAAATTTCATCAAAATCCGTCCATAAGTTTTCGAGTTATCTTGAACACAGACAAACAGATAAAAGCTGGCAAAAACATAACCTCCTTGGCAGAGGTAATAAAAACTGTAGATTTTATCTTTGTTTTAGTGTAAAAAGGGAAATTACATGAAAAAGTTGATATTGACAATCTATCATTTTCCAAAAAATTTGAATCATCTGAACAAATATGACCAACCTAAAATGCCTGTGTAGTTTTACCAATGTTCTGCCTGTAAATAAATGTTTTATGTATTTGTAATTGAAATGTTTGAGGCAAAATATTGTTAAAATTGCTATTGTTTTTCTTTGTTGTTCGTGTTATTCACATTTTTAAGGAAACATTGTAGATGTGCAACATTGTCATAATGTAGTTTTACTTCTTTCACTGTTATTATTTCATGGCCCCGGCCCATTTGAGATCATATTGGGCTGAATGTGGTCCCTGAACTGAACTGAGTTTGACACCTCTGATCTATGTCATAAAAAATTAAAACTAGTACTTTTTTTTTTTATTTGACCCAGAAGTTGGAATGTGAGCCATGCAGACAGAGAGACATGCAGGCCACGGGGCAACACCTCCCACAATCCTCTCTGCCTCCGAGGGACATTTACAATGGTGCGCACATACGACGTCCTCCTCCCCTCCATATTGCCGCCGTGCCTCTGGCCAGTTATAAAGCAGCAGGATTTTGGAGTTCTTCAAGGACTGGACGATCCAAACTATTGATCGGTGCAGAACAACGCCGCCGTGGCTAAAGTAGGCAGATTTAGTGAGCAAACCCCTCCCAGAGAGTGACATATGTTTTACTGTCTGTTTAAAACCTGCAGAGACTCCCCCGCCCCCTCCGACACCTCCCCAGGCCAAACAAATCCCTTTCAAATCTGGGCCTGTAGCCACCTCACAGGGGGTGAGGTGGGGTCAGCATTTACCTGGGGTCCACTGAAGGATATTTACACCCTTTACTTACAGCTTTCACACACTTTACAGTACGAATTATTCTAAATAGCAACATTTTTATAACATACATAAACATTGCCAGTATGTGTCAGTCCTTATTTAGCAAATAAATTCATATTAGGAACTAAATGTATAATATATACCTCATTACTGCTTGAGCTGGAGATTTTTTAAAAGTATCTTCCTTTTATTTATTCTGTCTGTGCAATTTATTAGTTTCTATTTTTAAAAATAGGACATTTTATTCTGTCAGCTTTTGTGGTGAATCTTTTTACTATTCTTGCCAAATTTGATGCTGAATTCCTGTGTATTTTTAAACCCTTTATTTACAGCTTTCACACACTTTACTGTACAAATCATTTAAAAAAATCACCATTTTTATAACGTACATCAATATTGCCATATATGTTTTAGTCTTATTTAGCAAATAAATGCATATTAGGAAATAAATGTAAAATATATGTATGATTACTGCTTGATCTGAAGATTTAAAATATATATATATATATATATATATATATATATATATATATATATATATATATATATATATATATATATTTTTATTTATTTTTTTTATTTTTTTTTCATTTATTTATTCTGTCTATTTATTCTGCCACTGTGCAATTTATTAGTTTTTATTTTTAAAAACTGATCATTTATTCTCTCAGCTTTGTGGTTAATCTTTTTACTATTCTTGGCAAATTTGTTGCTGAATTCCTTTTCCTCGATTTATATAATGTAATGTAAACAAATTCAAAAAGAGTAATAAAACAGAGCACATCTTTGTATGATTTTTACAATTTGTTCAATATTATTTCACCTGAAAAGTTTTTTTTACAGTGTTTTTCAATATGTTTTATTGCTGTGTAACTTCTCAAGGGTTTAAAAATATAATACTGAAAAGAACATATTAATAAAAATAAAATATTTACCTAATTCCTGAACCATTTCTTCACAGCAAGTATATTTATAGGCTATGGTCTACAACAGAAACTGCATGAATAGAAAAATAATAAATTGTATTATCATCTTTTTGTCACTTTAAATTAATGATGCTTAATGTTAAAAAAAAAAAAAGTGACTTTTTGGGAGATACAGAAAGAAAACAAGCTTTCAGTTTCAAGTTGAGTTTTAATTTCACTTTTTCTTCTTATTTGTGCTCCTTGCCAAGAAACCTTGATAAAATCTAGGATGTGAATTCCTGCCTAATTATTTAAACCCTTCTTTACTGAACAAATTAGCTTGAAAATATCTGTAATTGCACATAATCTGCGACAAAAAAGTGTTTTTGTGAGAACGTAATTCAAATGTTTTCACTGAACTGAAAGGAAAATTCAGGATGTTTAGAAGGAAACCTACCCTTCCCTGCAGCTACTGTGTGTGAATTAGCTGAAGTGAGTTAATCATCGGCTGAACTCGTGGGGGGATGAATGACCTGCAGAGCTCGGTGACGTGTCCCACATGCTTCTGCAGCCCAAACAGACGCCGTAATCCTTCCTCTCAGTGGGTGTGTGGGTGCACGCATTAAACCAACTCTTTAATGTCATCTCCCAGCAGTTTTTACCTGTAACACTCCTTTGATTTGGAGAAAAATGTGGATTATCTTGTTTCTTATGCCACCTGATAATATTCACACTTTACTGTCGCCATTATGAATTGTTGCTATATGATTTTAGCTCTTTTTTTTTTTAGCCAATAAGCCTTTAAATGCTCTTATCTGGGATTAATCAAGCTTTAAGATGCTGGAGGCTAATGCAGGAGCCTTCCTTGTAAAAAAAAAAAAAAAATACAAATGAAAAAGTCCTTTGATATGATTCATTGAGCTGCATTGAAAAATATTGTATTATTAATAATAAGCCATGTTTAACACTGTAATATACAGAGGTGGTCAAAGTACTGACATTCTGTACTTAAGTACAAGTACTTGTGTGAAAAAAATTACTGAAAAGTACCGATTCAACTCCTTTACTGAAATAAAAGCAAAAATGTACAACTTCTCAATTGTAATGAAGTAAAATGTAAAACTACATTTCTGTGCCATGGATTGAATCATTCTTATTTAACCAGGAAAAAACAGGAAAGTTCCAAAGGTATCACAAAAAACCCTTTAAAAGTGAGTTACTGTGTTGACAGTGTGTTTGATCAGGTCATGGTTACTCAGTTTTGTGGGTACGGGCCCAAAATATTGGGAAAATGGGGGAAAAAAAGTCACAATTTAGATGCAACAGGATCATTATGACATAAAAAGGTCATATGTGAGATTAAAAAATGCATAATTATGAGATAAAAAGTCTAAATTATGAGATACAATCATACATATGAAATAATAAATGCATAATTATGAGAAAAAGAGTTGAAGTTATGAGCTAAAAAGTCACAGTCATGAGCTAAACGTCATAATTATGATATAGAAAGTCACAATTTCTTTTCCCTGATTTTCCATTTGAAGCCACTTATTTTTCACACTGTTTAGTTTGAAAAAGTAACGAGTCTATTTTGAGAATGTAAGGCGTTAAAGAACAGATATTTATATAAAAATGTAGGGAGGAAAAGTAAAAAGTACATAAAAATAATAAAAATAAATACTCAAAGTACAGTTACCTGAAGTTGTAAAGTACTTTTACTTAGTTATTACCCACCTCTGGTAATAAAAAAAACAAATCTAGGTTTTGGAAGAAAGAAAAAGAAAGGAGACACATTAGAATTAAGAAAAAAAGAAATTAAATATCAAAATGTGAAATTATTAGAATTAACAAGAGAAGATGTTTTAGTCCAAATGAATATTGGTCTCAGATCTACTTCCAAACACTGTCTGCACATTATGATCCATTCACTTTACAGGTTGTTTCTAGTGGAATATTTACAAATCCATTGTATACATGTACATAAACCACCATATATGTGGAATAACACACCATCATATATATGAACCCTGTGTGTCATAGTTTGTTTTGTTAGTTTTTGTGCGTCTTCCTGGCGTCCAGTGTATAAATGTTGGTCTGTCCTGGGTATTAGACGTGAGATTGTTAACCATGGATGCATCAGTTGAATGTTTGTCTTTGTGCTTTCCTTGGTTCTGGATATTTGGTTCTGGTTTTTTGTCTACTTCTTGTCTGTTCTGTCACTGCATCTGATCTCCCGGTTCTGGACCCTATTTCTGCCCCTGGCTTCATGCTCATCGTTTGGACCTCTCTGGTATATGGTAACATTATCTGGACTGCTCTGTTTTTGCTCTGCTGGTTTTCTGGTTTTGACCCGGTTCTGTCCCCTGACTTTTCTTCTGTCTTGTTCCCTAGTTGCTGTTCTCGGCACAGCCCAGCTGATGGGCGCACAGTCAGCAACACAGTACATTTCATCTGTAAAATCCCTCAAACTGTTTTAATTCTACATCTGTCTTGGAGTCTGCATTTGGGTCCTTGTGTTCTGGAACCTGTATTAATTTGATCCATACTGGTCATTACAGTGGACAGTTATTCCACAGCTGTTCTCTTCTATGTACCTTTTGGTAGTTTGATATTTTGTTTTTGAAATAAAATGAAAACTAGCACGAAAAACCAGAACCGGCACTTTTGCTTTTTGTTTTCCAATTCATCTGATTAACGAATGTAAGATTTACTACATTTAATGTCTGAATATACCTTAAACACAAACATTTGTCCTTCATTTACAGATTTTACCAACTTGTTCGATGTAAAGTATTAAAAATAACTGCATATGAACCCTCCTGTAATAAACCTCTCACCCAAATTAGTTCAGATTCCTGTTCTGGTTCTCTTTAGGTTTCTTGGAACTTTATTACACTGGTCTAGAGGGTTTTATTTACATAGAAAAAAGTGATAAGTTTGCAGAAGTCCTCTTACTATTGATGACAAACTAATATATTGGATGAGTTGGAAGTGGCACTACTGAAGATATTTGTCTGAGCTGAATGTGTTCTGACAATAAACAGGAGCTGCTGTAACACGGGTGAAAAGGTCGTCAGGTGCAGAGAACACAAAGACACCAGCAGTGAAGAGGAAAAAAAAAAAACCTTCAAACATCGTGGGTTTAAGATGGACTAATGGAAACTCCCCTTTTCCCTGTCATTACTGTTATGTCGTTTTAATGAAGCTATTGTCGTGGCGGCAGCAGAAGCGTTACAGGGGATTTCTGGGTGGAGTTCACCGCTTCTGTACATTTAGGTTGTTGACTGAATGTGAGCTCAGGGGGCTGCACCCAGGGGGATTTTCAGATGGGTGAAGGATTTGGGTTCAGGACTAATTTTACTGCAGCTAAACCTGAGGATGATTTTGAACAAGATGTAGAAGAGATAGAGTGGGTATGCAGACACGTTTGCATTCATCTGAAGAATGACACCTTCTATGTAAACATCTCAGAATATCTATCTATCTATCTATCTATCTATCTATCTATCTATCTATCTATCTATCTATCTATCTATCTATCTATCTATCTATCTATCTATCTATCTATCTATCTATCTATCTATCTATCTATCTATCTATCTATCTATCTATCTATCTATCTATTGCCTACTTCAGTTTTAGAACACTTTTGTCATACTGTTGCATCATTTTTAATTACTGAATAATTTTATCATTTGTGCAAAATATTGACACAGAAAATGGGAGGAGCTTTAATAGAACGAACTCAGTCCACAAACACTGACAGATTCCACATATGAAATGAACAGCACATATTTCTTCCTTTCTACAATCATATTTCTGTATTCCCAAATCCATACGCAAACACATACTGGCCAATAACTGGAATGTACTTTTAATTGAAATGTAAAACTTCAGTTTCTTCCTGTTTCTGTGCGTGTAACGCGTTTCTCCATCCACCTGATCTATGTGTTGCAGTTCTATTCCGTACAAACAGGGAGAGTCATCTTTGTTTTGGCGAGTCCCATCTGAGGGGTATGTAATCCGCTGAGCACCAGTTCACTGTCTCAGACACTGGAATTAGACCAGTGGATTAAAGTGGTGAAGAATTAGCCTGATGAGTTTCCACAGAGCCGGTTCCCCCCAAAAACACCCCCAAACACTTAAGCTGCTCACGTTAGTCTAAAGACAGGCTCTTGCTGTCTGAGACGCACAAACACACACACACACACACACACTTTACACAAAGAATGGATGCAAATAAATAAGCATATGGCCTCACAATGTGACTAAACCAAATATCAACCCTTCTCATCCAAAACAAAGGCCTGAGGAAAGATATTCATGGAAAAACTCATATGCGTACATTATCTCCATTAATATCAACTATGATATCAACTGTATCATTCATTTATTCATTTTTCAAAATAAAACCAAAAATTAGACAAATAAATCATTATTTTTTTCATTATTTGTTTCCAAAACCAAAATGAAAAAATGGATAACGATGCGTTTTTTTTTTTTTTTTTTTTTTCAGTTTTCTTTTTTGAGTTTAAATGAATAATGGAAAAAAGGATAACGGACGTTTTTTGTTTTATCTATTTTCAGTATGCAGGTGCTTATCTGGATCATTCTAAAAAATTTTATGGGAACTCAATTGGATTAATACCCATCTCCAGAAATTATTTTAAGGAGATCCACCCAGAACTTTTTGCACAATGCTGCTGACAGACAAACAGACAAACTGAACCAAAATTATTATCTCCTTGGTGGATGTAATTATACAAAAATGTTACCTTTGTAGAAATATTGTTTTGCACTGTAGAATTATTGGAGTTACTGAATATAAGCAGATGTTTTTACTGCTCGTCAATACAAACTTCAGATGTTTGTAATTTATTTGCTATTTTCTGTATATTCATGCTTTAAAGTCAAACCCTCTCCTTTTTTCTCCTTTGTATCAGTTTTCACTCTCCCTCCTCCAAACGTCGACACCCTGTTAGCAAATGCTAATCAGGCTGTTTAATGTTAGTTAGATTTCACTCAGCGAATAAACACAGAACATGTGAAAGCGAATGTGTCATCACCTCTGTATGAAACAAATGTTATTTTTAACTAACCTGCTACAGACAAATAAATAATTTCATGTCTTACTGTTTTACAGAGACTTCTGTTGGTTTAAACAACCGCATTTTACAAAATTAATTTCCATGGTGTTAGAATTAAACAAATCTTTTTAAATAATGAATACAGTGTGTCCCATAAGTCTTCATACATAGGAGACATACACTAATACATTCCATACATATATGGTTCTAACATGTTTCTTTATATTTCACATTTGAATAAAGAGCAATGAAATTATATCACCATGACAAAATGGCAGTCATATAGAGCATATTATATAAATACAAATGTTTATGTCAAGACACTTTTATTGTTCTTATGTATGGAGACTTACGGGACACAATGTAATGTTACTTCTTTCTGTTTAATAATACTTTTTTTGTTAATTTCTAACTTTTGCAGTAGAAGATGAACTACTCTTGTAAGTTTAACATTAAGTTTTTAGTTTTACACACGTAAAAAAAAGAAAAAAAGAACAGCAGAGACATGTGAAGAGTACATTACTAAAGCTTTCATTTGACTTTTGAGTATTGCATTGGTCTCCTGGGTAGGTTTATATACAGACTGTAGCTGATTAAAGACGTGTAAATGAAGTGCTAATGGCCTCCTCAGTCGGCTTTGAGCTTGGATAAATAAAAAGGCAGTTGAGCAGAATGCTAACGCAGCCTCATTATCTTTGTTCTGAAGCTCATTAATGCTAATGTTAGTTGTTTGGAGGCTACGTAAACAAATCATGAAGGGGAGCGGATTGCATCGATACCTACTGTGTGTGCTGCAGCTCATCGACACATGGCTGCAGATGCTCTACTGCCGGGGTTGAAAACAAGCTGCACTTTTAAAAAATGAGTTTAAAGTAGAACATTTGTAAGTAGAAGTGGTAAAAGTTCTTCCATTCTGTACTTAAGTAGAAGTACAGCTACTTGTGTGAAAAAATACTCTGGTAAAAGTAGAAGTACTAATTTAAAATTTAAAAGCTAAATTCCAGGATCACACTGACTGGACTTTCTTGGGGACATCACTAATCAAAATATGATTTTACAGAATTTGTTTATTCTCCCACTGATCATTCTGTGGAGCATTTCCAACCTTTTATGCACATAAAACACTTTTCTATGAAAACCTTGAAATATCACACAAATGTTTCTTTACATCTGGAGAATGTGGAAACATGGGTCCATTGCTCAGAGGAAAACAGACAGATTTCACAAATAATAATAATAATGTAGAACAACAAGCAGACCGTAACCCTCACCAAAACTAATGGAAATGGGATGAGACAGCCGTGAAGTGACAGTGTCTATGAAGAGTTTCAGTAACAAATGTCATACAAAGACTTTGACAAACAGAGGAAGAGTTTCAAACAACATTATATGATCCAGACCAAAAAGAAAAACTCAAACCAGCCTCAGGTTTTTGTCAGAACACACATCTATCAGACACACTGAATACACATATGACTTTTCAGCCCCACACTTAGTCAAATTTTTAAACGTTCCAATCACCCGAACCTTACCACTAACCCGATCAGTAACCTTAACCCTATCAATAACCCGATCACTATCACTAACCCTAACTATACTAGAGCATTAACAACTTTTTTTTTCAAGTCAACTTATCCGTCAACAAAGTCGAAGTCGAGTCGACAGGTCGTGATGACATCATCACATTGTCAGGGGAAGAACAACACGGACACACGTCCAGTAATGAGCAACTTGTATTAAAGTTCAATGTAACGTAACAATGTCCACTGACAAGACACAAGCATCAACATTTAACCCGAACAAAACAAAGGCTTGAGTTTTCTTTTAAATTTAACTGCACAACATCAGTAGGGTGAACATATGTACGGAGTTTGTCCAGACTGATGGTTTGCAAACCGGACTGTCCAAACATCTGTCACACATCCTCATTTTTTATATTTCATCCTAAGGACATAATGTAAAAAGTGAAGATGAGGAACAAACGTCCAGACAGTCTGGTTTTGGAGCCGTCTGTCCAGACAAAATCCAGACACATGGTCAGCGGCCGCCAAGTCGCACACCACGCTTGTCCACATCATGTTTGGAAAAAAAGAGTTTGTTGTCTTAATGCATGTTGTCTGCTCTGCTGCTCACATCACTCAGGTTAGCTAGCGGGTGTCTCTTCAAATGACCGTGCATGACGCTTATATTTTTAAATTGGACTTGCATATGGTGCAGGTCACTGTTTAATCAGACGCACCAACCCTTTTTACCTTCAACAGCCATGTCTCCTCTGGTTTAGGTCTGAATGGTTTGTGTTTACACGCCAAGTAAGAGGGAGAGGGAGAAAGAAAACAATATGCAACTTTTCAACTCCTCCAAATTTAAGTCGGCTTGTGCTATGGGAATCGACGTGTCAACTAGTCAACGTTTCTGTTAAACTACACTCTATCATGAACACTAACTGGGGTCTGTGCTTTTGTATTTTTTAGATTTTATGATATGATTATTTTACTGGTCTGGTTCAGATCAGACCATATGGGCTGAATGTGAACTGTCAATGTACATGAGTTTGACACTAAATCTATGGTTTTAAAAGGATGAAATGTCATCAGCCAAGAAACACAAAACTGTGAAGCACACATGTAAACTGAGGAAAATACAGTTTCATTTGTTCTTTTTTTGATTCTTGCTTATGTCACTGTGTTTTCAGAATGAGAAGTGATTGATTTTAATTCATCCAGCATCCAACAGTGAAGAGGTCAAGGGTCAAAGTCGCGGGTCCGTGACAACACATCCTCACTGAGGTAGCGGCAGCAGCTCCTCCCGACCTCTAATGATGATGGACGCTGCTGTCCTGGAGAACTGCGGCATTGTTCCAGGTGACATTCCTGCCAGTCATTTGGGGCTGCGTTTGCCAGCCCTCCCCTCTCCATAACAAAGGAGGGGGTCACCTGATGCCCCCACTGCCCCAGCTTCACTCAGCAGCCTCCCAGCTAAAGCAAACAAACTGTTAATTCAGGATAATTTACCATAACCTATAGCCCCGCTCATATAAATTCCACTCCCCGGTCCCTCCTATACATCCTCCCTCCGTCCTCAGGTGATTTTATGTCATTTACTCATTAGTCCTGTTTACATGGGACTTTTTTATTCCTGTTTAATTCAGAACAAATGTTAATTCCACTTTAAGATGAACCATGGAAACACCTAATTCCAGTTGAAAATGATAATTCCGAATTCAACTTAATTCCAGCTAAAGCCACTGGTTTATTCTGATCTTAATTCTGAATTAAATTATTCTCCTGACATGTAAACAGTTCCTTCCTCTTTGTTCTGTACATGCTCCTGGTCTCATTGTTTGTTAATTCCTATGGTTGATTTTGTTGAGCTGCTGCTTCATAATTAGAATAGAATAAATGAATAATTCTGAATTTAAAAAAAAACCCATCATGTAAACATAGTAATTGTCGATGAAACAGACTTAAATCACTCAAATCTAAAACTGAGCATGACTTTTTAAAGAACAACTGGCTCCACAGGTGGTAAGAAGTGATGGTCGCAGAACAGATGAAATGAAGTGATGCTGTAATTATTAAAAAACAAAACAAAGCAAAACAAAAAAACAATAATCTGAAAATATTTTTACTGAAAAATATTCAGAAGTTGACAGAAATGTACAATGCATCTGCAAGGAAATAAATATTTTCACCATTTTTCATTAAATAACTGCCTTAATTGGAAACAACATAATGCAACAGTTTTTTTCATATATATATATATATATATATATATATATATATATATATATATATATATATATATATATATATATATATATACATACACCTTTATCAAATTTTATATAGTGAGAGTGACTACAAAATAAGCTATACTGGGCTATGGAACACTGTATCTGCAGGAATACAGGGGTAATTTTTTAGAGTTGAAGTTGTATTTTGGGGAGGAAAAAATATATATTATTGAACCATTTTCACCAGTTGACTAATACTGAGCATGACACGGGTTAAATAGTAAAAAGGTTTGTCCAAAATGTTTTAACAGAGTTGGATGATAACTGATACTGTCTAAACTCATCTCACATATATTATAAATACTTATTTCTGCTTCTTTATGTGTTTTAAAGTGAAAGATGTGGTTAAACTGAGGTGTGTGTGAATGTTTGATGTGAAAGGAAAAGAGTTTATTTCCTTCCTCTGCTCCTGCTTCATGAACAGCATCATTCATCCTCTTATCAGGTGAGTCCTCCCCCTTGACTCTCCTTCTCTCCCCCAGCCTTTGTCCCCCCAACAATGGGGCAATTGGGGGTGAGGGGGGGGCATACAGAAGTGAAGGGGCAGTAAAAGAAAGAAAGAAAAAGGTGGTGCTGATCCCCCGTTCTTTACGGAGAGGTGGTTCAGGTAAATAGGAGCCTTTTTCTCTTCTTTGCTTTGTTACAGATTCAGAAACACAATGAAGGGGTTTGTGTTTGAGTGAAAGAGCCCAGACCACCTCGTCCCATCAGTTATGTGTTAAAACAGACCTGAAGACTCATTTAATGGTCATGTTTAAATGGATCTGTTCATCCTGCAGAAAACAGTCTGTGCAAAATGTTTAAGGAGTGAAGAGAAAGTCAAAGACCTGTGAGCTGTTTACCAACTATGACTAAGACGTAGGCTATATTTATACAGAGACGATGAACACAGAAGACGCAAAAGTGGCATCTTGTCTTCCGTTTCTCATCCATGTTTAGACGAACGTATTCAGGAGGAAATCCTTGTTTATACGAAGACGTAACGGTAGGAGAAATACGATTGGATAGTCATGACAGGTGGGCTATGTGGTACTGTGATAGACCGCTGACATGTCCTTTTCTGTTTTTGATGTATGTGATTGTCCACCCGTCTGTGTTCAGCTATGGTATGTATGTAATGTCTGTACAATAACTGAACATTTACTAGACATACATACGTCCATTTGTTATGTAAAGCATCATTGAGTGTCCAATTATCTCATTACAAATTAAGAGTGGAATAAACCAGTGACTTTATTCAGAATTAAGTTTAATTCAGAATTATCATTTTCAACTGGACATAGATGTTTACATGGTTCATCTTAAAGAGAAATTTACTTTTATTCAGAATTGAACAGGAATAAAATCTCCCATGTAAACAGGACTACTATGACTTTACTTAGGTTTAATGCATGACTTTAGCTTTAACTGTGTGACCCAGTGTGGCCCCTCCTGCCTGACGGAGCTCTGCGGTGACCCAGGGAGGCTGGAGCTGTCAGCGCCCCAGGGAACAGCCCTGACGGCCGGGGACCGAGTCACTTGCACCCCCTCCTCCTCCTCCTCCTCCTCCTTTCTCCTCTGGAGGAGATCAGAGAGCAGAGTGGAAGGTGAGGAAAGAGCGCTGCATTTCTCCCACACTGCACCACAACCTCAAACACAACCTGAAACCTAAACGCAACACGAAAGAGAGAAAAGTCATAATAAACCATGAAGTTGACTGAAGTATAGAGTTAATAATAACTTATACCATGTCACAAAAGCTTTTTATTGGCTATATTTGGTGACTTTTTGCAATTTTATTAAATGTGTTTTTTTTTTTTATTAGTTAATTATCTCTGTAAATTATGTTGATTTTCTTGATTATTTAGTGGTCCTTGTTTTCTTAATTTTGTGCCTATTTTTAATCATATTTTTTTCAATTATTTTGGACATTTTTGTCAATGTTTCTGCTTTGTTTGTTAATTGTTTGCATGGCTTGCACACTTTTATTCATTTTCTAGATTATCATTTTATTTTCCATTCATTTTGTGGATTATTTTGGATATTTCTATTTCATTCACTTTTTATTTTCGTCTGTATTTTTTCATGTTGTGGTTATTTTCTTGACCAATTTCATGTTTACTTTGTTGATTAATTTGGGTTATTTTTTTGGTGATTACCCTTTTTTACCCAGTTTACCCTTTAAAATCTGAACACTGGTAGCGGACCTCAGATCCTGGTAAAGCATTGTAATTTAAATATTAGGTATAATTTTCTATTATTAATACATATGCTATATTGACTGAATTTCCGTGAAGGTGATGTACAACGTCATCAGTATCGTACGGTATGGAAGGGACAGGAGAGAAAATAAAGTTGGGAGGGTGGCAGCTCCAGAAACATACAAACAAAAAAAGTAAGATTTGGGACACATTCACAAAGATTTTTAAAGATGATGAGCGGCTCTCAGTGTTTTCTTTTCCGTGGAAACCAGGTTCAAAATGTCTCTTTGGGTGTGACAGGTTGTCGTCCCCTGGTTTAGATGCTGCGTGTTGATAACTTTTGAATGATGAAGCAGGACAAACATATTTTCTCAACATATTAACTTACAAGCAATGACATTGGATTTTAACATGGAAATAAATGCAGGTATATCAGTAAGGTCATGTGATGTCTATAAAGATCATTGACTAGCGGGTCGGGTCTTTCCTTTTCAAACAATTTTCTTGCGGTCCAAGTTGCGGACGGGCTAATTAAAAATCGGTCAGTTGCAGGTCGTTTATACATGGACCCAAGCATCACTGGTGTAAACTCTAGGAATAATTAAAAGCTTTTACTACCTGAGGACCTGAGGGTACCAGAGGGCTCCTAAGTTAAAGCAGATCTGATAAATAAACCGGGTTAAAACCATTAAGACTTTTATAAAACCAATAAAAGCGCCTTAAAATGAATGTGTGAATGGAACTAATATGAAAACAATCTGTATGAATAAATCCATTGTATTTAATATGCGAGGACACTTTTAAGATTATTGCACCAAAAAACAAGAGAAAAGCAGTGATCATCCCAAATAAATGCCTGAGGTCAAAGGTCAAAGGGAAAGAAGAGGCAGTATGCAGGTATGTCAGTGTGTGAGCTCTGAAAGGGAAAGGCTCCATTAAAGCCGCTCACCTGTTCTGACCCCTGCAGGTATGTTACCTCCCTTTCATTCATTCATTCATTCTTTCATTCACTGCCCACCCCCATCCTCCCTCCATCAGCGGCCCTAGGGCAGCGCTTTGAACTCACAACCGCACCTCTGTGTGTGTGTGTGCTTCAGTGTGTGTGACTGAAGTAAAGACGGTGAGACAGAGACGTACAGGCGACATGAAAAAGATGTGAAAGTAGATTTTTAGAAGAAAAGACCTACTATATGTGAGTGCTGAGCTTCTTTACAAAACCATAAAGCTAGTAGTCTAGTTACGCTCCGTTCAACTGGGGTGGGTGTAACAAAATGACGCTGCAAACAACTGGAAACAACTATAGAAGAAGAACAACAATGGGTGGTGATTTCCTTTAATCAAAGTTGAGTGAAGAATGTGACAAAACGTCATCAATCTTGAATTTTATTTTATTTTTTTACAGAAGGGACAACAGTCCTTAAGCTCCATAATCCACCATTTTGTTTAGTCGTTCGTAACTTTCTCCAGACTCATCCGTGAACTTCCCGGCGCCTAAGAATGTCATCTTAAAGATTACGCTGATTGGTTGTAGTACCGTCCTATTGCTCATGGAAGATATGAAGGACAACCTTTTAGCCCCACCTCCCCTGAAGTGTTCCTAGACCTATACATGTAATGAATAGGGATAGCTTGGCTAGGCTACCTTCATACAACACTCACTAAAATACTGAAATGTTAGACATTGTCATCTACCACCTCTCTCACCATAAAAACATCTGAGCAGCACTTGCTAAAAACTAAACTGTTTTAAGCTTGGAAACTGACAAAAATCACTCACTTTACTATTTACAGCAACTAATTATCTATAACATCTCTCTGAATTCCTGTATATTATTATCATTATTATTATTATTATTATTATTATTATTGTTAGTAGTAGTAGTAGTAGTAGTAGTAGTAGTAGTAGTAGTAGTAGTAGTAGTAGGGTAGGTTGGGTTAAAATAACCAGCATTTGCAGTAAATCTCCCCATATTGCATTTTTATTAAATATGTATGTTTACATATTTGTACTTTTTGCACTTGAACATCTGAGCCAAAGTTTTGTTTGTTTATTACATTATTTACATTTGGTTCAGTTAGTTTTTCTCTCATGATGTAGTTTTTGTGGTTCATCCTGTTGCCATAAGAGGTGGGTGTAAGTCACACATGTGCAAACAAAAAGTAAATCTCAAGTCTTAAGTTACACGTTTCAAACAAGTCCTAATCAACACAAGTCAACATTCTGGTCAAACATGTGATTATATATGAGTTGAGACATCTTCCACCAACCTCCCAAATAAACAATTAGAGTCTACTACCGTCTATATGTCTCTTATTTCAGTTGGAGGCTCCTTTACCATAATTCATACACATTACATTATTTTATGAGTTTCATCTGACTAGGATGGCTGTCAATATGTCATAAACCAAAACAAAGATGAGGGAACACAAGTTGACGTCGAGTCTGTTGTCAGTGTGTGTCCAGAAAGGCTAAAGTTTTCACAAAATATCACTTAAAACTCATTTAAGTCTAAGGCTACATTCACACAGCAGGTCTTAATGCACAATTTGGATTTTTTGGTGAAACCGATTTTTTGTGTACTCGTTCATATTACACATTAAATGAGACTTTTATCAGTCTTGAGTGTGAATGGAATGCATTCTTGAAATGACCCTGCATGTGCAAGACGCTCTGATGTAATGACAAAGGAGGAAATACGGAATAGTATGTGACATATGTGGAATGTCCACATCAGAATACTCTGTACCTCCAGCTCTTAAAGCCCAATTAACAAGAGCGGAATACACCTGTTTTCATGGAAACCTTTACTCGGATTTAGCACGTCCATGTAAACATTAAGGAAATAGTATTAATTCTGAATTATTTTATTCTGATTAAATTATTCAGAATGAAAAAAAAAACATAGAATTGTGAAAACATTTTTGGTGACCTTGTGTAACAAGGTCAATTATTTTGCAGAAATGTGAATGTCAATTAGGACAAATAGGATGATCGCTATGATGATTATTACATAAAATCTGTTATTTGTATTTTAATTTGTTTTTGATTTGTTTTGGGCCTCTGAGTCAGTATGTGGAACTTTACTTTGAGTCTATTCCCAGCGTGCATTTTATAGTGCGACACCGCCCACTATATCTAGCATTTTCACGCCTTTACCTCTTACCTATTGTTCCGGATCTTTATGGAGGAGGAACAATAGGGAATAGGAATTTTCCCCACTGTGCAGTTGGGCAAAATTCCTGTTTTCGCTTCTATAAATCTGATTTTAGGTGAATTGGCTACTTCAAAGTTTGGTTCAAAGTTCTTGGAATGTGCTGAAGCTTATTTCAGTGCCATTTGGTCTGTATAGGGGTGTGCTTTGTGTTTTTTGCTGACCTGGAGGAATTATTTTCTGTCTGTCAGGTATGTCATGGTCTTTCTGTATTTTAATGGGTTACATTCCCTTTTGTTCTGGATCTTTATGGAGGAGGGGTGTGCTTTGTGGGGTTCGCTGACCGGAGGAATTTATTTTCTGTCAGGAGCAATAATAAAAAGAGGCTTCCTCCAACTGTGTACGTGCAGGTCTCACTTAAAAAAAAAAAAAAAAAAACACGTCCAACACCCCCGGTTACACTTGACCTTTGACCTACTGTATATAAGCCAACATTTAATGGCATCTATTCTGGACCACCTCACACCTGAAAATTCCATGGAAATAGGTCCAGTAGATTTTTCATAAAGTTGCTGATGAACAGACAGACAAAAAACAAAAAAAAACAACTACAAAGAATATCCCTCTCCCCTTTCAGAGGGCGGGGCAACCAAGGATTTTACAATAAAACTCACTTGTAAACTAAAACCGAAATCAAACAACTAAAAACAACACTTCATGAATATTCAAGGACTGTAATAACTGACTGACTGTGTGTGTGTGTGTGTGTGTGTGTGTGTGTGTGTGTGTGTGTGAGGCTTCACACTAGTGTTGTGTGTTGCCTAAGGTGTTGGCCACCATTGTTCCCAGTGAATGGATCAGACGTGGATGTGGGGGCCTCTGAGTCGGCTTAGTGGAGGTAACATCCCTGGCAGCCACGCAGATCTTATCTCAGCCTTTTCAACAGTGTGTGTGAGTTTACATAAGGCAGTTCCTCTAACTGAGAGATTTGGAAACCCTGTTTATGTGTCAAAAAATCCCTCTATGTTGAGATCACATGACTAACAGGACCCTGGGAAATTTAATACTGATGGATCTGACAGTGAAGGCTCAGTCTTTACACTTCACACAATTAACCTATAAACACCCAGCACTACTTTTCTTAAAGTTCCCTAATATTTTTTTTCAGTAGTTCTAGTTTTGGGAACTGTATTTATTACTATTTTAAAATATATTATCCTCTGTATTTTGCTTCTTTTTTTTTTTTTTTTTTTTTTTTTTTAAATATTATAATATAATATATGACAATGAAAAGATTAATAATTGTATTTGACACTAATTATTTACATATATTTTTTATCTGTAGATGGTTCCATGAAATCAGTGTGTGTTGGGAGTGTCACAAGGAACAAATTATTACATTTTGGTGGTGATCCGGAACAGATCCTGGATTCTGGATCACTTTGAAATTTTACATTGTGGTCAATGGAGAACAAATTTCAAAGTGATCCAGAATCCATGTTATCAAAATCCATCCATAACTTTTTGAGTAATGTTGCTGACAGGCAGACAGGCAGACAGGCAGACAGGCAGACAGGCAGACAGGCAGACAGGCAGACAGGCAGACAGGCAGACAGGCAGACAGGCAGACAGGCAGACAGGCAGACAGACAGACAGACAGACAGACAGACAGACAGACAGACAGACGAACTCCAGTGAAAACATAACCTCTTTGGTGGAGGTAAAAAATAAAATACACATAGCAAGCATCGACAGTTCACAGTACAAGGCCACGTTACCCCATAGCAGGAGTGGGATGTTTTTCAATTACACAAAATGTTCACACAGGTAAACAAGGCAGTCAGAGACAGCAGACGTCCGCCAAGGCTTGATATGTTGTTATATGACGTCAAAATGTGACGTGATCGATCCATAGGTGTTGACTCATCTGATGTCTGAAGGTGAGACCATGTGAATGAAAAAAACAAACAAAAAAAACCTGCCAGATTCTATCTTGTCTGAAACCTGACATATTACCACTGATGCATTTTAGCTGTTGACCTTTAGTATGACCTTGACCTTTGACCTTCATTGCCCAAAATCTAATAGGTTCTTCATTGACCCATTATCTATCATTCCTGAAAGTGTCATCAAAATCAGAACTTTTTGCGTAATCCTGCTGACAGTCAGACAGACAAACAGACCCGAATTTAATACCTCCTTGGTGGTTGTGAATATAGTTTTAATTCTGAATTATTTTATTCCAAATAAATAATTCAGAATTAAAAAACCAGCTATTGAAAAGGCAGGATGTAGAATTGTACGTTTGGCCTGTGATGATAAAGTGAGTATTGAACCTCCACCATTAAAGCCTAAATGGGGGCGTGTAGGGTCACACCTGTCCACGTAAATGGAGACATCCTTCCCATCAGCCCCTCTGATTATAAATCACCTTCACAGAAGTAAACACACACAGTGGTTTTGTTTCACGAGGGAAGGCTGAGGGATGGATGGGGAGGATTATCTAAACAACACGATGGATGGAAGAAAGACAAGGGGTTAATGCCTCAGTCTAAAATAAAGAGGCTGAAAATTACAAAGATAAAACGAAAAAGACCATTAGATCACACTAAAGTGAACAGTGAATTAAAGCATTTTACATCAAACACACAAATGTATCTCAATATTAAAAGTGAATTCCTGGCAAATGTGGAGCTAACATTTTATTTGGGGTAAAAAAAACAAGAGATGAACATCACCAGTGGACATATAAAATAAGAAAAGAGGACAGTTTTTTTTCATGAGAATATAATTTTAATCTCCTGTTGCTTTGTGTGACCTCTTTTGGCAGTTATCATTTGCTTTACATGCATGTTAATAGTGACTTTTCAGCTTTAATTTATGTTTTCATTTGAAACAAACCCCCCTCACAAAAATCTGAATTTGAACAAAATAAAAACTGATACTTATTTTCAGTTGGATATAATATTTTTTCTCATTTTGAAATTGCATTTTTGAAAACTGAGCTGTTTTCAGGATGGATTTAAAGTATAGATAACATTGTATCATGGTTATATACTCTTCACTCATGTGAAAATGATTAGTCAGGACATATTTCCTAACTTCCTCTCATCATAAACTGGAGTTTTACCTCTGAACATGTCAGTGATGTTTTTTTCTTTAACAGTTCAGCAAAAGTTTTATGTTAATGCATCAAAAGGAAGAAGCAAAGAAAGGTGTGGTTAAATAAGACAGTTTAGCTCTGAAGGAAAGAGTGTTGTGTTGTGTTGTGTTGTGTTGTGTTGTGTTGTGTTGTGTTGTGTTGTGTTGTGTTGTGTTGTGTTGTGTTGTGTTGTGTTGTGTTGTGTTGTGTTGTGTTGTGTTGTGTTGTGTGCTCAGGGCTGAGGTGTGCCGCTCCTCTATTCTTATGTTAACATGGATTACTGCTCCGTCCTCCTGCTGACGGCTCATTGTAGGACTGGACCTGCTCAGTGGGGTTGTGTCTACACCACTCAGCAGGAGCGACTGTGTGTGTGTGTGTGTGTGTGTGTGTGTGTGTGTGTGTGTGTGTGTGTGTATGTGTGTGTGTGTGTGTGTGTGTGTGTGTGTGTGTGTGTGTGTGTGTGTGGTCTTAAAACATGTTTCATATGATGGGCTGTGCATGTGGTGTTACGCAGGGAGAGAGTGAAAATGTAGTTCAGACAAGGAGACATAGTGTGTAAAGAATAAAAACAGCTGATTTATCTGGTGGTTGTGTTCTTCAGTGAACTGTAGATATATCATTACTTCTGCATATTTTAGTAGTTGTTAACATGTTGGTATACATTCTTTGTGTGCAGTCAAGGTCGAGTGCATTATATTTGATATTTATGTATATATATATATATATATATATATATATATATATATATATATATATATATATATATATATATATATATATATATATATATATATATATATATATAATCTTTTGTGTGTGTGTGTGTGTGTAAGATTGTAAAAAGGGTGTGGGAGTCTATAAGTTATACTTTTCCCAGAAATTTGGTTTGACCATTTTGTGTGGCTCTGTCATTTGTGATGATTTTATGTGGTCAAAATAAAATTGAATTGACTAAATAACTACCTAACTAATTATTAAACTTCTTTCTTCCAGCAGCTGTCTCTTCTTTGTCCCAATCAAAAGACTAAATATAATATAAATGTAGGTGATTCACAAGGTAAAATTGATCTAATCATATTATATTAGATTAACATATGCACCTTTACAGTATTAATTTTACCATTTCTCACATGAGTTTAAACATCTATAACAAATTATCCTCTTAAATAGATGAATAAAAGTGGACGATGAACATGCCAGGGTGCTTGCTGTTTTTCCAAAATAAAATAGACTTTTTCCAAACGGATACCCCCCCCACCCCCAAGACCATGACTTGATGTACTTTTATACTTGTGTATCTATTAGACAAGTTGTGTGTTTATTAGAAAAGTTCATTTTTATAGTATTTAATAAACAAACACATCATTCACAATAGCATTTTGTATTTCTCTTTCCACAATGATTTCAGCATATGCTAAGACTTTCATTCAAAATTCAACACTTTTTAAGGTCTGGAAAACAAGGCTTCAAAATTCCTTATTATTTTAAGACTTTCCAGACTTGTACAAGTCTCCTGTATGTGTGTGAATATTGTCCTTTAGTGCAGATTACCTGCGCAGCTAACCTATAATAGCTTAGCGCCCCTCCCCTCTGGAGCCTTTGGTCTGGCTCTGTCACTGTGAACACAAGGTCCACATGAAGAACCAAACTGTACACAACCATAAATAAGGAGCCCCCACCCGTGGGTGTGACAGGACAGGTTCAGATGAAAGGTTCCTGTCTGCTCGCTTCTTATTAAAGAGCTTTTAACATGTAAACAACACAGAGACACACTCATAAAACACTGACAGTGACTTAGCTTTTGTCTTTTCTCATGCTCACTCACTCTCTCTGCTCTGTGTTTGTGCAACAGCTTTGTCCTTTAACTCTTCCTCTGGCCTTGTGATTGTTAGTTTCCAACATCTTCATTTAAAACAGACTCATTTAGTCCTGTTCATTACTATTATCTCTAGTATCAGATCTTCATCACTATCTCCTTGAAGAAATTACTCTTAAGCTACAACAAATACATTATTATTTTCTACCAGACATCACTGTGTATTATCAAATACAGTTGTATTTTTATTGTCATAGCTAATTGAGATGTTTTTTAGACCCACATATTTTTTCCACTCTATTTAAGCTTTCCTCAGTTGTTTTTCATCTTTTTTAAATACACTATTGATCCTCTGCAGTTTGCATTTCTTCAGTGAAAATTATCTATTCCCCATTTACTGATCATGTAGATCAGGGGTGTCAAACTAATTTTAGTTCAGAGGCTATATTCAGCTAAATTTGATCTGAAATGGGCCAAATTAATGACATAACATCATATTACATAAAATAATGTCAACTCTGAACTTTTTATTTTTATTTTGTGAAAGTGAAAAAAGTGGGGGGGGAAAGTCAAATTAAACAATAAAAATGTTTACATAAATGAACTATCCTTTCAAACAACGCAAATAACATGAACAATGTGAAAGAAAAAGCATCATTTTATCAGTGTTCTACTTCTGTTATTCATTTCCACATCTTCATTATAACTTACAGCTCATAGTGGATCAAATACAAATGCAAAATAACATTTAATATCAGGCAGACTATTGTTGAAATTGCACTTCTCTTTAAACATTTCAGGTTCTTCATATTTGTTCAGATTATTTACATTTTGGGCAAAATTCTACTTAACCCTTGTGTGGTGTTCGGGTCTGTGGGACCCGTTTTCATTATTCATGAAAAGAAAAATGATACAATTAATTAATTTTTCAAACTGAGATTCACTGACTTTGGCTCATTTTCTGTGAAGAACATATATCAGAATACATATTTAATGACACACACACACCCTACCCCTACACATTTCTATTACATATAATACGTCTGGGTCCACTGGACCCGGGGCTAATAGAAGTGTGGAAATAGATGTTCTGTGTACCACACAGCAGGTCTAGACAGAAGGAGGACAGAGTGTTGGTACACACAACATCAAAGGGTCAAATGTGCGAGAAAATGAGAGCAGACATTGTTGACAAACAATGTTGCAACATTGTATGCGAACTGCAGGTGCAGACTTTGACCTTCTGTATTGCGGGAATCTTTATTTTTTCACACTCTATATGCTCCAAACTGGAGGCAGGACACTATAACTATAGCTTTGCCAGTGTGGTTTCTTATCAGAACCGATCAAGATGGCCAAACCCATTCTACAGAACCACAATCTGCAGAGCCTGAAGTAAGTGTGTGATACTGTTGCCGTACATGTCTGGCACTCATGTCTTGTGTCTATTAGAGATAGACATTATTCTAATCTAGTGTGTGAACACCATCAACAACAACATGGTGCGAAGTGTGCAGCCCCAAGATGGACAGGAAAACACAATATACATGCACCAAGTGCAAAAAGTATATCTGCAACACACACACACAGCAAAGCTCTGGCCCTCATGTGATGTATAGGCTAGTGGCTAAAGGCCATGGGTTCAATGGGGCTGATGTGTTGTCTTGACTGATATGTTTACTCTGTGTTCATGTGGTCAGCTTGTGTTGTGCACCCGAATGGGTTAAATTTCAAGTTCAAAGAAATAAAAGTCAGTAGTTTTGAAAAACCTTGCTTCACTTGTAAATTTGTTTCCACTCATATCTTGATTTTAATTGATTTTCTTTATTATGTTTTAAATATTAAGTTATAAATGTGACCTAAAAATGGTAAAGGGATAATATTAACCATATATATTGTTTATACTGCTTGTAATTGGGATAAGGTAAACATCTGTTCAGTATTTTAACATAAAAGTGTTTGATTGTTCGGTATTAAAAGCCACACAATGCAACGGGTCCATCAGACCCACAAACACTGGCTAAGTAACAACAATATGAACATTACACAAGAGTTAAATATGTATTTACATGTCGAAAGAGAAAGATTTAGAGATGTGAATATTTATAGATTATTATGATAGTATTTTACTCTTCTGACCCACTTCAGACTGAACTGGTCTGAATGTGGAACCTGAACTAAAATTATCATTAATATCTTGAAACCTATTTTTGCATTTTGCACCCTTGGGTCCCTGAGCCACATGTTTGACACCTGTGCTGTAGAGGTTTATAAAAGCTCAGATTAAAGCTGAGGGTTATTTAATCAGAAACAGTGAAAACCAAAGAAAAAAAAGACGTTTATAAAAACATATCATAAAGTGAACCTAACCTCAGTGTCTCCATTCACTGTCATTGATCAAACTCCATGGGATTTGCTGGTGAATCAATGTTGTAGAAGATGACAGTGTTTCCATGGTAACTACTGCACGGAGCCCCTGAACACCCAAATGAGTCATATGCGATGACCATGAAAAGATGACAAACTGAGTTTTATACCAAGTAGTTGCTTGTATTAGTAGGATTAATGGTATTAAAGGTGTCATTCAACTGAAAACCACTTTTCCCATGCTCCTATAGGAATCTGATGGGTCACCCTGAGTGAATTATGGTAATTGAGCCGTTACCTGTTAGAGGTAAGGAACACCATTGAACTAAATATTGATAGAATAGTTAGTAATGGCATTAGTAATGGAATATTAACAGTGCTTGTTAAGATATTTTGGGGTTCAGACATATTTTGAATAATTAAACCTGCAGTGGGTCAAACTGACCCAGGAACACCACTGCTGTTCCAAACGAACCTAACAGGAGGGTGAACAGGCAGTAGTTTGAAGCAGGGACCTCATCATTTCAGCTTTGTTTAATCTTGTTGCACATGTTGAGTTGGAGCTCCACCCACTCGGCAGACAGACAGGGTGACCCCACGCAAATGTCTCAGCTCATAAATCGTGGAGATGAATGGAGGGTTTGTATCTGGAGTGAACATGTTCTGTCAAAACTGTGACGCAAACACACACAATGAACCATTCACTTATTTTCACTTATTTTTTCCAAAACTGTGTCGAAATATTCAGAGGAAAAATGTTATCAGTGGAAACAGTAAAGAACAAGCCAGTCAGAGACAGCAGACCTCCACCAAGGCTTGATATGGCATCATATGACGTGAAAATGTGACATGATCGAGTCATAGGTGTTGACCCATCTGATGTCTGAGGTGAGACCATGTGAATGAAAAAAAAGTGAGATTCTATCTTGTCAGAATTCTGAGATATTACCACTGATGTGTTTTAGCTGTTGACCTTTAGTGTGATCTTGACCTTTGACCTTCATCGCTAAATATCTAATGAGTTCTTTCTTGATCCATTATCTATCATTCCTGAAAGTTTCATCAAAATCCGTTCAGAACTTTTCGCGTAATCCTGCTGACAGTTAGACAAACAGACAAACAAATTTAAACCTAATGTAAAATGTAAAACCTCTGTGGCGGAGATAATAATAGAAAGGCTCCACCTAAAGGTTCCCAAGTCAGTGTAGGTACAGTATTCGTTTAACCTAATGAATATCTACACACTGAAAAAAAATAAACATGAATCAACTGAAAAATGCTTTTGCGACAGGTGACACATAAAAAAAGAAAAATTAATGGAGTGAACCAAATGTAATTAAAATAACTCTAAACTGCCGCCATTTAATTTGGTTCACTCAACTATTTTTTAATATGTGACCTATTGAAGAAGATTTTTGAAGTTGCTTCAACTACTGCAAGTTAATAAAATCAGCAATTACTTTTAGGAAAAAGAAAAAACTAGGATGTAACTATGTTGTTTAATTCTTAAAGAGAGTAATATATGATTCATTTCGTTAATATTGACAATAAAAGTGATTATAAAAATTTCAGCAGGAAACTATTATTCTAAATATATTTATGGAAAATATACAGTCATACCTCCATTTAAACAGACATGTTGATTCCAAGTGTAAAAATATATTAAAGATAAATGTATTTATTAAAAATAAATAATAATTATTATTAATCACAATAATCATAATAATGCTTTTGTTGTGCACTATTTTACTAATCACTATGTGATTTCATCACACTGATCATACTCGCCCACTCAGTTTAACTTATGAAAGCATTAAACTAGATGTTTTTTTTGTTTTTATTAGTTTTTTATTCAAAAATAAACACATTTCAACCTCAAATAATTTTACCTTCAGTGTCCAGTTCATTTGATCAAATACTTTCTAAACTCCAAAAGCACAGACCTATTTAACATGTAAAAATACTCTCATATATGATTTTTAGGTTTTATACAACTCATTTATGAAGAATATGCTGTGTTTTACCTGAGACATAGAAACCAACATCAGTTTCTAAATATGTTTTTCTGAAAAGACAAAATTTATTAGTGAAAATTAACAAAAAAAAATGGTTTGAAGTTGACAGTAAAACAAACATTTTCCTTTTTGTGCTCAGTCCTTCATTAAACTTGTGTTAAAACTTTCACTTAAAGTGTTTTCAGCTGCTGTGGAACAGTGGGTCAATGCTGAGTCACAGCAGAAGGAACAGAAATTGGTATGGAAATGTGATTTATCATTTCCACTGTGGCTTTCGACATGATCAATCAGCTGATCAGCGGCACAGTCAGGCGTCCACTTCCCATCTCATGTAATTTAACACCATATTTCTCCATTTGAAATTACCAGGTACTACCTGAACTTATCGGAATCATTGATATATTGACATTTTCTTGGTGTTTAATTTTTCCCATGTCATTTCCACCCATTCAGTAAGTTAAGTATGATCTTGTTTTCTGTGAAACTGATAATCTGTGGGTGGAAATCATACCCAGTGCTGTTTCATTTCAGTTTCCATATGTGCACACATTATGATTTGTGAAAACTATTCTCATCTTAATCTCTATACATTGAAAAACAAATTTAAAGAATCTACTCAATACAATCTGCACTCATCTTGGTTGTGTAGATTTTACCCCATATTTTGAGTAAAATGTAATACATTTCAACAGCTATAACACACTAAAATAAATGAGGTAAAATCCACCTTACATATCCCATTAAATTACACAATATATTACACATAAAACGTGAGTAACATTAACTCCTTATTTATGGTTAAAAGGAGTATGATCAGCTATTTAATGTAACGGTGGGTTTAACACGCTGAATGTCAACAGTATCAATACCAAGGTGAGTATCAGTATCAGATCTATATTAACCTAAGAAACATATGACGAATGTGAGCCAAACATTTTAATATTGTATTTAATTTTATCCACCTCAATATGTCACACCAATACAGAGTGTCATGTGACAAAGAAGGAAGTCAGCTCACAGCGTAAGAATAGAATAATAATAAAAAATTATATGTATATATATATGTATATATATATATATATATATATATATATATATATATATATATATATATATATATATATATACACATATAAATATACACACACACACACACACACGTGGAGAGAGAGAATAAATGATTAAAATGTTTGTATCAGGATCATGAACATATAAGTCTGAGTACTATGGTTTTGAATCCCTTCTGGTGTCAGAGTTTAATCCGAACATTAGTTGAACTCTAACCTCTCAGTCCTGACTTAAAACACACACACACACACACACACACACCACTAGCATCTGAACACGTGGAAAATGACATGCGGCCGCTTTTCTTTTTCTGTCCTCGTGACACTTTCTCACTCGGAGGTTGATATGAGCCGAGGCTAACTTTCTCTAAAGGGGACACAAAACTGAACTCTTCAACGCACACACAAAAACACACCTGCTCAGACTCATCACACACACACACAGCTCAGCACAGCCCAAGGCCAAAGCTGCTGTAAATCTGCACTGACATGGCACAGCACACCACACACACATGCACGCACACACACACATGCACGCACACACACACTGGTTTCCATGTCTCATGAGGACCAAGTTTATAATCATCACAAAAAAATACATATAATACAAATACCCTGCCTTCACCCATTGTTGCTGGATTAGGCCCCCAGTTACCCCTGCAACCCTAGTGAGCATAAAGCGGATTCAGATGACAAAACAAAACATATAAAATAAATATAATTAAATAATAAAAATGTTATTATATTACATTTAAAAAATATATAATAAACTGAAAAACAAAACAAAACAAGAGACACATCTTGACACCTTTGAAATATACATCTTTTTTGTTGTACCTGTTTACCCCATGCCTTATGGGGACATACAGAAAAAGCAAGTTAATGTATTTATAGGGCACCCTATTTGGATACATTTGCATACTTCACACAGATTTCACCTACAGTTTCCCCTGTGCCCTTGTGGGGACCTGAATTTCAGTCCCCATGTTGATAGAGGTCTCCATGGTGTGACTGTGTAAACAGATGAATGTCCCCAGAAAGATAGAAATATAACAGAACACACACACAAACACAGGACATAATGTACTCACACACACACACACACACATACAGAGCATGTCTGAACAGGCGTAAAAGGTTTTATTTCAGTCTCACTTTCTTCATGTTTTCCTTCCATGACAGCAGGTCTGACATAAACACACACCCTGAGCAGCTGGACCACAAGAGTGTTTGTCCTTTTAGCCTTTAAAATATCATAAATCATTTTGTGTACTTTTTTCTGTCTGCAAACACAGCAGCCAGAGCTGGTGTTCTGTTGATAACAAAAATACTATCAATTGTAAAACTTCAGCATATCCTCTAAAACATTTTTAAAATATGTTATTTTTTGCATAGAATTTCTATCTTTCTGTCTCTTTTTCCTTACAGATCATGTGTAAACTGTATTATTGCTAACATCTTATGCACGTGTGATTCTTAATAATGTGAATATTAAAAAATGAAAGTAAAGGAAAGTACTTTGTAATGGAAATGGATGACAGATCTGATTTCAGAATCTGCTGAGAAAACAGCATTGTTCATTTTCTTGGACAGAATGGGTAAATATAAGACATTTTGTGTGTTTTATTGAGCATAGTTTCCATTTCAGTGGTACAGTGTACAAATAATTTTTTTTTAAATCTCATTGTTCATATTTTAGAATCTACACAAAGTTTCCATGTGTATAAATGTTTTTTTTTTTTAATTTATATTCAGAAAATGTGACCCAAATTGTGTTTCTTTGGGGGCTACAGTCCATTTCTCAGTCTGTGTGGTCCAGCTGCCTTCTCTGCATCACCTTTAGGAGCTTTAAAACTCATCGACACTTTCAACAGTGATGATGAACAATTTAGTGCAGGACAGCAGAGGGGTCAAACTTGTGCGCATGCTTAACTGCAGTACAACCATAGATATGCATGTTACAAGTACTGAGTCTGTACTGTAAAAACCTACTGTACTAAAGTTTAAAGTGAGGTTTTGAAGGATGTTTATGCAGATATTTGGGTGCAAAGCAAAGCAAACCTTACTTTAATCATTTCATTTGATGCTTGTTTATGACACGCAAAATGACAAATAATACTTCAGATTCTGATTATTAATGCATTTTCACTTCAAATTAAGGAAAACTATATATTGAAAATAATGACTATTAACTTCCCTGCAAACCCTATATCAGTTTTTAATACTAAAACATAACCTGACACTCTATGATCCAGACTTTTACTTTTCTCAAATTCAAAGTTTTGTGTTTATTTAATTTTGTTGTATAAGTTTTACACTATTTACATCTTTTGTTTTTTTTTGGTGTGATATTTATTAAGTTTACTCATTAAATGTGTTTTCTGTGTTCTTCAGTGTAAGTGTCCTTAGTGCAGTGTCAGATTGACATACTGTACATGTGTGCAGCAGCATCAGGGTGATGACGTGACTTTTTATTAAGTTTTTCTACAATTTATTTCTATTTTAATTGATGTTTTATTTTCTTATTCTTAATTGAATTTTAATAATTGTATTTTACCCCCCCCCCCCCCAAGTACTATTATCATTTATTTTCATTTTATTTTATTTTGACTGATTGGCCAACAACAACAGCCCTCCTCTTACTTAAGACCACCAACCACAACCTTCATCCCCAGTTTGTCACCAGTTTGCTTCCATAAATTCCTTTCTGTAAAAACACAGGCACACATTTTCTGTTGTAGGAAAACATGTAACTGTGATGGTCGATCTGAGACACACACACACACACACACACACACTCACTCGTTTGCATGTCTCATGGGAACCAAGTTTGTAATTTTCATTTGTAGGTAACGTATAGGCTCCAACCCCAATTTTTTAAAAAAATCTAAAAAAGATTGTACAAATCTAAAAATGTATAATAAATTATGTATTTTTACATTTAAAAAATAAAATAAAATATACATATAAAAATAAATTCAAATCATTACGTAAACACGTCTTCAAACCTTTGAAAATATATCTGTTTTTTTTTCCCTGAAGGAAACCGATAAAAATCTTGCACCGTTTGCTTCATATTTGGCAGTACACCCCCAAACACAACACATTTTCATCACACTTTTAAATATATGTCTTAAAATAAATCCAAAAGTTTAAATGGTTGTAAATCTCTTGAATCTCGTATCTCCGTCTACTGTAGCTCTGTTCTGTCAGTGGGACAGTAATTCACTTTTTACCACCCGGAAGTGCTTTACACCTATTGTTTACGAACATTCTGAAATACGCTATTTCCCTTTTCAGTTTCATAGAATAAGCTGTATGCATGATCTTCAGTTGATAAAAATCTTAACCCCATGTTCATGTTAAAGATGACTTATATGTTTAATCATTACTCAGTAATGCAAAGTCTGTTCAGATTTAAGATCAAAACATATTACTCTTGCTTTTGTTTTTTATTAGATTATAAGTAATAATTGGTGTTGCACGTACAGATACATAACACCATCAGTTATGGGGATCTTAAGTCCCTTCCGCGTGGCTCATTGGGCCTGACATCGGAAAATTAATGAATTGTATTCAGCTAAAAAAGCTAAAAGCTAAAATTGTATTTAGTTTGCCATGTGCCCTGAATCACACACATGTTGTACCACATAATAAATGATAATTAATGATGTGCGTTTCAACTTCTTATGTTAAATCGACGGCTGATTCATTTGCGAGTAAAACCTTTTAATAATTTGGACTACATGCCTGGCGCGTATGTGACGTCACCACAGACGCCACACCACGGTTGAGCGGAGTGTGACGTCATACACGCGACGCATTGTAGTCTCTTACTAAGCCCACCTAAAACCTAGTCACGTTTGCTGTCCCATAGGTGGTCTGCCTATGCCACATCAAATATTTCTCATTAACCGCTATCATATGTGAAGTTCAGAGCACTTGTCAAACAGAATCAGAATTTACATTGACTCGCTCCATTCACTCCCAACCAATTTTTTGTGAGCTTAGCAAGCATGAACCGAAAGTAGAAGGGCCTCACTTAGCGTCTTCATTGGCAACTGTCATGGAAACGCCATAGGTTGCCATGGTGATGGATTCATTTAACTCACAGGCTCGGAGTGCTCACTTCCTGTTAGCTATTGTTTTGTCTCGTAGCGACTCATTTAATTGAATTCATTTTGACAAATTAGACAAACACAAGCGCCTTGATTTTCAGCAAAAAAAAAAATTGTAATAACCATGTCTCCCGGAAGCGGTGGTCCTCACTGTCAACTTTCCTCTTTTTATTTACTGACGACATTTGCGAGAAGGGTGACACAGCAAAGTCACAGTCAGAGTTGAGTCAGAGTGGTGCTGCCACCATGAGGTCAAAGGAGGAACTGCAGTTTGAAACTTTTATGATTTAGTTATTGTGTTCGACAGTCCGAGCAGGGCATAAATAATAAATAATAAAACTGAAGCTGCGGACTGCATGAATTCTGATCGTTTTCTGATTTCTGATCGAATTCTGATTGACCAGTGGGCTGGACTTTGGACATACCTGCTTTACAGGATGAGAGTGAAAATATGTTACAGGCTTGGGAGACAACTCTTCCTCCAGGCCATCATGCTCATCACTACATCAGTCATCAGGACTCTACTAGCATGTAATCCTACACCACGTCACTCTGCACATTTTATTGTGACTTCCACATGGTGTATTTTTGCACATTTCTAGTGTAAAGTTTCCTTCAAGGCACTTTAGTTCCAGTTGTTACTGTACTATATTTGTATTGTACATCTTACACTGTCTACATCAGGTTTGCATTTCAAGGCAAGTTGCATATTTTGTTACACACCTTAAGGGTAAGAAAGAAATCTGTAGACCCTTGTAGTGTTTTATTTATCAGCAGTGACCATACATGGCTGTGTTTTATGTTTTTGTCTTGTTTTTTTTATATGTGGGATGTTTATGAGCATTGGAGATTCAGTTTCATGACACAGTGGAGAACATTAAACAAAGTAACAGCTCTCATCTCTTTCTGCACGTCTTGCTTGTCTGAGAGACAAAACAAAGCGCACAGCACGGACTGCACTGCCCCGTTATCGCATCAAAGTATTAGAACATGGAAACTGTCGTGGACCGAAACACACACGTGTGTATGGACTGGAACTACGCCCCCTACCTCCACCAACTGAACTGCATGTGTGGCCCCCCCCCCCACCAATTGTTTTATCACTCAGCCCTATCTCTCTCTCTCACACACACACACACACACACACACACACACACTCATACATATACATACATACACACACTTTTCAACCTTTTATTTTTATTTCACAGACCGCCTTAATGATGCAGAGCTTCATCATATCAGCTCTGGATGAATGATGGTTCCTATGAGGCATCATCTAATGGGTCAGACATTACATGGAATCAGTGTCTTTACTCTGGTGCACCCACAGTGACTTACCCCTGACAGTGTCCTGTGAATCGAGTTCTGGTCTGGTTTTGTTCAAACTGAAAGTAGTCCCCGCAGATTTGCTGGGGTCACATAATACAACACCTTTCTTCTCAAAACAATATGTGTTTGTATGAGTGATTTAGTTGCATAACAAAACTGGCACGGAACAAAAACTCACCCATCGTAATTGCTTGGAGCTACTTCCTCTCAATAGCGATCACTGTTAACAACATGCGCCTTAGTAAACTACTTTCATCAGTTGTTTGGCAGTGTTTGCAGCTGCTACGTACTACCATAGACTCATACTCGTCGTACTTGTCGTTTCCTGCTTCATCCAGGTCCGAGCCACGGGGGCAGCAGCCTCAGCAAAGTAGCCCACACTAGCCCAGACCATAGAATATAATAGAAAATTGGTTTGTGTTTATAATGGATATGAAAGTGTTATGTGTTTTCTCCAGGTCTAATGATATCTAAAAATGAACCGAATCAAGAATTCATGAAATCAGAAGTAGGCTTCTGATAAATGTATGACTTAGAATAGTATTTTAGTGAAATTAACTTCTATCTCTTGGAAGTTGATCAAACAGAACTCTTTTGAATCTATAATAGCAATAATGACAAACTGATTATCAAATTGTGGCATGCTTAGACCTTGTATGTTTTGGTTTTTTTTGCGATCACGGTGGGCATTGATACGGTAGTGCAGTGTTTCTCAACCTTTTTGAGCCATGGCACATACTTTACATTAGAAACATCACAAGGCACACTACCAAAGAAAAATCTCACAAAAAGTATATTTTTTGAAAGATAATTCAAATCTAGTCTTGATTTACTCATTCAGTGCAAAACAAGAGCCTCTTTACAGCAGTTAAACACAAAGCTGACACTGTTGCAGGAATTTAAGACAGACAACCACAGCTCAACAGTTCTGAGTGGATCAGTGGTGTGTGCTGTTGTATGGATCTATAATCATGCTGCTCACTTATTCTACCAATAAGGTGAAATGACCTCATTTTTTATGTCACACCTGATGATGTCTCACGGCATACTAATGTGCCACGACACACTGGTTGGGAAACACCGCAGTAGTGGACCATGATGGTCATAAAAGAGGTGAAGGAGCAGTACCCCCCAAATATGGTGAGGTAATTCACACACTGATCACTATTGATTGGCGACTCTGCTACCAACACAGCAGTATCTCTCACCTCTAAAGCCATCTATCTGGTCGGCTAATAAATAAAATATAATAAATGTAAAACTTTTTAGGATAGATTTGGCTGTTCCAAGCACCAGATACATAAAAATACATTGGTATTAATATCATTTCTATGAGACAATATAAGTATTTTCAGTAACACCTAATGAATATTTTCTTCAGCATGTGTTGTTGCTGATAATCGACCCTAAAACAAGTTGGTGGTGAAGCTCAGCGGCATAAATCTTCAGTGTTCTCCCTGTAGCCAACAACTGTTGTTGGATGTGAGGGATGGCCCAGCTCGTGTGGACATTCTTCACATTGTGGAGGTAGAAAAGGTACAGTCCGCTGTCTAAACACAAACACAAGCTGTCTCCTCGCCTTGCTGTTCCACCTGGGCTCCTCTGCAGCCTTGAGGGGGGCTTAAGAAGCAGAAACACACACCCCGACTCTAAAATAACTCTTGTCTTGTGCCTGTGCTGGCGCTGCCGTCTGTGTTATGATAAGGCGTGTGTCTAAGATGTACCGACTCACACACACACTCCCTGTAATCCCACACACGGTCAGCAGCGGCGGCCTGAATAAGCAGAGTGTGGAGGGCCCAATGTCAGCCTGTCAAATACAGTAACACACACATACACAAACACAAACACACACACACACACACACACGGTGGGCAACCTGAACCCGGCAGCATTGTCCTGTTACACTGACGAGACTTAAACAGCTGCCGTGAAAAGAAGAAGAAAAGAGAGAGGGAAGGAGGAAAAATAGAAGAAGACATGAAAGGCGACACGCTCCATCATTCCAGGCCAATTTAGGAAATGGACTGAAAGGGAAGACACAGGATTTATTTATGGAAATTTTTTTTTAAATTTAAATACACCAACATGATAAACCACAGGTCATAGAGTCAAAAATCCCCCCGTGGAGTGTTAACACTAACAGACTTATGACATTTTACAGTGCTTTAACACCCAGTGTGTGAGATTTAAGGGGAATTAAGGACAGTGTAACTGCATAAGGGAAAGATAACATCCATCTGCACTGGATTATAAACATACTGTCAATGAATGGTTTATTCAGAGGTGGAAGTAACTCAGTAGAAGTACTTCCTTTACTGTACTTAAGTACAGTTTTTAGGTACCTTTACTTTACTTGAGTATTTACTTTTCTGGCAACTTTTTACTTTTACTCCCTTGATTTTTGTATAAATATCTGTACTTTATACTCTTTACATTCTCAGAATAGACTCATTACTTTTTCGAACTAGACAAATGTGACAATATGAAAAATAAGTCGTAAATCAGAAATTGTTACTATAATCTCATAATTTTGACATTTTATCTCACAATTATCTATTTCTTATCTCATAATTTGACTTTTTTCCTCATAATTTTGGCTTTGTATCTCATAATGCAGAAAATATTGCTCATAATTTTGACTTTTACCTCACAATTTAGATCCATAGTATGTCCACTGTTTTTAATTGTTATTGTCATGTTATTATTTACAGTGTGATAATCGAACTCGTCATCTGAACCTGCTTCATCCTCACTAGGGTCATGGGGTAGTGTGATAATATCCATGATAAATATTAGAAATGACAAGGTCTATTTAATAGTTATTGACATGTTACTGTTTACAATGTGGTAATATCCTTGATAAATATGCAAAATGGCAAAGTCTAAATTCTGTCAACTAGGCTATTTCTGTTTAACATGTTTTTATTCAGTGCTCTTTCCTACTTGAAGATACGGAAGTTGAGTTGTAGAGGCTGCACATTTTGAAAATCTGACATCGTTTAGTATAATAATTTTTAAAGACTGGTAAATAAATATAGTAAATAAATAAAAAAAATTATAGTTATAATTTTTTTTCTTTCTTATGTTGTTTTTGAACATAGCTTTTATAAAGATATCCTTGGCTATTTCACATTATACAATTTGGAAATAAAGTAAATAGGGTGGAATTGGTTATTGCAGAGTCAAACTATTCCTCAACTATGAATGTTGTTCAGAACCTTACACCATTATGTGTTATAAACTAGCTACCTACAGGGGAAATATTTATATAATGCGGTGCCATCTAGTGGATTGATCTGGCATTGCAATTCCTTTGCAATTTGCAGAGAGAAAGAAATAGGACCAATAATGCCTATAATAATGACTACCTATTAATGCACCAGGCGGCTGTGGTTCAGTTGGTAGAGTGGGTCGTCCAATGACCGAGAGGTTGGCGGTTCGCGTCCCTGCTCTGGCTGTCCACATGTCAAAGTGTCCTTGGGCAAGACACTGAACCCTGACTTAGGCCCCCAGTAGGACTTACCATAGACCTTAGAAACCTACTGGTGAATGGGTGAATAAGAGGCTAATGTAAAGCGCTTTGAGCACCATGAAGGTGGAAAAGCGCTATATAAATGCAGTCCATTTACCATTTGAATGTGTCATCTACAGCGTTATCGATACTTTGTCCCTCCTGTGAGCCGCCACTGGAGCTGAGACAAAGATGAGTTCAGTTCAATTCCATTATGTTTGTGAGCTCAGCAGGCAGGAGATCCAAGAAAAATTCAAAAGCAAAATGAGTCACAGCAGAAGTAGAAGAGAGGAAAAGAGATGAAGTAGAGACAGAAAAGGAAAGGAACATTTTAATGCTGGTACAAGTACATGTACATTTCTCTGGACACACTTAATGATAATAACAAAAATAGCTCATAAAAGTTTAACTTTCATTGGGTTGGTCGAGGCAGATCGCTACTCACAGAAGTGAAAGTGAAACCTATTTACGTCATTTATGGGAGGAGCTGATCTAAATGTGCACTCTCCAAATGCTTTTCTAGTTGACAATAGTTTCAGATGTTGTAGCTCCAGAAAAAATATATTGATGTAGGTGTACAAAGCTGATGTTTTTGCTATTTGATGAACCAGTCTGATCTGCCCGATTCCATTATGAACATGTGACTTCAAATTACACTGGTGTGAAGTTCACTGGAAAAGCACATTTTCTAATCTGATAAAAAAAACATCAGTCTGAGGCTGTGGTGGCGGCCGGACAGAGAACTTCGGACAGAAAGAGTGAGAGAAGCTTAAAGAAAAGGAGAAGGGGATTAGAGAGAAACAGGGAGGAAAGGGGAGGATTAGTGAAGGAGGACGAAGGCGTTTAGTTTCACAGCTCAAGGTGTCAGCTGTGAATATTTCATGTTACAGATTTCTCTTGTTTCTGTTCACGTTAATTTACTCATCTGCTATCATTTCACTCTGTCGGCTCCACTTACACTGCAGTGGAGTTTCATATGGCCCAGTGCTGCAGGTGATGCAACCGGAGGGCTGATGAAAAACAATAAGAACAACTGATCAGCAAAATTTAGGTTTGTCCCAAAATCTAAGAACAGGAATTAAAACCCCCAATTAAGTCAGGTTTGAACTCCCATAAAACAGAGGGCAATAGTTTCTACATGTAGCTACTTATATTTTATAGACAGGTTGGGCAAAAGATTTTAATATTTCTTCTGGTAATTTGTGATCTGTTAAATTGTGATGCGCTCTTTTGGACAGTTGTTCCTGGTATCTGCTGGAGCCATTCTCCCAGCTTGGGGGTCACTGCCCCTAGTGCCTCGATCACTACTGGTACCACTGTTGCATTCACACTCCACGTTCTCTTTATAGTAGGTCAATTTAGCAGAAGATCGACCCTGGTAAAAAAGAGACAAATGTCATTCCAGTTTTGGTTGAGTCCAGGAGATGCACATCACCAACCCATAAGACAAAGCAAGTCCCAAAAATGAAAAGCTTCAATTGCATATTTATATTCATGCTTTTCTTTTCCTATTTTTTTTTTTATTGATTTGTGGAATCAAAATGGGAAGAATATGGAACAGTACAAGTTTCCTAACTGCAACCACACAACACAATATTGTAATAAAAATTCAAGGAAGCAAACTGTAATAATATATATAAAAAAGAAAACAAGAAAAATAGTCATATTTGAAAAGTATTGAGAAGAAATGTTGCTTATGAGTTCTCACCCTTTTGTCTAAACCAGCAAAATGTACATATTGCATGTCTGATTTCTGTTTTTCAATATGCACTTTCTGTAAATAAGAAGTAATACTGTAATGACATTTTTACTTCTTTACTTCTACTATTTGGTTATTCTGTATCAATAGTTATACAATGCAAATTGCATAGTATGTCTTCTATCTGTTACAAACAAACTGTCATAACTGATGATTCACATATGGAGATTATATTTAAACTTATTATATTATATTTAGTTAAAAAGAAAGGAAGAAAGAAAGAAAGAAGATGAGGTTGCATAAAATAAATAAAAAATACATACATACACACAAAAACAGGCACACAGCATATATCGATATTTAAATATAAATGATATATTATGAAGATGTTTTTTTCATGCTTTCTTTATTTTCCTGACTTTTAACTCCTGTAGCTTTAATAATCTGATTAAAATCACCTTACACTCAGAAAATCCTTAATATGGACCTAAATATTTCAAATCACACGTGCTAGTGTAAACTGAAGAAGATCTGCTAAAGCATTAAATGAATCATACAGAAGTGTATTAAAACAGATTTGAGGTGTTATCTTTCATTCTAAATATACTCAAATCGGTTCAGATCTGACCTGTGTATTTTTATTTCAATCTCTTTCCTGTAATTCACACACTAACAAACTTCATTAAAAGACTCCTTCTATTGTGGGAGGAAATGAGGTTGTGCTTTTAGTTTGTTGTTATGCTTTAAGGGCCGACATGCTCCTCCTGTCCGAGAAACACACTTTAAAGAGTATCTTTGTGATGCCGCTGGTCTGTATCTCATGTGAAATCAACAGTGAGTTGAGTGAGGACTGAGGCATGTCTTACTTTGAAGTCACACACTAGTGCACACACTGGAATATGCATAAGTATATGAAGCATACATGGAACATTTAAGGACAAATATAAGCACGGATATATGTGATGAATACACAAAGCTGTGTTTTAGATGGATTTTACGCTCTGTTGCAGGCTTTAACACACATACACACACACACACACACATACACACACACACACACACAGGTCGGTGACAATGGCTATAGTCTACAGAGTGTGTGTGAGTGAATCTTTAGTTCCTCATGTTACACTGAAGTCTTTTATCTGTGACCCGGAGCGGCAGAGAGGGAGAGTATCAGGAACATGACGGTGGAAATGCACATAAAAGACAACATGATGACAGAGCATGTTTTGTCTGTGTGTGAATCAGGGTTATAATAGTTAACAAAAACCTACCAGGGACACAGATTTGTAACTGGAATAAAAATGAAAGTTCCTAACAATGCTGAACAGTGTAACACAAATGCAGCTGCAGGGAAAAACCTCCTAATGTCCTAATAAAATGATCTAGATAGAAAAGGGCTGGGCAACCTTTAACTCTGGAAGAGCCATTTGGACCTGGTTTCCACGAAAAAGAAAACAGTAGAACCCACAAATACTTTTTGACATCTAAAATAAAATAAAATAAAATGGCATCTATGTATAATTCAGCAAATCTCTGTCTGTTGTGTGTCCTGTCTGTCTGTGGAACACCTAACACCTGCACATCTCCACCAAATGATCCAAAATTTAGAGGGTGACTTTCCAGTACTATGGCAGACTGCAGTGCAAAGTTACATGTCATTACAACATACAACAACAAATGTATTAAATGTATTTCATTGCTTTTTCTAACTTTGCCGCTCTGAGCATTGCTGTGCACGTTGCCTAAATCCCACCCCCTCATTGACAGCTGCAAACAAACTCATCTGCATCTCATTCCCATGGAGCCATAAGTTGACTCTTATCATTCCTATCCTCACAGTTCCATTCTGCCTTATCGTCAAAGCACAAACAGGCTTACTTTTGTGTCGTAGTGCATTACTAATGCCAACTATTTGCTGTTATGGACTTTCAGTCCCCTGAGGAATTCAAGGACGTTTATGTCATTGTTGCAGCCACAAATGCCTCATGACCTTTTCCAAACAGTTGCAGTAAAACTTACGGTGCTTTTTTTATGCTTTTCTCGCAATTTGTAAGTGACAACTGTGATAAATATTCCATTTTTGTAAGCTACTTCAAATTCAGTAATTGGGCTATTAACATATGGACCTATTCATGTGTAAACCAAAACCACCCCAGGCTCAGTTGACCTATGACCCTGTGGGACTTTATCATTATATATATATATATATATATATATATATATATATATATATATAATTGATTTATTTTTTTTTAAAAATGTTCCTCTCGCCCCACGTGGGCGGTGTCTCCTTCAGGCTCGGGTCCTCTACCAGAGGCCTGGGAGCCTGAGGGTTCTGTTTCAGGGGCTTCTCTACACAGCCTACACCTGGGGTCCTGTCTGATGTGGTAGACCCCGGCCTCTATTGCTCTGGTGTTCAGGGCTTGTTCTTGTGCAGCCATGAGTAGCGCCTCTGTGCTGTCCTTTAGTCCAGCCTTTTCCAGCCACTGGTATGTCTTTTCCATATCAGCCACTTCCTCAATTTGTCGATGGTACAGGCCATGCAAGGGTTTGTCCCTCCATGATAGCCCCTCTGGTTCCTCGACCTTACTGGGCTTTTGTTGCCTGAGGCATTCACTTAGCAGTTGGTCATTGGGGGCCATTTTCTTGATGTATTCCTGGAGGTTCGCCGTTTCCTCCTGGACAGTAGTTCTGACACTTACTAGTCCCCGGCCTCCTTCCTTTCGCTTAGTGTACAGCCTCAGGACACTGGACTTGGGGTGGAACCCTCCATGCATGGTAAGGAGTTTCCTTATATATATATATATATATATATATATATATATATATATATATATATATATATATATATATATATATATATATGTATACATATGACATGAGAAGCTTGAGAAATACCAAGGGCTGAAAGAGGAGTTGGAGAAAATGTGGAGTGTGAATGCAACAGTGGTACCAGTAGTGATTGGAGCACCAGGGGCAGTGACCCCCAAGCTGGGAGAATGGCTCCAGCAGATACCAGCAGATATATATATATATATATATATATATATATATATATATATTTTTTTTTTTTTTTTTTTTTTTTTTTTTTTTTTTCTCCTCCCCACATTCTGAGCCCATGCCTTGTGTGTTTGGGTCCAGCTCTGTCACCAGGTCTTCAGAACTAACACAAATAAAATACACTTGTTTTAATTTTTTTTTTAGTAATTTATTTTGGCAAGCCACTCAGAGCCACAGGATAAGGATGAAAGAGCTGCCGGTTACCGACCCCTGGTCTAGAATGAAGTGACACAGTGACAGGATGGAGGTAACGCTACACTGCAGACACAAGCTGCCATAAAACCTCTTTCATCCTACTAATAGTTCATAAAACTTTAAAGTGCTAACACTATTTTTCCAAGAAAGCAGAACATTTTGACCTTCGTTCTGTAATTACTCAATATGGTTTGATGATTTGTTAGAGTTCACCACAAATCTAAGATGATGTCAAGCTTAAATTCAGTTCTTTGAAAATAAGGGATATTTTCTTTAACTATGAATCTTATTTTAGCTTCTTTCTCTTTGGTTTAGTTTTAATGAAGCCTCAGTGAACACAGGCAGAAACATCAGCATTGCCTTTTCTTATAGTGGACAATTAAACTGCATTAAATGTGGGGCAGCTGTGGTTCAGTCCACCTTTGACTTCCATAAAGATAGAGATTATATGGAAGCTAATCCAATTTTCAATTAAAAAAATAATAACCTCCACTAAGCAGGTAATATTTTCATTGAGGTTTGTTAGTTTAAACTCAAAAAGTCATGTTGCACTCTTCAACTGCTTTTTTTTTTTTTAGTTTATTTCTATTTCACTTTTTTTCTTTTAATCTTTACTTTAATCTTTACTCTAATTTGTTTTCCTCATAAACTAGCACTAAAACTGTCATGATGGGTGGAAGGAAGGACTGAAATGCACAGTCCTGAAAGGTTAAACTAATTTAATAACTGAAAAACAACAATGAAATGAAGAGAGGAAAAAAAAACAAACCAAAATCTAACTTAAGGAAGATCAGTCAGTGTCCCAGAATGATGAACAGAAATGTTCAGGTTATAGAAGCATCGATACGACATCAGAGACAAACAGGACCCACATGCAAGACTCACAGACTAATATAACATTTGAACAGTTTTATTGAGACAATGTGGATGCTGCACTGGGGAAGCTGCACCTAGGACAGGACGAAAAAGAGGTAAAAAAAAACAAAACAGATCAGGGTCAGAACCAGCAAATCAGCCAAGACAGGCAGGGAAAAACTCAGAGATGTTACTGGTGTACATGCGAGGGTCATAAAATGAGGGCAGAATGTAGGTTTTGGAATGGATTAGTATTAAGTATTCAGTTTTGATGGATGGATGTAAGGATACAATACGTTGATTAATGCCGTCACAAATACACAGACGTGTGTATGAGCACGTGCATGCGTCATGTTAAACGAGGAACTGAAAGCAAACAGAAAAGACCAAATATAGACATAGCAGTTAGATGTGTCACATAAACACAGACGTCCCAATCTCATCTCTTGCTTTTTAGTGATATTTTCATGCTGCATCATTTTTCTTGTGTATCTCTGCAGATTTCTTGTTACATTCATTCTGACACATAAAGGAAATGTGATTAATACGTCTAAAGGGCAGTGAAATGGAAGAAAATCTGGACATTTTATCATAAATTGCAAAGAAGTATGTGTTTCCTAGCATGTGGTATGGACATGTTCTTAGTCGATGTCAACGTAATGGAGGCTAGAAGAGGATTTGGGCAAATTCCACACCTTGCTGCAAATGTATGCAATACTTCATTGGATATACAGTTATTAGATTTATTGATATTTAAATCATAAACTACAGCATTGGGGAAATCATCCACATCCCCTGTTTAGAATGAAATATTTAATGTCTAGGTATAGTATTAAATATATATATAAATTATGCCTCAACTTATCATTTATACATTTGAATTGAACTGGATCAAATTTATAAAGACACTAAACACTTAGTAATAGGAAGGACACATTGTTAATTGTGCTTAATTGTCTTTAGACATTTCATATTGTTCATATTTTTTCAGGTTATTATTATTTTTTGTTGCAGGACAGTTTTTCACACTAAAACAAAGACAAAACTGTGAAGGTGTAATTCTTGATAGACCGAATTTTTTTTCCCCACAAACCGAGAAGAAAATATAGAGTTGTTAAATTTTCTGTTTCAAATTTTATTCTATCATATATAAAACTTAAACTTAATTAAAAACTAAGTTGCCTTCATACAAACCGACCAGCAAAAGTTTCCCTTAGAATATAGCACTGGTCTCCTGATGGAAAATCCACATCTATGACCATTTAACTATCTTCAGTGCTGGTGAAAAGAGAGACAGATGAAGAGGAGAAGGAGGAGGAGAAGGAGAAGGAGAAGGAGAAGGAGAAGGAGAAGGAGAAGGAGAAGGAGAAGGAGAAGGAGAAGGAGAAGGAGAAGGAGGAGGAGGAGGAGGAGAAGGAGAAGGAGGAGGAGGAGGAGGAGGAGGAGGAGGAGGAGGAGGAGGAGGAGGAGGAGGAGGAGGAGGAGGAGGAGGAGAAGGAGGAGGAGGAGGAGGAGGAGGAGGAGGAGGAGGAGGAGGAGGAGGAGGAGAAGGAGAAGGAGAAGGAGAAGGAGAAGGAGAAGGAGAAGGAGAAGGAGAAGGAGAAGGAGAAGGAGAAGGAGAAGGAGGAGGAGGAGGAGGAGGAGGAGGAGGAGGAGGAGGAGGAGGAGGAGAGAGGAGAAGGAGAAGGAGAAGGAGAAGGAGAAGGAGAAGGAGAAGGAGAAGGAGAAGGAGAAGGAGAAGGAGGAGGAGAAGGGGGAGGAGGAGGAGGAGGAGGAGGAGGAGGAGGAGGAGGAGGAGGAGGTGAAGAGATGATCTGTAGTCTTTTCTAGTTTTATGTCAGATCTTGTATCATTACTTTCACCATAAAACACTAATATCTCATTAAATATATTATACTTTACTAAAAGAAACAGAATCTTGGTGAATATATTTTGAGAACATCTTTCCTGAGAATTGGTCCCTTGTCTTCTAGTGTTAGGGTTAGTTAGTCCACATCTTTGAGCATTGATATCAATGGAAAGTTTGGCTCAGTACTCTATATTGACATTAAAATGTTAATAGACTATGTAGGATCTGTAGGGTAGGGTTTGATAGATAGGGTAGGATAAGATGGGTAGAGTATGGAGTGAGTGAGTGAGTGAGTGAGTGAGTGAGTGAGTGAGTGAGTGAGTGAGTGAGTGAGTGAGTGAGTGAGTGAGTGAGTGAGTGAGTGAGTGAGTGAGTGAGTGAGTGAGTGAGTGAGTGAGTGAGTGAGTGAGAGGATATACATGTCCAATAATATCCAAATGTTGAAATGTTTAATTTGTGTGTATTTCAGTGAGTGTCCTATAAAGGGTTAATAGTGTTTGGATTGTCTTTACCATAACTGAACATGTACAAACCTGAAGTCACACAGGAGTCAGGATGTGAACTGTCAAGGTCTACTTCATCCTTCACAGGAAAGTGACCAGATGGGTAGATCATTCCATAAAGGGCCTCAAAATAACCAATGCCTGACAGTGTTTCCACTCAGTACATGTAAAAACAGCTTCTATAGAGGCTGTCGTTGGGGACAGTTATGGCTGATCAGCAGATTTTGAGGACCTGTTTCAGACTGAAGGTATACACTGGCTTTACTTCCTCATCTACGTCACTGTTTGCTTCAATTTTTGTTAACCTAAGCATGTTTTAACTTTTTAACTTCCAGAAAAGTCCACAATGCATCTGGACAAAGTTAACGTCAGGCTTCCTTTTAGCTCCGAAATGTTTGTTCTGGTATTTTTGAGCTCGACAAAGGTCTGATGCATGTGGTTCCATCAGCTGTAGATGAATGAACATGAACAAATTAACTTATTGTAGTTTGTGCATCAATCATTGCACTCAGTATAACAATCATATTAAACACAAAAATCAAAGAAATCGATAGAAGAAATGAATCAAAGAAATCACTCTTTACTTTAAAGGGATAGTTCACCATTTTTCACATGAATTTGTATAGAATCAGTGTCATTTATTTGTTCTGTGTATATGTGTATGTGTGTCCTTGTATCCTGTTTTTGTTTTTTGTTTTTATGGACCGCTGCTGTGTCCGAAATAAAGAATTGAATTGAATTTACTCTGGTGCACCCACAGTGACTTACCCCCAACAGTGTCCTGTGAGTCCAGTTCTGGTCCGGTTTTAGTCAAAGCAAGTGGTCCCGATAGGTTTCCTGGGGTCAACAAAATACAATGTGTTTCTTGTCAAAACAGCATGTCTTCAAATGAGTAATTTATTTGCATAACAAAACTGTCACGGAACAAAAACTCACACCTCATAATTGTTTGGAGCTCATTTCTCTCAATAGAGATCAATGTGCATTGTCACTACTAACAGCTGCAAACACTGCTAAACAACTGATGAAAGTAGTTTGCTAAGTTCCACAACCGTGTGGCCCGGGGGATGAATTTGTGAAATGCAAAAATCGATATTAAGATATTAAAAAACACTTTAGTTCAAGTTTTACATTCAGACCAATTCAATCTGAAGTGGATCAGACCAGTAAAATACTATCATAATAATCTATAAATACAACACACACCATTTTTTTTCTCTTTGCAAATCTAAATATTTTCACATATTTACACTAAAGCAAATTATAATTTCACAAAAAAAAAAACAATAATCTGTTGAAATATGAAGAACTTTAAATGACTGAAGAGAATTAATTACAATGAAAACAATATTCTTCCTTATATTAAATGTTTTGTGTTTTGTATTTGCTCCACTGTGATCTGTAAGTTATAATGAACATGTGGAAATGATGAAGCAGAATATTGTTAAAATTAGATTTATTCTCTCAGTTTGTTCATGTTATTCACATTGTTTGAAAGGATAACTTGTCAATATAAACTTTTCCATTGTTTAATTTTACTTTTTTTCCCACTCTAAAACCATAGATAACATTTTACAGTTGACATTATTTGTGTATCATTATATTATTATTTCACTCGTTTGGCTTCACTTCAGATCGAATGAAAGTGAGTTTGACACCCCTGCACTGAGTTGTCATTTAGCATCTACTTGAGTTGTGTTGTTAATCCATCTAAATGTTTTGTTTATGTGTGTTTATAACATGTTCAGCGACCACAGCATGAACAAAGACGTCAGCAGTATGTTTGGTGCTTTCCAGTTCTACATATTAGTCAGTCTGGTGTGTCTGAAATAAAGAAGTACGACTATGTTTATATGTGCCCCTGTGTCTGTGTGTGTGTGTGTGTGTGTGTGTGTGTGTGTGTGTGTGTGTGTTTGCATTCATTAGTCACACACTGACCAGTTCATCTTGGCTTGGATTCAAAAAGTCCAAATGTCAATGCATGCACTTTATTAATCTGCTGATTAGAAAAGCTGTGTCAACTGTAGGAAGAGTTCATGAAGTGAAAAGTACTAAGAGTGTAATTAAATATGTTGTGTTGAGTCAGAACTGAAGCGAAAATTTCACATTGTGTCCGAAATTACTGTCATTCACTTTTAGACCTGTATTTATTTTAGGGCTGTCATGATTAATCGAGTTAATCACGATGAACTACTTATTTTTTAAATTGGAATAATTTTTTTTTATCATGATTATAGGTCCCAAGCATTTTGTCATTTTACAAATTATTTTACACCACAGTTTCCCTTTATGTTAAAGAAGGCAAAACAATCAGCCTTTTCAGGGACTGCTTTTGAGGCTTCATTATTATTATTATTTTTATTATTACTATTGTTATTATTATTATTATTATTATTAATTTCACCCAACATTGATTATTGTAATCAATGTGTGTGTGTCTGTGTGTATGTGTCTGTGTCTGTGTGTGTGTGTGTGTGTCTGCAGAGACATACCATGGTATATTTGAATAAATACTTGAGATAACACCATGAAATTACATGGGCATATACATATAGCTAATGCAGTGTTTCCCAACCCTGGTCTTCGAGGCACATTATCCTGCATGTTTTAGATGTTCCCTTCTTTGAACACACCTGACGGTCATTATCATTCCTCTGCAGAGGTGGATGATAGGCTGATGATTTGAATCAGTTGTGTTTGGAGAGAAAAACATTTAAAACATGTAGGATAGTGTGCCTCGAGGACCAGGGTTGGGAAACTCTGAACTAATGTGCATCAGATACAATGATCCATTTGAGTAAAGTTCAAAGGTCAAGGTCTATAATTCTCATAATTGGTGTTATCACCAACAACCAATAGTTTTTGAGATCTCTGGAGGTCAAAGGTGACATGTTGCAAAATTAACTTGTGTAACACTGTGTGTGTCAAGCATAGACATATCACGCTATAATTTAATCAATACTTGATATATGATCATAATACATAAATATACATATAAAGAAATTATCAATATGGCAAAAGGTCAAAGGTCAAGGTCGCATTTAGCAGAAAGGTCAAAATCACAATAATTCAAGAAGGCTTGTCATAGAAACTTGAGGTTGGCACAAAATAGGGGTGATATTCAGCATTTCTCCCCATTTGTCAAATCTTATTATGGCAGATGTTAGCGTCTGTAACACTGTTTGTTTTTGATTAAAAAACTAAAAAACAAACAAACATTTGCACAAACCAAACCTAATCATGATTAATCCAAATAATCTCTGTTATTAATCTAATTAAAAACTGTAATCATTTGACAGCCCTAATCTAAAGTATTTTATTATATTGTTTTTTTTTATTGTAAATTTAAAATATGTATTTTAGTCCTTGATATATAATCACAAATGTTCTTCTGTACTGTTTTGCAATGTTCACTTATTCCACTGTAGAGCTTTATTCTGCATGGATCAGTCTAATTTATTTATTACTTTTGCCAAGGAGGTAATGTTTTTGCCGGAGTTTGTCTGTCTGTCTGTCTGATAATTAGCAAGATAATTCAAAAAGTTATGGACAGATCTTGATGAAACTGTCATGACGTGTTGGGAGTGTCACAAGGAACTAATTATTAGATTTTGGTGATGATCCAGAAGAGATCCTGGATTCTCCATCACTTTGAAATTTTACATTGCAGTAAATGGAGAATAAATTTCAAAGTTTTGAAAACTTTTTGAGTTATCTTGCTTATCTTGCTTATCTTGCTAACTCTGGCAAAAACATAACTTCGTTGGCGGACCTCTCTTCATCCGGAGGGGGGAGGTCTTCCTTGGCAGAGGTTTGCACTCTCAGAGTGCTTTTCTAGTTTATTTATTTATTTATTTATGAAATGAGAACTGAGGATGAAAATTAGCACTGATGCTAACTCTGGCATATCTATTATATATTTATACTGAAATAAATATATAGATGTGTTCATTAATGTGCATTGTCCCTCCTAAATAAATAAATAAATAAATTATACATGTTAAAAAGGCAGTGGAGAAAAAAGTAAATAAATAAACAAACAAACAAAAAATTATATTTTAACTCATCATTTATTAAAGTCAAGACAAATGCAACGTAATAGAAGAGTAAAATATGGTAAAGTGAAGTCATGCTGCAGATTTAAGTGTCAGAACAACATTTCTCCAAACTGAGGAAGTACATTTTCTATTTTAGGGCAGATATATTAAAAATAGAAGCATTAAAGCTTAGCTTTTTTTTTTTTTTTACAATATTGGGCAATGTCTGGAAAGCTATCCATATGCTTTTTTGTGTATGTGCAAGAGTAATGACTATTATAATCATTCAGTAAAAGCTAAATTTGTATCATTCCTCTTTCCTACCAATCATAGTTTTTACTCCTGTTGTATCTGTTATTTGGAAAAGAAGCAAAAACATGTTTCATTATGAGCTTTCTGTCAATACCAGATGTAGAAAAGTACTTCATTATTGTACTTAAGTAGATTTTTTAGGTGTCTGTACTTTACTAGAGTATTTGTTTTTCTGGGAAAACATTTACTCCCTACATTCTTGCATAAATATCTGTACTTTATACTCTTTACATTCTTAGAATAACTGAACAAATGTGACAGTAGGAAAAATAAGTGACTTCAGAGGGAAAATCAGTGGAGAAGAGGAACTGTGACTTAATATATTATAGTTATATGATGATTATCGAACAATTTTGACTTTTTATCTCAAAATTGTAACATTTTATCTTAAAATTCTGCATTTTTTAAATCTCATATTTATAACTTTTTAAAAAAAATTATTTCATGATGACTTTTTATTTCCAATTGTGACTTTTTAAATTTATTTTTCTAAATTTCGTGCAAATACCCACAAAACGATCAAACACAATTTCAACACAGTAACTCACTTTTAAAGGGTTTAATTTCAATACTTTTGAAACTTTTCACATTTGTCCTGGTTAAATAAGTATTATTGTATTCATGGCAAAAAAAGTTTTAGTTTTTGTACTTTATTACAATTGAGAAATTGTACTTTTATTTATGTAGAGGAGTTGAATCAGTACTTCTACTTTTACCAGAGTATTTTTTCCACATAAGTAGTTGTACTTCTACTTGAGTACAGAATGTGAGTACTTTTACCACCTCTGGTCAATACTAAACATATTTAATATTTTGGTATATTTTTTATTTTATTTAAGATATTTTTCTAATCTGTTTTTAATGATTATTTCTATTCCTGCTTTGAATCCATATATCACTTTGGTCAACATATGTTGTTTTTAAATATCTTTTATGAATAAAATTGACTTGACATTTTGCAGGAATTTCCTGTTATGATCTATACTTTCTGTCATATAGTTTCCTCTAAAATGATGGTTTATTACTGACACTTAATGTTTGTTTGCCTTACGTCTGACTGCTAAATATTGTTGGAAATGTTTATCTTGTTTACAACCTCTTTATAAAAAAAGAAAAAAAAGCCAACAAAACAGAAGAACCAGATGCATGTACATGAAGCAGCTGTGGGATTGTTCTGTAATGATGAGCCAATGCAAACATAAAAGTGATTTTGTCTTTGCACATGTCAAAGGATCACACAGGCCACAAAAAGGACATGAGTGCCAGAGAAATGAGTTATTAGAGGCTTCAAAACTTGGAAAAAATCCAAAGCTTGTGATGGAAAAGATCTGAGACACATGCAGGTTAAGGCCTGGAACCTCAGACAAGAGACTGAAATAATTTTGACCATGTATTTAATTTAATACATGACGTTTATTTTTGTTTGTTTTTAATACTTCAAACTTTACTGATTAATACTGACATTTATAGGAAAATGACATGCAGAACAAATTAAAAAAAAAAAAGCCAGTGTATTTCTGTTTGGTTGGTTCCATCTGTGGAATAATCTGGATCAAAATGTAAAAAGGTCTTCTTTAATTTGTGTTTTTAAAATAATGAAACTAGTTTAATAAAAATATATTATCTGAATAAGTCAAAATGTTGTTATAATGTAGAAGAATATATAAAATAAGATATTGTGATAAATCAATATAGATTATCGTGATTAGGAGACATCATATTTATTAAATACTGTATTTGTAGTAAATATAAATATACTTTATGATTGATTATACAAATGAGATTGTGTGAGGGGACTTACAATAAATGTGCATATAAATATAAATATGTATATAAATAGCTTGTATGGATGGTTTGTGTTAATGGTAAATGGACGTTAAAAAAAAGTGTGTTAAATCAAAGGAAGCAGAATCTTTCTATAAGTTTTACTTCTTCCCACTCCTTTTTAAGTGCAAAAATATATATATTTGTTGATCACTTTGATTGATGCCTTGATATTTTGACGACTTTATGTGCGCAAAATAAAATTGACTTGAACTAAAGTGAATCAATATTACTAATAGATCCTTTAAGATAAAAAAAACCCCTGAAAAATAATACCCATATTTTATAATCAATACATTTTACAGCTGATCCTGGGCCTTTCTCCTCCAAGGAATGATGAAGCTTATGTAACCATCAGGGTTTGTCTGTTTGTTTTTTTTAACAACATAACTCAAAAAGTTATGGACGAATTTGGCTGAAAATTTCAGAAAATGCTAATATAGGAACAAGGAACAAATGATTAAATTTAGGTGTTCATCAGTGGAGGTATGTGGATTTGGATCCCTACTTGGGTTTAACTAAGTAGATAGATTTTCATTGGTTATTCTACAGCCCTGTAGAATGTTACGACAGCTCCCATTCACTTTGAATGTACTTTGAACCACTCGCTGCGCCATTAACGCCCGCTGACAATGGCAACGAGTTTTGTCACTTCAGATTCACAGTACCACCTCACTCCGCAAGTAGTTTGGCCACTTTGTAAGTCAAGATTTGCTACATTGTAACGGCTATTTCATCCAATCTGTTATAGTAGTAGCAGTAATAAGCTGTAATAACCGTAGAATAAGCGGGATAATGTATTGCCCACGCATGACTATCGAAAAATATTTCCCTTCGTTAATTTAAGTTAAGTTCCCTTACATAACTTTACAACCTTTTATATATATATATATATATATATATATATATATATATATATATATATATATATATATATATATATATATATATATATATAAACTTAAAAAGGACTTAAAAAACACCAAACTTTAAAAAAAAATGGTGTTTTTAAAGATGGTAATATTAATGAAAGTACATTTTTATTTTGCCAAGGAAAAGGTCATTTGTCTGTTTGACTGTGTGCAACATAACTCAAAAGGTTACAGATGGATTTGGCTGAAATTTTCAGGAAATGTTAAGACTGACAAAAGGAACAAGTAATAAACGTTTGGTAATGATCAGTGGAGGGACACACACACACACACACACACACACACACACACGTCTGTCAGGAGAAGGTGTGAACTGCTTTGGCAGAGTGCCTTTTTTTTAATAACATATTGATTTTTGATAATCTATTTTATTGAATTCAGTAACGTGCTTGAATAAACATTCAGAAAAGTAACACAGAGGGGGAGGGAATGCTTCTGACCAACCCCCCCCATGCAGACGCCTCCACATTTCACCGGATACAAAGACCACAACAGATGGACCCAACACACACACACACACACACACACACAGACACAGACACCCACACACACTGTAGAGACACGTTGCCTCTTTTCCTCAAAACAGCTTTAGACTCTCGTTGCCAAAATCAATTAGTCCCTCTGACTAGACTAATCAGATGAACACACACACACACACACACACACAGTGTAACACACTCTTACATAAGACCTATTGTTGTTAATCTTGGCCTGTTTACATGAGCAGAAATGATCTCAGTAACAGTATCATGTCCACTTGTTGTTGTGTTTGTCTTCATGGACTTCACCATCAACATGTGCCAAAGCTTCTTCATGTTTGTGACAACCAGTAAATTCATCACCACACACATATGTTAACGTCTTTGCGGTGGAGGAGGAAGTGAAACACTAATGTGACGGTCAATTTAGAAGAAAAGATGGTTATAAATAGCTGCAGGCTTGTAAAAAAAAAAAGGCTTTGAAGTGACGTGATCGTTGTAATTTTCAGCTGTAGAAAGTGAGACATGGATGAATGGTTTTTGTTAAGACGCAGAACATTTTCGTCAAATGTGGTTTGATGTAGTTAGGATGATTTAACATTAAGCCATCATGTAAAGTAACAGCAAAATGGTTATTTCATCTGTAAACAAAGCGATTCACATAGAAATAATCTTTTATAAATAAGATTTAAATACATTTTTTTCTACTTTAACTAAAGCTATTTGAACAGGTTGAACAAATCTATAAATAGAATAAATCTGTTTTGTTCTGTCTTATTAAAATGTTAATGATGTTACCTCAGAAGTCATTGACCAAATGACCAATTCTTATATATAGTTACTGTCCAAAATTGTGAATCTCTGTGTCTTTCAGTGTTTCATGATAATCTTGATAGCTTTGCAAAGTGATAAGGACTAAAACAAATATGTTTTTTTTTTTACCAACATTGTAAATGACAATTAGTTCTCAATTGATCCATAAAATTTAAATAAAATAAATACTTTTTTCTTTTTTTTTTTTAACCAATATGAAAACAATTAGGCTCCACATATGTGCATAAAGACACTTTAAGCCAAATAATCCAATTTGTCAAATGCAAAATTTACACTGAAGATATTAAAAATGAATGATGTTAAAATAATTTTTGCTCAGTTCAATCTAAAGTTGATCAGAATTAGATATAAATAAATAAGAGTGCAAATTTGTCTTTTCGTTTTAGTGTAAAAAAGAAGTTAAATTACACACACATGTTTACATTTACAGCCTTTCACACAAAAAAAAAATGGGAATAAAGTTAAATTTGTCAAAGATGTAGAATTGGAAGCAACATATTTTTATTTGTAGAGCACTTTTCAAAGACAGTCACAAAATGCTTTACAGTGCAAAACTATTAGAACAGAAAAATACAATTAAAATACAGATAAAATAGATTACATTAAGTGCCGTCGGTTTGTAGCAGCACTGAGTCAGTTTGGTTTTAAAACCACCCTGTTATTAAATGTGGTGTGTATTTTTGTAAATCCCACTGTGTTCTGTAAACTGTGATATACATAAAGATAACCTAAAAGTGCACTTGTTTTTCTTATGTAATGGTTTATATTTGTTGTTACGTTCAAGTGCAGTTCATAGATTTATTTCTCATTAAAGAATTTGAATTTTTTTCCACTCAAAAAGAGAAATATATGGAGTTGACATTTATACTTTTTTATCCTATTCATATTATTTTATTTTACTTTATAATATATTAGTCTGTATGTGACCCTTGAACTAAAAATAGGCTCAAAATACAGTAAAAGGCAAAAGTGTGTATGATTTATCTATATTCAAGCATTACGCAGTCTAAAACTGAAAAAAAAACTTTCACACGCATTCAATAAAAATGCAACAACAGTGTAATATGTGATTTAAAAAAAGTGCAAAAATGAGTAATTGTGCAAAGATGTGCTTAATTTTTTTTTTTGGAGCATTTTACTGTCATTGTCTTTTCCTGGTGATCATGTCAGACTGCTTTTATTTTTTGTTTTCTTTATTCTTATGATGAACCTTAAGGTGTTTTAAATGTTTTTTTTGCAGACAAGTTCACTCATAACCAGTTCTTTTATTTGTTCTGATACGTCTTCATTTGACCTGTTTTCATTTTACTTTGACATGACAGTTAAGTGGCTCATTTTTCATCACAGATTACTGTTAATATTCATGATGACAGCCAACTATCCTGTCATATACAGTCATGGATAAAGTTATTAGACCATCAAAAATAACAGTTATGGAATCTAGTACTAACTCTTGTGTGCATCATGTGAATAAAAGCAGTGTTTTTGTCAGTACAATGACATATATATTGATGTAAGTACTGAAGTGATTTTGGTTATTATTAAGAAAATGTATAGATATCATCTCTGAAATTAAACTACTATGAGCTGTTTTTGTTCAAACAAATGTAGTTGTACCGGGCATTAAAATGAACAATAAATAAAAAAAAAAAACAAGGGTGGTCTAATATTTTCCCCCCATAATTATAAATGTGCTTTCTCAGACATACTGTATATAAAGATATACAGTACACCTTAAGCCTATTATTTAAATATGGCTGAATATAATAACTTTTTTTTGTTAACTGTTGAATGAAATCATTATTTTTATACTGTTAAATTATTTTATTTGGTGATTTTTGATCAAATAAATAATTTATTTGCCCAAAATATTTGTCCTGTATTTTATCATAATCAACTAACAAAAGGAAAAATCACATAATTATTCAATAAGCATGACATTTACAGTAAAAACTATCAGTATCAAAAATACTAGCTCTGTATTCACTAGGTATTGGATTTTCTGATTTAGAGTCAGATCACATTTAAATAAACAGTTACAAAGGCATTATTATCATGGGATTACATCAAAATGACCAAAGAAATACCACCTTATCAGCGATCCGTAATGTAAATACCTATATATATATATATATATATATATATATATATATATATATATATATATATATATATATATATATATATATATAGGAACTGCACCACAAAAGTAGCACTGGGTTTATATAAGTACATGCTCTAAAACATCTTCTCCCATCACTATTTATTATAATATTTCCATTGAGGGACAATCAAGTACTTTCCCTATACGATATTTCACCATAAAAATGGAAAGTTATAAATATAATAATAGTTCCTATATTAAAACAGAGAGAAATGAAGAAAATAGTACTTTTTCAGCAAAACATATAATTAAGTGAGCACAAAAATAAGTGTCTACAACCACTGTTATTTGTCAAACCACATGGGTTTTCCTGGTGAATCAATCTTACAGAAAATGATGGGGTTTCCATCCTCTGAACATCAAAAACTGATTACCATAAAAAAAGACTATATTTTACTTTAATTGTTTAATGTAGTGATGGGACCAGTGGTTGAAAAATGATTTAATGCATTAAATGCTTTTTAGCCCTTTGAGGGTGAAAATTATGAAGAATGTGTATTTTCCATCCATGTATATTGACAGGAGGAGCCACAAAACAAACATCAGTACCAAAATTAAGATTATTTTGAAATGCATTGATATTTTTCACTTGTGTTTAGAACACATGCATGATTCCACAGCAATAATGTAAATCTTACCAAGTGTATTTTGGTCATTTCTAGTCAAAATATGTCATCACACTTAAAATCAGACATAATCACCTAAAGAGTCATTTTTCGTTGAGACATAAGAACTTATTTTTAGACAATAGATCTTAGAAATCTTATTTCAATGAATCTTATCAAGATACTTTTCATTTTTCTGTGTTTTTTTTCTTGAACTAAACAAAAAAAACAACAACTTCAGTTTAGGAAAAAATATGCCAATGGAACAAGTAGCTTTGAATAGAAATGAGGAAAATACACTTAGTAAGTTTTAGATTTTTGCCCTGTCGTCACATTTCAGATTCTAATTAGACTTAGAATATACATTACGCTCATGTGTCAATGTATTAATTTACTAATTTTTGTATTTGATTCAAGTCAAAAAAAAAATCTGCCAATGCAAAAAGTGAAAATTATCATGTTAAATTCGAGTGAAATACGATTTTTAAGATATATTGTCTATAAATAAGTTCTTATATGTCACTGAAAAATACTCTTCAGATGTTTATGTCTTATTTTAAATGTGAGGAGACAGTTTGACTACAAATGAAGAAAATGCACTTGGTAAGATTTAGATTTTTGTATTTGTTCTGAACATAAGTGAAACATGCCAGTGCATTTAAAGATAATCCTAATTTTAAAGATCATTTTCACTTTTTACATTGGCAGATTCATTTGAATCAAGCAAAAACAAATCTTTTGAATTAATGCGTCAACACATGCACACAACTGGGACTACAAAGCAAAAATCTGAAATTTAACAAGAGTATTTTTCTCATTTCTAATCAAAACTTTCCTTAATTCAAGATTTTTTTTATGATTAGTTGAAGCAAAAAGAATGGAACAATTGAAAATGATCTTGATAAGTTTCTTAAAATAAGATTTTCCAGATCTATTGTCTAAAAATAGCTCATTAAAAAATGAGTCTTGAGGTGATTATGTCTCATTTTAAGTGTGATGAGATATTTTGACTAGAAATGAGAAAAATACACTTGGTAAGATTTAGATTTTTTAGCTTTTTCTTCCTAATTTCCAGCCTCTTTTTGACTGTTTCCCTGGTTCAACTATTCCAATAGTTGAACTTTTGTCAGCTCAAACTCTGCCCTGAATTCACTGAGCTCAGAATAAGTCAAACGTGCAGCGACTCCTTTCCTTAACGATCCGCCAACTTTTTTCTCTCCTTTTTTTCTTTAAATTTAATTCCTCTTTCCCATGCTCCACTGAAGGAAGGCGAAGTGAAAGTGTGTGAAAGTGAATGTTTTTTGCTTGTTTTGTCAGACACACAGGAAGCTGATAGAGACAGTGGCCTGCACGGAGGAAGTCAGATGGTTGTGTATGTGAGTGCGTGTGGTCTGAATGCTGACTGAGCCCTTTCACTCTGAGCTACGGCTGTTAAACCTGATTAAAAACAGCACAGTGTGGTACCTTAACAGCGTGGGCGGAGAATTTAAAGACTTTATAACTATTTCAAGACAACAATATGCAGGAAAAATGTGTGTTGGATAGGTCACGTAGCATGGAAAATAAACTGCATGATCCTCTCCTGAAGATTTAAATTTAGTCAAATCCACATCAGTCATCAGGAATCTGAATTTTAAAACCCTCTTCCATATTGTATTGAAAGAGGATGTTGCAGCAGGAGAAGACGTCAACAGATTTGTCACAGTTTGATCCACTGAGCTGGATTACTGGTATAGTATGAGGTCATTGCATGAAAATAATACATCACTGTTCATAGGTGAGACAAAACAAAAGGAATGCCACTGTAAAAGTTTAAAAGTGACAGTAAATTTAATCAAATTGGATTATTTAGGAAGAAAATATTGAATTTGCACTTTAAATTTTGCACATGAAATGAAAGGCAAGTGTATTTGACATGATGGGACTATTTTAATTTTACTTCTATTTTAAAACTTAGTTCTTTTTAATATATATATATATATATATATATATATATATATATATATATATATATATATATATATATATATATATATGCATGTTTACATCTTGTATTACTATTTATTGTTATTTGTATTATTTATTTTAGTAATCTATTGTTTTTATGTTGTACTGACTGAAAAGAGGTGCTCAAATATAATTTTACATTGTTGTATGTTGACAATCAAAGCTATCTATCTATCTATCTATCTATCTATCTATCTATCTATCTATCTATCTATCTATCTATCTATCTATCTATCTATCTATCTATCTATCTATCTATCTATCTATCTATCTATCTATCTATCTATCTATCTATCTATCTATCTATCTATCTATCTATCTATCTATCTATCTATCTATCTATCACCATTCATAACAGTATAATTCAAAGTGTTTTAAAAAGGCATAAAAACAAATCACATAAAAATAAAATCCATAAAATGTCACATAATAAAAAATCATCAGAGATTAAAAGTGATTTTAAAATGCATTCAAAGAGTAAAACAAACACATTAAAAACACCATAGACAGACATCAGCTGATTCAGAACTCTGCAGTTACTAAATAAAACCAAGAGGACAGAGCACATTACTGCAGCACTGGCTTCAGTCACCTACAGAATTGATTTGAAGATATTAGATTGATTAAAGATATAAACATGTCATTCATATATTCTGGAGCTAATATATTTGTAGACTACAGTAGCAGCAGAAATTGAAAACCTCCTCTGTAGTTGACTGAGAGCCAGTGTAAAAGCTTTAGAACTTAGATCATCTGTCAGTTCTGGGCCAAACTGGAGATGATTGTATAACTGGAACTAAAAAAATAATGATAATGACATGAATAATAAAACATTTTGATATCTACATCATACGAAGAACTTATAATGTGGACAATAAGCATTTGTATTTTATTTACCTCTTCCCAAGAGAATTAATGTGGTAAATATGCTTTTGACTTTGACAATTGATGCTGAATTTGCATCAATGTCAGCTTCAAATAGATAACATCTTTTTTTTTTTATTGCAGTAAAGAAACAGGCTGAACACTATTCCAATATTTTTTTCTGACAACATTGACAACTATAGCAACATATGGTAAAAAAAAATAAAATAATTTAAAAAAAAATAAAAATTCAAGGATTTGATCAATTGCACACATGGTCAACCGAGCCTTCAAAATTGCTTTTTCTTTAAAAAACTGAAAAAAAATAAAAAATAACAAAACAAAATGTGTCTTATTTATCACTCCTACCAAGAGACAAATTAAATTAAGGTGAAATGTCAAAGAATGGGATCAGGAATAGTCACAAAAAAGTGTAAAAGCTTCAGTTCCGCAAACTTCATGATCTGTGGCATTTAAAGGACATCAACTCTTTTGTGATTTTTGGCTTTTCAGCCAAATTTGGCAGGTGTTTGTATATCTGCTTTACAGGTAAACAAAGAGTTGTAAACACTGCACCTGTTGATTAAAAATAATCACATGTATCTTTGGAAGACAATAGTAAAACACAATAATTATAGTAAAGTAGAACCTTTACAAGACAGTAATAAAAATGGGTAATAAATGGTTAATACATAATGAACACCACATTTATAAATGGGTAATAAATGGTTAATACATAGTGAATTGTGTGTAGGTATTATAAAGTGTTACCAAGAAATCTACATGGAATCTACAATGGTCGTCATTAAAGGGTTAAGAAATGCTAGAAATAATGTCAATATAATTTGGCATTTGTTTGACAAGTGCTTTGATCAGCCAAACACCACTGAGTCCCAGCAACAGAATCTGAACATGAGGAAACATGATGTGTGTGAATTAATTGACACTTGTGTTGATGAACACAAACCTCTGGCCTGTGATTGGAAGCTGTGACTCCTGTGAATCGCACCATGAAACAAACTGGTGGAAATATTCTGATGTAAAATACTGCATGTTTCGGTTTAACTCAGGCTTGTTTTTATTAGTGAGAACATTCACATCAAATATCAACCGCCCACACATCCTCTCCACTTGCTGCAAAGATGATAATGTCATCTCTAAACTATTTACAGACTGATTAGTCTGAACTTTAGTGACATGAAAATATTTTGAAAAATGGAAAGTTTTCTTGGTGATGTGTATAAAGGCAGTGTTTGTTCTTACCATGTTACCACCTATTACGTTCATTAGTCAATTTTGACCCAGTTTTAAATCAGCCGTAGAATGAACTAAAAACACTTAGCTAGCATAAAATGCATTTCTCATCTCTTGATTACATTATTAGGCTTCCTTATACGTGAAAATATTGGCTTTAATATTTTTGGTGTGAGCCTCTGGGCCTTTTAATTTGTCAGTATGTGTCAGCCTTTTTATTACATTATTGGCTCAGTTATTACATTGTCAAAGGTTTTTTTTTTTTTTTTTTTACCAAATCAATAATGGTAAATGGACTATACTTATATAACAGTGGGTGGCCAAAGTGCTTTACAATTCCTCACATTCACACACACACACACACACACACACACACACACACACACACACACACACACTCATACACCAGTAGACGGCTGCTGCCAATACACTGGTGCTGCCTGACCCTACTGGGAGTCTACTGTTAGAGTTCAGTGCCTTGCCCAAGGACACTTCAACATGTGGAACTGGCAACCCCATGATCATTGGACCCGCTCTACCAACTGAGCCACAGCCGCCCATGATATAATGTAATGACGTTGCTGAGTGCCATAGGAAGAGGAGAACAAAAAATGTTTTAAATCGGCCGCAACAAAAGACTATCGATAAAATCGATATATATTGCCCAGGCCTATTCAATATATGATGATTTATGTACATGTAGACAATGGATTAGTAAATATTCCACTAGAAAGAACCTGTGATGTGAATGGATCATAATGTGCAGACAGTGTTTTGAAGTATATTTGAGACCAATATTCATTTGGACTAAAACCTGTTGTTCATTCTAAGAATTTCACATTTTGACTTCAGCATTATCTTGGAAACTTGAGTCAATCAGCATTTAAGACTTGAGGTTTCTTTAATAGTAACACACATGTGGGAACATTTCATTAGTCTTATTTTTTTTAGCATTTTACTTGTAGAGCAGTGTTGCCACAAACATAAGCAAGAATTACTAAAAATGCTTTTTTTTAAATTATTTTCTCTTAAGAATATTATCCATGATTTAAATGTGTTTGAACACATCCAGAATAATACTCACCACAGCATGAGTGTTATATATATAGTATAATGAAGGCATTGTGCATACTGTATGAATACAAGGGTTTTGGAGACAATTTGAGAAGTTGACTGCCTTCACAAGTTGGGGCTTTAATATTTGAAATATTTAAAGATGGAAAACCCACATCTTTGTGCATGAATCAATCTGAAGATTTCACTTTTCACCATCACGATTCATGTCTGGGCAAATAAAACAAAACAAACCTTCAAAAATTAAGGATGAGATTCAACATGATACATTTTTTGGGGTTATTGTGTTGTTTCAGTGTCTCTAAAAGGCGTGTTAAGACCTACATGACTGGTACGGTGGTGACACGTGCTGCAGGCAGGACCTCACACTATGTATGAAATGACAGTGCAGGGCTTCAAACAGAATGAAAACTATACATACAAGTCCAAATATGCGTGGAGTGGAGTCACAGTGCGTGGCAGAGTGGTGGGTAAACAGTCAGAGGAACAATGAGGGTGAAGCCGGCCACCACACAGTCGTTATCACAATGAGATCCATATGACAGTGGCACACTGACTTGCACGTGACGTACAGTGTGATCTGCAGCAGAAGAGGGAAGAGACGCAGCAGAAGAGGTCTGAAGCATAAGGATGAGTTTGTGATTTTTTTTTTTTTCATGTAGAAACTCATCATTTAAAGAGGAGAAAATGAGTAGATCTCATTGAAACATGTCAAACATTTACATTCCTCAGCTTAATATGAGCCCTCAGCGTTCACATAACTCAGTCACATAACTGGTTTTATGAAACATTTTAGAACACAATTTCTTCTTTGTGTCACACAGTTAAACTGCAATATGTGGAAATGAAGAAAATGTGGTTTAAAAAAAATAATTTTTTTTTGGAAAAGCATAAATATTACATATGGCTCCTTGGAGTAAAAGTGTACATTAGCAAAATATTATTATTATTATTATTAAGAATAATAATAGCTAGAAATACACTCTGAGAGCACAGACCTCTGCCAAGATATAGACCCCCCCACCCACCCCTCCCGGATCACCACCAAAATCTAATCATTTCCAGATCTCCCCATTACCAACCTACCCTGAAAATTTCATCAAAATCCGTCCATAAATTTTCGAGTTATCTTGAACACAGACAGACAGACAAAAAGATAAACGCTGGCAAAAACATAACCTCCTTGGCAGCAGTAATAATAATATGTGTTCACTTTGAGACAGACAGACAAAGATACATAAAGACTCTAACAAGGTCATAAACTGATAAAAAAAAAATCACTCATCATCATTATTTACAGCTTCAGCAAGTCCATAAAACATCTCTGCATTATATTACTGAACCTCACTGAGGTATAGGATTGGCCCCATATTTACTGTTAGAGGAAGTGACCAAAAACAGTCACTTGCCCAATAAAGGGCTAATGTGGAGTTAATTTGTGCAAGTTTAAAGTCTGTGGTTCTATTAGATCTATGTATGTTTGTAGTGTCACTGCCCTGTAAGAATCACATTTTTCTAACAAGTAAACTTTTCCTGCACACTGCAAAACATCCGCTTTCAGCTTTGTGAGAATGCATTTTCCATTGAATCCAAAGTGGTTTTAAAGAGTTTATTTGGATTAAGATGGAGGAGGAATGGAAATTTAATCCATAAATGAAACACTTCATCCTCCAGTTTATCACAAACACCCAAACGTTTGGAGACACATGGTCTTCATTGGTCAGGAAGGAGATGAAAAACTGAAAAAGGAAATAAAGTAAAAGGAGTAAAAAAAAAAAAGAGTAAAAAGTATGATTTTTGTCTCAGATGTAGAGGTTTAAAGATGCACAAAACAGAACAAATTGTGTACAATAAGTTACAGTAGTTAACCCTTTTGATCTATTTTTGGTCATTTCATCAAACATTAAATATGAGGCCAACCATGTACCTCAGCGAGGTCCAAAAGTATGTTGGGTTATAGAAACAAAAAACAATGATTCAGATTAGTTTTATGAACATTTAGAAGCTGTACGAAATAGTGAATACAAGTGAGTTTTGTCAGTTTATTACCTTATAACACTTATTTTATTGTATGTGTTTACTTTTTAGCACACGCTACTCAGATGTTTTAAAGCAAGAGGAGGTAGATGATGATGATGATGATGATGAGGATGATGATGATGATGTCTAACAACACACCAAGGGTGACATTTTGAATTTTTGAATTTGCTCAAAACAGGATTCACGCTTTTTACCTAAAATGTATCACTCTATATCAGCTTTACAGAGCACAATATCCACTGCACATGACAACTCTGCAGCCATTGTATAGATATATACTCCAGTATAGTCAGAAGTAGGTATTGTACACTTCAGCTTTGATTGCACGCTCTTACTGTATGTGTATAAAAAGCATATTTAAAGGACGAACATTTTGTAAAATCCTTATTATGAAAAGAAAAATGAACATCAATTGTTTAGAATTTCCATTTTCTTGTTCTTTCCTCCATAATTTAAAATGTGTGTTGTCAGTGTCTTACCCATGTTATCACAGGTTTTGTTGTTTTAGTTCCATATCAGTCAGTTCATATCATTACTGTAACTGGCCTGTTCTTAGTACCTGATCTGCAGGTACTAAGGTTGGTACTGCAGGTTTATGTGTAAATTGATTACTTTTTATTGGACTGTAATTAAGAGTCATTGCATGAGAAAACTTGCTTAGCTTTTGGATTATAGTCCAAAATATAAAAAATCCCCATAAAGACAACCCCATTCATGGATCGTGTTATGTATGGCCCAATTATACAACACTTGTTTTTAAATAAGTAGATGTTGCTCTCTCCAGCAACACTAATGCAATTCACCAAAGCCACTGCCCATAAGAGATAATGCTCTTTAAAAATGACAAATATTAAAAGGTATAAAAAATTCTGCCCTCTTACTATAATATATACTATATCTAATCTTCAACTTTTGGTCTGTGAAACTATGGAATCTATGCTATATAGAAATATAAAATGTAAGTCCATAGCTTTATCAGAATGATCAGGGTAGCCATCACAATTTTAGTAATTTTTAGAAATAAATTGTTTGATTTTTGAGGGTCTCAGAGGGAGGTGCCAGAACGCTGTAATGAAAAATACCCAGAGTTTTAATCATGTGGCTGTTCATACTTTCCTATTATACCTATTATACATATAAAGTATGAGCTAATTTGGCCGACCACCATCTTCCGACCTCTGCCTGGTTTTCTCGTGCAATGACTCTTAACAGTCTTCTTAAATAAAAACTGAATTAGAAATGTTTTATTTCATAGTGTCCTGATATTGCCTTTTATATACATGTTTCTTTGCTTCTGTTGCCCCCCTGGGTAGTGGTCCAGGAGGAGGCAACGTATGTGTGTGTTCCATACACCCTTCTGTGGAAGAGAAACAGACAGGGTGTTTATCGTTCTTCACAAAACATTAAAACAACCACATTGACTAACTGTTACCATCAGTATTCATAGTTTCTTCTTTTACTGTCATCAAAATCCAATCATGTTCATTTAACACATTTTCACTATAAAATGAACTGTATGGATTCCCCTTTTTAACAAATTACATTTATCAGAAAATAAACGTATTGTTTTTAAATCTATGCTCAATGTATTTCAATGTTAACTTGTTCAAATATTTATATTTTTCACAATAACCCATGAATTAATATTTCAGCTGGTCATTTTAGACACCATTATAAATGTCCAGTAGGACAACAGCATTAATATGACTACCCTTTATATAATACAGTTTTACAATACAATTTCTGGTACACGATCATAAACCCAAAATATGCACCTTTAGTGACAAATAAACACCAGGAAATGTCATATTGCATGAAAACCGTTTCGCTAGCATTAGCAGGTTAGCTTAAAACACATTCTCAAAGTCAACAAAAATATCTTCACAAAACCCCTTTCCCCTGTACATCCCAAGAATCTCACAGTTTATATTGTAATCTTAAACCATCGGTGTTTATTAACCTGTGGAAGAGAAACAGACAAGAGCACATTTCATGCTGTTCACTCACGCGGAGGATGTTCATTGTTCTTCCTCAGGTGCGTAAACTCAATCTCCATCACCGTGCGACATATGCGCCACCTATTGGTCGGCATAAGGAAGTGCACCCAACTCAAACGAGCTTTAATGTAACCATGTGTTACAGAAAAATTGTAGAAAATAAATTGAAGAATTAAATAAAAATTGTAGGGGTGCGTGATTTTAATTCAAATGTCTTTTAACACCTGTTGTGTATTTTAGTGTCTTTTAATTACTTTTTATTATTATGCTGCCTTTTTATATGATCCAGTGTGCGAGTGCACTGAATTTCATTGTATACTGTACAATGACAATAATTTTTTCTATTTATATTTGTGTACATATCACCATCACCACCACCACCACCACCATCATCATCATCATCATCATCATCATCATCATCATCATCATCATCATCATCATCATCATCATCATCATCATCATCATCATCATCATCATCATCATCATCACATCATTTCCAAGCTTCTACACTTCAAAGCTTAAATACATGTTGTCACACTGAGTGGACATTTTTGTAACTCCATAAAAAATAGGTTCATTAAAAAAACATTTCAATCACATTGCTTTTTTCAGGCTAAAGAGGAATAAAAACACTTAGGAAAAAAAATCTTGACTAAGGTTCTCATAATTCATCCATCAAAGAGTAAAATGCACACATTCTTAATGTAATCTGGCAGCACAGAGTAACTTCTGCACATGGGCAGTTTATGCACATCCGACAGGGTTGTTTACCACACAGTCTGCAGCAGCAAACAAAGAGTTTTGGGAAGTGGCCGACAAAACATTGTGCAAAAGTGAAAAGTGTTTGATTGCAGCTGTGTGTGGTTGCAGGTTGGTCAAGAGTCTGTTGAAAGTGAATGAAGACACAGCGGATAAAAGACAACACAGGTTTAGGTTACAGCGTTGACAAACACAGAGCCCTTGCACAAACTCCCTCCTGCAGAACTCACAGGAAGTGGGTCAGTTGGGTCCTTTGCGTGAGAAGAAGAAGGAACTGTTTTTAGTGACGTGACTCTCACGCAGACAAACTGAAATAATATGAGCTGTATTTTTGCATTTTTCTCTCTCACACTCTCCGATCTCCAGAAACCACAGAAAAGGAGAACTGTCAAAAGAAGGTGTTAGTGAGTCAGTGTCTGCTTCACATTTCTGTTATGATTAGTCACCAAACGTTATATGTGAGCGTATAGATTATTTTATAGTATATGAAAGTGTCTCCACAGAGAAGCACAGAGCTTCACAAAGACACACTTTGACCTTTTTAAAAAGACAATGCAAATGTATTTGTATAGCATATTTTGTGTACAGGACAATTCAAGGTGCTTTACATAAAACATATAAGAAAATTAAAATGATTAAGATGTATTAAAAGTATTAAAATAAGAGACATAAAAACATTGAACAATTGAGAATCTAAGTAAAAGCTCCATTGAACAGTAATGTTTTCAGGCCTGATTTAAGTGAACTGACAGTTTTTCCCAGTAGTTTGTTCCACAGGTGAGGAGCAGAACAACTGAATGATGCTTCACTTTATTTGGTTCTGATTTTGGGAACACACAGTAAACCTATCCCTGACACAAAAACATGACAGTAAACATCCTGAAGCTGTGCAAACTAACTGGACATGCAGACAGTTTTCCTTTCATCTGTCATCTTTCTGTACATTTAAATTAATTCAATTCAATTCAATTTTATTTATAAAATTAACTGGAGGATGCGCACAATTGCAGCAGTATCTTTTAAATCCAATCAGGAATCTATTATATCAAGGATGTTTATTCTTTACTTCAAACATTTTTAGATTTCTTGTACAAAATGTTGTGGTGGAGTTAATATTGTCCTGACTGCCAACCAAAAATGTATTAGCACAGAAATATGATCATATTGATTTATTGACTGGCTACATCTGCATATTTAAGCTAGGAATTATGCACAAAACAGTGTGAACTATTGAGTAAGTGTCATTTTAATTCTTTTCACATCATGTTGAAACTCTATGGTAGGTCTGTGGGAGCAGTTGCACCATTTGACTTCTACACTTCTCCCTTGGGAACCTGATGCATCTGCCTGCTTTAAATGTAATGCCATTAATACTGGTTTCCATTCAAGCATGAGTCAGTCACATACATTTATCTGATATTTTTCTAGTGTGGTTTGATTCAGTGGTAATGTTACACTGGGCATAGGGGTTACTCAACACAAATATGAAGTGAGACTTACGTTCTTCCATTTCCCTTTACTGACAACACATGACCACAATAATTAATGATTTATTTATAGGGCAACTTAAAATTTAAATCAGGAAGGGACTCAAAGTAAAGAAAACAATGAACAAAATCTCCTATAATGTTGCCTAAAATTATCCATTTACATAAACCAATCAAAACCAAAATACACAAATCTTACCTGTTCTCGTAAATGAAAAAAAAAAAAAAAAAACCTGAAGAAAACTTTAACAAAGAAAGGATTCCCACATGCTATTGTTTTTATAATATATTTTTTTAAATTATCATCAAACCCAACAGACAGATTGGAGGTCAAAATAGTAGGAAAATAAAAATATATAACAATAAAAAATGAAAATAAAAAAATAAAATAGAAAATTAATTTACTGAAAAATAAGACAGGAAAATAAGTGAGTAGTTAAGTTAGGTGAATTAACACACGTTTTTCAAAATCATCCTATTTTTCTTTTATCATATCATTTTCACAGTTTCACATATTCAGTGTAGGAACATGGGGCTTCTTCCAACACCTCAGAATAATCTGTACAGATATTATTAAGCCAGTTTTTAATATTATAAACCTGTATTTAGTTAACTGAGGTACCACAGTTCTGTCTGTCGGAAGTTCACAATTTAATGAATTACTCAAATAATCTATAACTTTTTCCCACAAGGGGAAGATGTTAGAACATTCCCACAATGCATGCTTAAGGGTGCCTCTTTCTGCTCCACACTTCCAACATAGATCATTGTTAATTAATCCCATTCTGCTAAGTCTTGATGGTGTAAAATAATACCTATGAATTATTTTATACTGAATACATTTACCTCTGGCTTTTCTTATGTATTCTTCAGTGTTGGAAAGAATCCCCTCCCACATTTTTTTATCCAGTGTATAAGACCGATCTCTCTCCCGTATCTTCCTGAGACTATCACAACCATTATTATTTGTCCAAGAACACATACCATCTCGAAGCTGTATGATGTATTTTGGGTCATTGTAAGTAACATTCGGTAGGATCTATGGAATTTCCACTTTCAATTTTTAACAAAACTTTCAAACTCAAAATCACAAAACTCTGGTCAACTGAGGTGGATGTAAAGATAGACCCCTACTGGGACCAGTGTGTGTCTCCTTTATTTATCCCCAGCTCACTGCTTAGGAACCAATCTTCATCACACACTACACCTGTAACTATCTTCATCAACCTATTAAGGAAAATAAAGGGAGACCCACACAGAAAAAAACAGTACAAAATAAGTACAAACACTCATCAATATATTAGATCTACCGTTAAAAGGGGAACTTGAACGCATCCTGAAGATCTGTGCTGACCTGCTCCTTGACATAATAAATAGGTTTTAAATAATATATTCTGTATATACTGTTAAATACTGTTTATAAACCTATACATATGATCATTATATTCAACCATTGCACATACTGTAACCACATTGGCATTCTAGTATGTTATTTGTTATGTTATTTTTATGCTGTTATTTATGATATGTTATTTATGTTATGTAAATTATATCTTGTTATGTCTATGTCTATGTTTCTGTTACTATTGGTATGTGAGGGCACCACTTGTAACCGCAATCAAATTCCTTTATTTGTACACATACATGGCAATTCTGATTCTGAAAATGTCACTCAAAGCAGCCAAAATCATATAAGAAAATATCAAAATCACCAAGAAATTTACTGAACTTGTCTGTTTTGGTTTCACTGACAAGTACACAGTGGAGGGAAATCTGCAACAGGAACCAGTGGGAGAGCAGAAGTCTGGATAGTTTTAGAAAGGGACTTTTTCTTTGTTTGTTTATTTATTTTTTTATTCAGTCCACATAAACTTTTCTTACACAAGTGTCCTCATGTCCACACAAAACCCTGACACACTGGTACAAATGCCCAGACCAACCATAGTTACTGTTATTCAAACTGTAGATAATAATAGTGTTTCAGGTTGTTAGAGTGAATTCTTTAAATGATGTGAATTTATCCATGACACCAGATCGCTACATCTCCCAAAGGCATTCATGTAAACCTCGATCTGCAGCAGATCATACACTGATTTGATGTTTTTCAGGTGCAGGTTTAACACACAAAGACATAACAGACATGAACAAAATGGGATGTGATGTCATAATCTTCTAATTTCTTCATTTTCTTTGAACTCATGGATACACACACAAACCGTGGCTTTAAAAACCAAAATATTTGCAAGCTGAAATGCTGTTTATATGTGGACAAGAGGCCCAAATGTAAAGAAAATGATCTGTTTTTCATCATACTCACAATAGCATGGAAGGGGGGGGGGCGTTAACTGTCCGGAGGTCTTTGTTCATCAAAACGTACAAACGTACCTACGTCTCCGTCATCAGTGAATGTGAATGGTAACAATTGCTCCATGATGATGATGGTCGACAATTTTGCCACTAAATGATGTAACATTTCATATTACAACACAACATATTAGCTGTAAATTGAGGAGCTGATAGACATGAGAACAGTTATCTTTTGTTTCTGCAGCTCTTTATTCGTGGTGGCATTTCACTACTGCTGACACATAATATATTTGTTTGTTTTTTGTTTTTTTTGTTTTTTTTTATCTTCCCATTAGTGAATCTGTTTCCATTGCACTTATTTTGCATTTACCAACTTTTTCACATCTCCAGTGTCAAATCTGGTTTCTGTTTTACAGTATTCTTAAATTTCTGGGATTTCCACTGAGATGTTTTAATGCACAATTTGAAAATGCAAATAAAAACAGCTGTATGGAAGTGGACCTTATGATTTAAACCATGAACCAATTGTCTCATCAGGGTCAACAGCTAATGCTTTGCAAATTTTGCTAAACATACGCTAATCTTGAAGTTATTATGAGTCATCGATGGAGCTGACGTTATGGGAACTGCTAATAAAGCTAATTGCTTTTGTAATCCATGAGCGATGATGAGTCATATGGGGGTCATTTAAGGCAGGCTAACGACTAATCAAGCCAAATGCTAAATTCATGCTAATCTGTGCTGAGAGTCATTGGAGATGATCTTCCAAAAACACGTGTTGGGTAATCTGTGAGAAGCAAAATAAGAAATTCCTGAGCAGCTGCTGTGTGTGGGTGTGTGTACTACATAGGGGTAAGAATTGAGAAATAATCGCCGCAGATTACGCACATATGCTTGGTCGACATGATTCATTTTCACTGTTAATCAGTTTTTAAGTCTCATCAGCTGTGACGTGATTAAGTATAAAGCTGCTCAGATTCAGGTTTTTTCTCACGGTCAGTTTGCAAAATGGCGCCCTGAGTTAAAACCTAACATGCAAAATAGTATTGATGATTAACTAATATAATAACAAAATACAGAATGTAGTTATATGCATAAAATGAGATATTATTGCAATAAATTAATATAGACTACCATAATTAGGAGATATCATATTTATTAAATACTATTTATTAAATAATTATTTATTTAGTTATTTATTGTGCTTAACTCTGCTTCATGATCATGTGTTAAAAAGAATCAAGAACATTTTAGAATAAGGAATCATCAATTGAGCTGTTGTCACCTACAAAATGCAGATTTGTATGTAAGTTAGTGATGTTCAATACCACTGATTTCTGTTCCGATCCAATAATGAGTACAATTTCGGCTGGTATTGGCGATACTGATAACGATAGTTTATGTGACTACATCTAAAAAAATAAAAGAAAGAAAGAACAGTATTTCAAATCATACAGTAGCTTCCTTAAGAATACAAGGCAGTTATTGATGTATTTATTTTACAGTGAAGCATATTGACGTACAAAATACAAATAGACATTAGAAAAACACAATCATACAAATATGTGAAAATAGAAAATGAGTGTGATTCTAAAAATATTAAAATTAATTCTTGCTTAAAGGCGAACCCTGTTTTTTTTTTTTTTTGCAATTGGGGCCTTAATTATGATGTAAATTGAATTGTTCAACTCCCCCATGTTATTTTTATTTTCAATTTAGATTCCTCTTGAAGAAATATCCACAAATAGATATCCACAAAACAGCATACAACGAGAGCCAGAGGGCCATAGACTAAATACAAATTATTTATTCTGAATAAAATAATTTGGAATTAAAGTGTTTGTTTGTATTTGTGTTTACATGGAAACGGGTGTATTCCGCTCTAGTGAACTGGGCTTTAAGAGCTGGAGGTACAGAGGGTTCTGATTGGACAGAACGGCCGCTTAACATCTGGATGAAAACTATCACATCCACTTCCTGTTTTGCTTTCGTTTCAACTATTAACATGTTACACCAGATACTAAATGTGATTTTTGATTTTATTTTCGTAATAATTATGAAGCAGTATCTCGACCAAATCAACCACAGGAATCAAAAAACTAATGCCGACAGTAGAATATGTGCGTCATCACAACAGGACAAGGAGTATGTGCAGAATGACAGGAATAATGTTAAAGTAGAATTCATGTTTACATGTCAGAGGAATTATTGAACTCAAAATTAAGATTGGAATGAACCAGTGACTTGATTCAGAATTAAGTTTAATTCAGAATAATAATTTTCAACTGGAATTAGGCATTTCCATGGTCATCTTAAAGTGGAATAAACCTTTATTCATAATTAAACAGGAATAAAAACTCATGTAAACTGGCCCATAGTTTGTTGCAGTATTGGAGAAAACTGAAAAAATATATTTCAATCACTGTCCTGTCCTGCATTTGGAATGTGCAACTGAACACATTTCTAGTAAATTTAGAGAACAACCCAGTGGATAAAAAATATTTGACAGTGCAGGAACATGGGTGTCTTTTGGTGGCAGGCTGATCTGGGCTCATTTTTGGAGAAAACAATTTTGAGGATGAATCCATTGCGGCTGTTAGTTCTTCTATAGTACTTGTCGACAACAACAAAAGTATAGAAAATCACCGCACTTATCCTTTAATCTCGACCCTGCAGCCTGTCAGATGCAGATCTGGGCAAAACTTGTTCAGCTTTGCATTTAGTCTTCAGCTGCATCTTAGCGTAAGATTACAGCTAAGGACGAGGCAAACAATGAGCCATGTGAGAGTGATTTAACTCCACGCTTTCTCGCATATGCTGGTGTCTGTTTTGTAATCTGCATGTTAGAGACACAAAAAGAAGGAACTAGACATTGTTGCGTACACCACATGCCAATCACTCAGTGCTTTCTCCTTTTACAGCCTGGGCTGTTGTGGTTGCCAGATCTGAGGCTGAAAAATCCCCCTTAAATGCAACCATGTTAAAATGGCTACCAGACTGGAGCAGAGGAAGCGGCGTACAGCTCTTTGATGGCAGTGTGAGGACAGTCTCTGCGTGTGGCATGTGTGTGTGTATGTGTGTGTGTGTGTGTTTGTGTGTGTGAATGGGACTACATTGTATATATGTGTGTGTTTGCAGGCCTTGTTGTCTGTCATTCCGCCCGTGAGCGACCGCTGTTTACATACACAGAGCCGAGCAGGGGGGTAGTAGTGTATGTGTGTGTGTGTGTGTTGGTGTCGGGTGTTTCGGTGGTTAACCCCGAAACTTTTTATTTTTTGGAGAAGTCAGGGGGAGTCGACGAGGGATTTGAAGATCGAGGTTGGTGTGTGGGCACGTTATGTTCTTTATGAGCCAGAAAAAAGAAAAAAAAAACAGGAGGGGAGGAAGTAAAGGGTGAGGAAGTAACTGCCCCCCCCACTACCACTACCCCTTCTAAGAAAATACCCAACATATACCCCCATGCCTACCACCCCACCCCACCCTTTCAGAAAACACCCTCACACCGGCACTGGAAGGAGAAGAGGAGGCTGCTGGACCACAGACCACCCAGAGAGACGGAGACAGAGGGACGTAAATGAAGATATGCAGATACAGAGACAGACAGACAGACAGACAGATGACTGTGATAGAGACACAAAGGACGGCAAAGACAGGGGATGTTTAAAAGAAGAGAAAATACAGATGAAACTTGTGTAAATACTAATGTAAAATGTATTGTACGATTGTACTTCATGTAAAACATCTTTCAGTACCATGTAAAGTGCTATACAATAAAATGTATTATTATTATTATTATTATTATTATTATTATCAGGGTGCCATTTATCCAAAAAACAGAGGGGGGGGGGGGTCAGATTGTTTGTGAACGCGAGCTTTTCAGCACCTTTCGCCCCTTCCTGGACTCGCTGCGCCTTCTGTCCCCAGGACATGAGGCCTCGGGAGGGACAAGGCCCCTTTTCCCCAACTGTGTCACGTGACCAAGGTGGGACTGGCCCACATACAACAGGTGTCAGAGGTCAGCTATGATGTCGGTAACCCACCGTTGAAACACAGGAGTCTAATGCACACATGAGTCAGAGGGTCTCCCAGAAACCCCATGGCACAATGAAAGTGAGCATGGGACGGCTGAAGTAGGATCCCAGCCCAGCCTGCGCATGCAGGCACCAAAATCACTCGATCCTCATGGACACTAATGGTGATGTCAAAAACCACCCGGCAAATCACACCCAGATTATTATATGCACTGACACTTTCTTTGTCCCATCAATGGGCAGTGATTCAACAGTACAAATGTTAAAGTTTAAAGGACATTTCTATCAGTGGTTTGCGTCTAATGTGAACTGCACCACATTCTTCTGGTCCTGTCGCGATGATGCACATATTCCACGCTGCAGACTTTAGTACATTAAATCAGTTGAGCTGCTGTTGCATAATTATTACAAAAATTAATACAAAAATCACATATATCTGATCTAACATGGTGATAGAAGAATACATCATTTTCTTCCAGTAGACCAGATGTTTAGCAGCCGTTCTGTCCAATCAGAACCCTCTGCGCATCCAGCTGTTAAAGCTGAATTAATTAGAGCAGAATACACCTGTTTCCATGGAAACCTTTATTCAAATATAACATTTCCATGTAAATATGAAGGAAATAACTTTAATTCCAAATCATTTTATTCAGAATAAATAATTCTGAATTAAAAAAAAGGAATGTAGTTATTGTGAAAACACATTTTTGGTGACTGTTACCTCAAAATTTTATAGAATCTATTCTGGACCACCTCACACTTGTCCTTAAAACACAAACACAAAAAAATTAACCAAGACCAACACTCTCACCTTTCCTTGATCTCTTTGTACTGTCTATATATATATGACTCTATCAGTCATTGTGGTTTCTTCTGGGCAGCATTTTTTTACACCACGTTTTTGTCTTTTCTAATGCTACGCTGCTCAAATGTTTTGTATATTTCTGTCTCTTGTAATGTCTTTTCTGTATCTTATGTGTTTCACATAATTTTAATCTTGTTTTATCTCTTAAATTATTGTTATTTTGTGCCATTTTCTTCTCTTTTGTTAAGAATTGTTAGAGGCTAAAAAAAGTACACCTCAGTCCTAACCAGCAGCATCCCTCTGTGGTATGACAACAGCGCTGCCTCAGACAGGAAGACACTGAGAAGAGTGGTGAGGACAGCGGACAAAATCATTGGAGTCACACTGTCACCCATTGAGGACACTACACTGTTGAGGGTGACAAGAATCACCCCATCATCCCACTCACCCCTCTCATGGACTGTTCTCCCTCCTACTGTTTGGAAGAAGGCACTGTAGTCTGACATGCAGAATGATGAGGCTACAGTAAAGTGACCAGGAGGTACAAACCAATTTTGCAAACCCCCAAACGAAATGATAACAGGGACTTGTTGTTGATGGTGTTCATGGTGACCCAAGATGGACAACAGTCAAGTGGTGTTTTGTCCGTTATGTGGTGAACACATCAGCTGATTGACACGGTTTAGTTTTTCCATGTGGTCAGTCCTTGGAGTTTTTAAAACGCACAGACCAACAGACAGAAGGAGCAGCGGCACAGGAATTTAGGTTGATATATAAAACAATGAAAATAAAAAATAATGAATAATTCTTCTCAAATGGATTAAAACTGAAATGTAAAACTTACTTTCACAATGTAAGGGAAAAAAGTAGTTAAAAAAAAAAAGGCTGAATAATGTAAAGGTCTTCCTTGAATCCAGCTTTTACTAAATAATATCTTACCCACTTGTTTTGAATGATAGTCATTCTGGATTGTTTAAATAAAAGTGAATTTCATTCAAGATTACATAATATATTACATGCATGTTCAATTTCTACTGTATTAGATGAGAAAAATGAAGTTACTGCAATTCTATACTTCCTCTTCATGTAAAGATTGCAGTAGGAGTGTTTTCGCAGTAAGTAACTCTATTTTCTGTGTAGTTGGATTACTCCAGAGTGAAAATATAGAAATCAGAAATAGTATACCTTTAAATAATCTATAATTGTTTGTTTGCGTTATTTTTCTCGGTCAAAAAAACCAAAACAATTAATGACAGAAGCAAGTATACAAAAAGTAAAACTGACTGAAAAGGCTTTGGGCTGAAGCCAAAGCTTTTTGTGCCAGCCTTATTCTATTCCTACAGTTTTTCTATTCTATTCTATTCTGCAGCAGCTAAATTGAAAATGTATGGATATGTGTTTAATGTTAAGCACAGGTAATAATAATATAATAAAAAAATATATTTGTAATGTTGTAATAAACCGTGTCAGCAGATGATCACACATTAACAGAGGTTAAAGGAAAATGATTTTATTTGATCATGGAAACAACACATGGAAAACAAAACCCTCACACACACACACACACACACACACACATGGTCCAAACTAAATAATGATGACAGCTGGTGGAAGACAGAGGGAGGTGGTGTCAGTAGTCAAACCTAAGAATTCAAGAAATAAATGGAGAGGAGACACTGACAGGTGTCTGGGCTGATATTGCGTCTAAGAATTTCTGAAGCTGTCGACACATGCACATAATATATAATCCAAGTCATTTTAGAGTCTGAACTGTGACCACAGTGCAAAAATATAAGTCTTACCAAGTCTATTTTTACTCCTAATATCTCATCACACTAAAGATAAGACAAAATCCCCTATAGTAACTTTTCAGTGAGACTTATTTTTAGACAATAGATCTGGAAAATCTTATTTCAACACATTTTACCAAGATCATTTTCAAATGTTCCATTGGCAGATTTTTTTGTGCATAATTCAAAATGGATTATTATTATTACTATTATTTTTGCTTAATTCAAGCCAAAGAATAAATGCAAATCTGAAAATAGAACAGAAAGCAATAACAACCAAATTATCTTTGAAAATTTGGTGAAATTTATATGAAAAATAACTTATTATATCTCACTTAAACGCTACTCTTTAGGTGATTCTGTCGTACTTAAAGTGTGATGAGATATTTTTGACTAGAAATGAGAGAAGTACACTGCAGTGGACAGTTTCTATCTAACATGAGTTTTACATTAAAAAAGACAAAGGATGGTTTGCTGAAAAAAGGTCCAAACCAAGGTTCATGCTTTTATTATATTTTAACATTTTGGTTTGTAGTTTTGATAATGAACAAATGCATCCCATCATCATCTACATGTGTGGCATCTTCCTTTACAGAAAGGCTGCATTTGATGTTGACTTTTTGTAAATTCGCTCTACTTTTAGGCTCCTCTGTCTTCTATTTGTTCTTCTTTTTTTGTTTTTCAAGCCTTCGGTTACTTCCTCTGGAAAATCAGCCCCATCTAGAATGTGGTTTCATACTGTCCATGAACTAAACCATGGCTAAATTTGAAGTGGATCAAAACCTGGTTTGGTTGGACTGAAGGCTGGGGTCATCCTATACTGTCCTCTATACTGTACTTTGTCAATAAGACACTGCTGTCCTGTCACTCCATTTAGCCTATACACACACACACACACACACACACATTTATTAATATCAGCATTAGCAACTCATAATTTAGTTGCTATTGTTCCTTCTTTTTCATCTCCTCTACACTGCGGTACAAAATTTGTCATTTGCATTAATCTTACACCAACCAACACCCCCACAAAACGCACATGGGAAATAATACAACAGCCCAATGAAATAAAAGCAAATAAACAAGATAAGTGTGTATACATTTACACTCATTATGTCTGATACAAATCATACAGTACAAATTTCTTTCGAAAACATTTTCTATTATTTCCCAACAACAGAAACCCTAGTGATCCATTCTATGCAAACACGGCCCCATAAAAACTGTTTGCTGCAGCTGATTAGTTCTGCCTAAAGGTAGAACACCGTGTTTCACTGGTTTCTCTGGTACAATAATTTATGTGGATCAGCAAATGATGGCAGTTCTCTGTAAATAATTTGTGGAGTTTTAGTTATGTTAAGAATAAAGGACAAGAAAAACAAAATCAACTATCTACCAACCTACCTATCTATGATTTTCCTTGGCTCATGATGTGCGATTTCAAAATACATCCAAATATATTTAAACAACAAAATAAGAATGCAGTGCAGTTGAAAGTACAGGAAAATTACACATTTTTTCATATGGTTTCCTGCTTTAGGCCTCACCTACTTAAAATAAATAAGCAGTAAACATGCTTGGTGGAGTTCAGAAAGACTTAAACAATTACTAAAATGCATAAGATGTATGAGCGCCTGACGTTAAATGCTTCTAAAACCACTGATCATTTGTCATAGAGGCTGCACATCCATTAGGTTTCATCACTAACACAAGCACACCTCGGCTCTTTACTGTTATTTATTAATAAACAAGCTATGAAGATATTTTGACAACTATGACTGTCAATGATGTGACAAAATGCACTTTAATAATATTAACAAAGTAGAAAATAGAAGAAAGGAGGAGGAGAGTGAGAGACTGAGTGGAGGAGGCAGTGGTGAGGTGGAAGAAACCACACACACACACACACACACACACACACACACTGCAAACACTGATGTGGTGAACACAACTCTGTCATCCTCCCACATACACACACATGTACAGTATATATACACATGTATACATACAGCGCACACATACATACAAAACATTAAGCATGTAAACAGTCATGTATATACAGAGACATGGAGGCCAGAGTCATTTAAAAAAAGCATTTAAGTCTAATTATCTTCAAACAATAATAATCATGCAGGATGGTCTTTCTATACAAGTACAGGTATATACAGTAGTAGTAGTACCCAGAGAGGGAAGTAACTAAGTAAAAGTACTATGTTACTGTACTTAAGTAGATTTTAAGTAGATATTTTTTCTCATAAGATTGACTTTTTATCATAATTTTGACCTTTTATCTCATAATTGTGTATTTTTTTATCCCATATTTATGTTTTTTTCACGTTAAATGTGTCATTATCTCATAATGAGAATGTGATGTGCATGACGATGAATAAATGACCCGCAACTAGTCTGCCCGCAACTCGGACCGCAACAAATATATTTGAAAAGGACAGACCCGACCCGCTTCTCAACCCGTATTTTTAAAAAGTAGTCCATGGTCAAACATCAAATGACCTCACTCACATACCTGCATTTATTTTTGTGATGTCATTGCTTATAAGAAGATGTTTGTCCTGCTTCATTATTCTAAAGTTATCAATGTGCAGCATCTAAACCAGGGGTTGACAACCTGTAACACCCAAAGACATTTGAACCCAGTTTCCAGCATCTTTAAAAATCTCAGTGAATGTGTCCCAAACCTGACTTTTTTTTGTTTGTAGGTTTCTAGAGCTTCCACTCTCCCAACTTTCTCTCTTGCTCCCTCCATACCTATAGTGACACTGACAATGTTGTGTCACCTTCATGGAAATTCAGTTAATAAAGTGTATTTACCAGGTTATTTTAATGTTGATTTTAAACAATAAATGACCCGACCGTCTGCAACCCGAATTCATTAAAAATCATTTTAAATGTATCATTAAAAATATTTTTCAATGACCCACAACTGCGGGTGACCGTGGGCACCTGCTCACTTCGGGTCAGCCTGCGCATCACTGATATATACATATACACACACACACATATATATATATATATATATATATATATATATATATATATATATATATACATACATACATACTGCCATTTAAATTCAGGCGTTAAGGGGTTAATAATTTGACAGCACAAAAAAAACACAATATTCAGGGGTGATAAATCACTAAAGGATGGTTGAATGTAGAGAATTAAAATCATTTTGGTTTGGATCTCCCACAAAAGTATCACTTGGTCCTTTGGGGTTAAGATGAACTTCAGACCAAGAGTGGAACAGTTTCTACACCATGATGGACATGATGACTGCTGCAACTTCTAATATATAAAAACACGCTTGTTTAAGCAGCAGTAAAATAGCAGAAGTATAACTGCATGTAACTAACTCCCATGATTTAGTTGTCTGTCATTCGGTCACATACAGAGGGAAGCTTTCATACAAAATTGCAACACTCTCATATACACTGTTCTGAAAAGAAATAACTGTCTAGTCTTTGGTGGAGGCGTCACATTGTGATGCACAGGGTACCCCAGCCTCAAGTGTAATGTGGGGAGTTGGACAGACGGCAAGACAATGTCATGGATATGGTTTCACTGGGGAAAATGGTTCAGAAGAAGGGCAAAAATGAGGGCTGCACAATATTATAAAAAAAAAACCTCACATTGCAATTGGTTTTTTTTAACCCTGCGATACATATTGTGATATGAAAGGAAAAAAATACTCAGGGATATAAACGATCAAACAAATTAGTGGTCGACACAGAACATATATGTTCCAGTATCAACCTTCTTGTAATTAAATAAAATTAACAGTTAATATTAAATAAATAAAAAATATAAAATATGCAAATATATATGCAAATAAGAAATATATACAATAAGTATATTTAAATACATTTTAAAAAATAAACATATATATATATATATATATATATATATATATATATATATATATATATACAAATAAATAAAAATAACAAAAAACAACTTAAAAATAATTGCAGGTCATGTGATGTGCTTGTTGCACACATGTACATTGCAATGTCGATTCTCAAACTATATATTGTGCAGCTCTAGCAAAAATAAAGAAAAAGACAGAAAGAAAAAACAGCATTAAACACAAAGTAGGGTGTTTGCTGCTACAGATTTTGTTGCTTAACATCATTATGCAGAATTTACTTTGACCAATATCTGGTACCAAAGACACATACTTGTGTGAGAATGCGTTGACTTATTTATTCAACATGTGTGCTGTTCCATTTCTTCCAAACTCCAGGTTGAGGGTGATGATCCTGGTTGTATCATCCTTGTGATGAGGAAACTGTGGACATGCCTTAGAATGTGAACAACGGCTGGAGAGCATGACAAGACACATGACAGCGGTGGCTGAAAGTCAGGGTTATTCCCCCAAAACACTCATCTCATCAACTCTAATTCCAAAACTTCTAAAACGTATTCCATGATCTGAGGTCTGAAAACAATGCATTTCCTGTTATTTCCCAGAAATCATTGCTCTAAAGCATCTGTTCCCATGACTGAATTGCCCTTCGGCTGGAGCTTTGGTATCAACCATTCACTGAACTTTCATTTTAAAAGCAGCAGTTTGTATTTTGGTCATCACCACTTAGGCTTTTTGGAGTAAATAGTGACCATATTAAAACATTTGGTGAGGCAGTACAGAATGCTAATGCTCATGTTACAGAGTTAGTTAAACGCCATAGAGTTATTTGTTGTTTTTATTTCACACCTAAAAACAACTCAAATTCACAAAAAATTAATGAAAGATCCAAACTATACACAAAAACTATTATAAAATACATAAAAGCACCAAAAATGTGATAAAATGTTTAATGTAATTAATCATAATGATGGATTCATCTGTGTCAATGTGTTAATTTTAACAAGGACTAATTCATTCAAAAGGCAAAGATCCATTAGGAATCTTTAGTTAAATAAAATATTTACCCTACCTTGGTGGAGGTCTGTGCTCTCAGAGTGCTTTTCTAGGTTTTTAAATATATACATTTTTTTGTATTAGCTTTTTTCGTGAAGCTTTCATTATATTTATTGTCTGTAGCTGTGCCACACAGACCACAATCGTCATTATCATGGCAATGAGTACTGCATGCACTCCAGGTAGACTTTTTTTCTCTCAAAAAAGCAAAAAAAAGAAAGTACAAAATAAATAAATAAATACAACTAAAGATGCCAATGCCATTGATCTTGGTAAAAATTTCTTGAAACAAGATTTTCCAGACTGAAGGCCTCTGTATGGTCTTGTGACAATGTGGTAGCCTCAGATCTAGTCTGTCCCCAGTGGCCGCAAATGGTATTTGCTACGGGGAGACAGACTAGACAGCCTAGGATCTGAAAATCCAAAATGGACCGGACCAATCAAATCGCGAGGGGCGGGATTGGAGCCCGCCCTGCCTCATGACGACACAAATACGACACGTAATGTTGTAGTCGCAGAGACGTAGCAGCTAGCACACATTGCCGTAACACCAGTTGCTAGCTGCTAGACAACATGGCTCATCATGTTGGACGGCCATGGCTCAGTTGGGAGAGTGGGTCGTCCATTGACCGAAGGGTTGGCGGTTCGATTCCCGCTCTGTCCTAGTCAGTCTGTTGTGTCCTTGGGCAAGACACTTTACCCTCCTTGCCTCCAGTGTCACTCACACTGGTGTATGAATGAGTATGAATGTTGGGTGGTGGTCAGAGGGGCCGTAGGCGCGAAATGGCAGCCACGCTTCTGTCAGTCTGCCCCAGGGCAACTGTGACTACATATGTAGTTTACCACCACCAGAGGGAGCATGTGAGAGTGAATGAATAATGGAACACTAATGTGTAGCGCTTTGGGTGCCTTGAAAAGCGCTATATAAATCTAATCCATTATTATTATTATCACCAGGAACAACCATTCGAGCTGGCTTTGGCAGCAACGCTAGGGGATTTAAAATTACAGTTTTCCCTGAGAGCGGAGCAGAAAACGGCACTTAAGCTGTTTTTTGAAAAAAGGGACGTTGTCAGAGTTTTGCCCACCGGGTATGGCAAAAGTTTGATTTATAAGCTGGCTCCGCTAGTGGGACGACGCATGGGTCTGCACAACCCGCTGGTGATCGTTGTGTCACCCCTTTTAGCCCTAATGGATGACCAGTTGCAAGAGGCCGAAAAACTGGGAATACGAGCAGCACAACTCGGCAAAGGCGACCCGGAGGAGATCCGAAGCGGCCGGTGCCAAATAGTGTACGGGAGTCCGGAATCATGTTCATCGCTCTGATTGGTTGGCTCTGACTGGTTACCCATCCAATAGCGTGGCGCTGTGTAAAGAGAAAACATTTTACAGACAAATTCACAAATTCGCCTAGACTTTCTAGACTCTCCCCGTAGCAAATGCAGTTTGCGGCCACTGGGGACAGTCTAGATCCTAGGCTAACAATGTGGCTCAGTCACATTTTATGCTCATGTTGCATCTAGAGAAGTGTGCGGTGTAATTCACCGCCACAACGCAAGGGGCAGTCTCACAAAATGGCTAAACTGATGCAAAACTGAACTATGCAAAATGTAAACAAACTGAACATATGAAGTGAAGGGAAATGAATGTGCAGTAGACCAAAGGTGTGCAAAATGTAAACAAACTGAACATGAGTAGTGAAAACAGTGAATACAATATCAGATAGTGTGTAGTGTGGTGTGTGTGTGTGTGTATAAACGGTTAGTCCTGTGCCTGTGCTGCTGCCCGCACACCATCGACCTGTTCATACATTTCAAAGATGATGCTCCTGGAGACACTGTCCCTGAAGTCAACCGGAATCTTCCTCAGCATGTCCGCCATGAACAAGCAAAGAGAAGAGCAGTCATCCTGCACCAGACTGCACCTTTCCACCAGTTGCTCCAGGTGTGACTGCAAATCTGTTTCATCCGTGCGCCTCTGCTTGCCCTGTCGAGCTGGCACGCGCTGGGTTGTTGGCCGCACAAAGGGTGTAGAATGGACCAATCAGAGGTCTCTTTTCTCGTCTTCACCGCGAAACTGTCTGCTATATATCTGCGATGTTGTTTTGGAGAGGTGCGCGAAATTCTCTGCGTAAAAGAGTATGCGACGTAACGGTGACACGTCGCAAACAACTTGGCTTCGGAATATAAATAGACCTTTATTATGTGCGGTGCTCACGACACATAACTGTGTAGCTAGATAGCCAGCTAACACACTTTTTAAAAAAGTCCAAACAAGGCGTGCTTTTCTCATTTTGGTTTTAGTATAGTTTGTAACTGCAACACACAGAACATATACAATTTCAGTTACATACAGAACACATTCAATTGAAGTTATTAACACATTCACACACATATAATGCATTCACACCGCTAGCTTAAATAGCATCAACATCAACTCATTCTCTCACACAACACAAACTTTATACGAGGAACATATAATCATATATATATATTTATAACACATGAACTGTCCACTTACAAAGACGAAAATTAAAGACTTACAAAGACGAAATTAAAGATTACGGAGCACATTAAATGTAAAAACATCAGTTGCCAGAACGTGTGTTCAACACCGAACGGAAAATAAGGCAAAGCTCCACTCTAGAGATGAGCGCTCACTCATAATGAACAATCGCGCACAGAGAACACAAAGATGTTTTAAAAAGAAACATCTCACTCCCACAAATTTACATTCACCTACATCTTAACTAATTTTAACATACATTTACACAACATATGAAATTGTCTTTGAACTAAAGACATCACATATTGTATAAAATAAGTTATTATATCTGGCAGAAAAGTTATTCTTTAGTTAATTGTGTTGTGTTTATGTGTGATGAGATATTTTGGCGAGAAATTAGAAAAATACCCTTTTTTTAACAGATTTTTATTTTCTCTAGTGGGTATGTCACAAATGTATGGGCTGTCTAAAACTCTTTCTCCACTATTGTATATCAGGTTAAAAACCAGCTGATCTGAACATTTTACTCAGAATTTAGGATTGAATGGATAAAGATGTCAGGTCTAAGTGTGTCTGGTAACAGCGGCGGTCGCCTTAGTTACTTCCAGGGCTGTAAATGAAGCAGGTCTCTATGGCTGTAATGGTTTAATGTGGAAGATGTCAGAGAACAAGTCTCATCCTCCTTCCTGTAGTTGTGTGTTTCATCTGAAGTGCAGCTTTTGTGCAAAACGAGACAAGAGTGAAAACAGGCTTCAAGCGCAGACAGACCTCTATTGTTCCTGAACATGTTTGAAAAAAAAGACAACAGCGCTGAGGGTTTGTTTTTCCCTCCTGGGACCAAAATCACAGCACTGGACCCTGGATCCAAGCAGACAGCCTGTCTTTCTGTCTGTCTGTCAGTCTATTTAACATCATTGGTGTCTCTTTGTCTTTTTTTATGCTATATTATCACCATGTTTCTCAACAGTCCTTTTCAATTCTCTCTGCTCATAGTTTTTTTTTTTTTATTAAATCAGTCCCATTTGATTTCTGTGGTTTCGTTTACATGAGGGAGTTTTTCAATCCACTTCCAAATGTATCACTTTTACTTTAAAGGATGTTCTTTGAAACAGAAGGTTAAAAATAGGTTTTTACTGTAGCTCAGACTATAAAACATGTTTCTCTGGAGGTTGCAGCAGAAAAGTGAACATTTAGCAGAGCGACATTTGTTAATTTAGTAAGATTTTCATATTATTTTCAATAAGAGAATGAAGGTAAATGAAAATATGTTAGATTTACACATACACCATTGTCTAATTAAATAAATGATGGCAACAAAGTGACAATTAAAATAATTGAATAGATTTGAAGTATTTCAACTTTGATTAAAAACTATTAGTATAGTATAGTATAGTATAGTATAGTATAGTATAGTATAGTATAGTATAGTATAGTATAGTATAGTATAGTATAGTATAGTATAGTACATTTAAACATAATTAAATCAATTAAATTAGTTGAGTTATTTTGGATTTACTTAAGATTTAGCACATGTCGAGTAAGTCCAAATCAATTTTAGGGGGAAAACTGTCCAATATTTACTAGTTATCTGGAAAATACTAATTCAGATATACCAAATATCTGCAAAACAAAAATATTTAGACTTATTAAGGTGGAATTAATTCATATTCCTAAATATCTGGATGATATTGATGTTGTGGATTTTACTGATAAAATGTAATTAATTTCTACTCAGTGATTTTCAGCTGATGAGTAAAAAATGAGTAAAATGCAATTGATAAATAGTGAAAATGTCTTTAACTCAACATAACAGTATAACAAACTGCACAAAGTCTTTTTTTTCCACAGTTTAATAGAATATATTTTGTTAATATTAATTAAGCCCAGTCACACTTTTTAGAGTGTATATTATGAGTAGAAATACTGTAAATAAAAGTATATGAGTGGATTTAACCCTTTGATCCATACTGGTCACTCCAGTGGACAGTTATTCTACAGTTGTTCTCTTATATATTCATGGGTTTTGTTGTTTTAGTTCCATATCAGTCAGTTTATATCATTACTGTAACTGGTCTGTTCTTAATACCTGATCTGCACTAACATGTTTATGTGTAAATCAATTACTTGTTGTTATTAGACTGTAATTAACAGAGTTCTTAACAAAAACTGTATTACAAACACTGTAAACCCAAACGTACAGAATCATTAAATATATTCAGTTGTGAATACTCAATGTTTCAGAAATAGTACTACTAACTCAAATGTATTAAGTTGTGTAACATGTTCTTCTTTTTAAGTAGTTCCAACTAATATTTTTTCATTAAGGGGAACTATTGTGGATATAAATGAACATAACTGAAAAACATAGGTGAGGTACAACTTAGTGGAATAAAGTCATTAAATGTTGAGAATGATATTGTACTGTTATTTGTATTGTTTCAAATAAGGATGAGTGAAAACATTTTTTTAACTGATGTAGTAGATGATTAAATACAATTTCAGAGCACTCCAAATAACCACCGATATCTATTATACCCAAAAAATGACAATCACAAAACACAGAAATTTCATTCAGGGGTGGCTGTGGTTCAGTTGGTAGAGCAGGTCGTCCAATGACTGAAGGGTCAGTGGTTCGGATCCCGGTTCTGTCTGTCCACATGTCCAAGTGTTCTTGGACAAAAACACTGAACCCTCACTTAGTCTCCCAGTAGGACTGACAGAACCTTAGAATACTGTGTTAATAAGTATCTTATAGTACTGTTTTGATTTAAGTATTCTTTATCTTCCTAGGACCTGGCGTCCACATATGTGGACTTCACATTTTCTGTTGTCTAGACCACAATACATTTTTGTTCTACAAGGGCCTGGTGTCCACTTACAAGGGCATTATACTACCACCATATGGTGCAGAAGAGTACAATACTAGCTATATCTATATATTATAGTTGATTAAAAAAAAAAAAAGTGTATATGTGTATATATATATATATATATATATATATATTTTTTTTTATTATTATTTTTTTTTTTTTTCCGACACTCCTGATAATTCTTTGTTTTTAAACTCACCAGGTCCCAAGCACCCCAAATAGCCAAGAGAAATTAAAAATACATGTCTGTCAGGTCTTAGGAGGTTATTAAGTGTCTAAATTTTAAGTTCTGGAAAATTTTTATTTTTAAGTTCATCAACTTAAAATAATCGAGGCAATCGATTGCCTTACATTTTTTTAGTTCTGCTAACTTATTCAGGTTTACAGTGCATGTTTTATTTCCGATATTACATTTTAAATAATTGTTTCTTTGCTTCAAAACTTAAACACATGTTGTCCAGCTGAGTGGAAATTTCTTTAACTCCATAAAAATAGGTTCATTAAAAAGATTTCAATCACATTAGTTTTTCCATGTCTAAAGATGAATAAAAATATCTTCTCATAATCCATGCATTAAATGGTTAAATGCGTTACTTCTAGTTAATTCAATTCTCATATGTACATTTCTACAAAATACTCCCCTGTTTTGTAGATCCAGATTAAGATACGCAAAAGAAGAAAAGATGGAGAGAGTAGCAGGAGGAGGAAGAATGTTGTTAACACTAACAGTTTGTCAATTTCTCAGGAGAGTTCACGGAAAATGAGGGAACTTTTACAAATGAATCACATACTGTAACAGAAACACAGTGGAATGTTTTTGATCAATTCTTCTCTGTTTTAGATTGTTTCCAGACTGAAATTTACATAAAAAAATAATAATAAATTTAAAAAAAAAGCTTTGACCAAGTGGGGAAAATTTTTTAAAGCAACAGAAAAAAAACCAAATCATGGAAGGAAAACACTCTCTACGTCCATGTCTTTGTGTTAACACCTCCCTGCACTGACTTTCCTCTAACTCTTGCCTGTCTGACACAAATGTATTTTGGGGGAAAAAAAGGAGGAAGAAGAGGAGAGGTGGAAAGTCCCCACATGGATCCAGGTCAGTTACTTCCACTCCTTCCACATGTCCATCTGTCTGACTGTCTGAGTCAGACTGCTATCACAGACCAGACTCAGGTCAGCTGATAAACAACACACACCCTCACATATGCACAGAAAATATTAAGTTAGAACATAAAAAGCTTTGGTTTAATTGAAGAGTTGACACTGAGAACACCCGGTGACACTGATTGGCTCCTTCATTTTTCAGAAAGACTCAATTACAGGATACTCAGATGGTTGCGTGAGCCTAGCGTGTCATTTGGCAAAATGCAGCCAGATGACGTGATTCAGGTTAGAAGGAAACTATTTTAATCAGAATAAATAATGTGAATAAAAAAAAACATCACGTAAATTTAGCCATTGTGTTTTTTTTTCTGCTGATCCCAGAGGGCATCAGGGAAATGACCAACAGACTGCAGACTGTCGCACACTTCACAACGCTCCTGTTATTTATTCACAATTAATCAAAATGAATCCACTACAAGCCTGTGATTAAACAGATTAAAAATGGTCATTGTTTGACAGCCATAAAACGTAATTATATTTGTCTGAAATAATCTTCACTCGTGTGGCTCGTTGGTCTAGGGGTATGATTCTCGCTTCGGGTGTGAGAGGTCCCGGGTTCAAATCCCGGACGAGCCCATGATTTAGTTCAACTGTTTTTGATTGATCAATTACACAATACATCAATAGTATTGACGGCCACTGGTTAGACGAGTGCAGATGCTTCCAGACTGTGTCTGAACAAACTTCAGTGCTGAGATTCCAAACTGTCACTTCTTATGTCTGAGTGTAGACTACAGTTAATACCCTCTTAATGAAAAAGCCCCAGAGGGACGTAACGAAGCTGCCAAAATCACCTCTCCACTGTGTGACACAAACATAGTATTATTATCCTCAGAACATTCTTGCTTAAATTATATTTTTGACCAAATTGTGACACGTGGGTAAATGTACTCACCTAACACTACTGTAACTGTAACTGTATTATGAGTCTAACAATATATGAACAGTTAAAGAGATGAAGGAATAAGGCTTTAGAAAATATTTTCCATCATGTTTCTGTTAGCTTCATAGACGAGGATAATTTACTTAAAACCAAAAACAAGTCCATAGTTTGCAGAAGTTGAACAACTATTAATGCTCCGTCTCATTAATCATATCTACATCATAAACTATATACAGTCTGTGAGCCATGCTGGTTACAAAACAACTTCTGCATTTTAACTTGCATGAAAAAAAAACTCCATTCACATACATTATGCAACTGAATCCAAAGTCATTGAGCAGTGTTAGAACAGTAAAACGGCTAAAATAAAATTTTGGGGGAGGATTTTAGTGTGGTATTTCTTCATCGTTCTTCAAGAAAAAAGACACATAGGTTTAAAAAAATATATAGTACTTCTTAAAACTTTGGAAATACATAGTTTTCAATAGAGATGCATGTTAATTTTGATGAAAACACAGTTTAGTAAAAAATAATAATTAAAAAAAATATCCACTTGGATTTAAAGGTAGGGTAGGAGATTTTAAAAAAGCTATATTTGTCACTATACTTCGTCAGCCCACCCCTCAAAACAATGACTTCAAAAATACATCAACGCACTGCTGTCTGGAACGATCATGGAGGTTCATGAACATTTGCCAGAATTGAACGTTAATTATCATCCTAAATAACAAAACAATAAGCAACATTTATTTTTGTCACATGAAGCTTAGCTAACAAAAGGTTTAAAAGCATGAAATAAACACCATGAGAAAACTAAGACACAAGGACAATAGTTTATGATGTTACAGCAGCAGTTGTAACTGATTATGTTTGGTTAATATCTGACATTTTCTCACTGACAGGGTGAATACGATACCCATAAGTGATTAGTATGTCTAAATATTATATAACCCTTTAAACTTCACCCTAATTTCGCCTACATTTCTTAATAAAGTAAATTGAACGCTGTTCTTGAACCGTTTTGATAACATACAGTTGTTGTTTGCTTATATACTGTTTTATAAATGAAAATATTAAGATAAAAACTGGGATACTGGGGGCAACTTCTGTTATATGATGCAAGGGCCATTTGTGGATATTTATTAATGTTTTGGACAACATATGGACTACATTTGGACCATTTTTTTTGGTTTTGTTTTGGATGTTTTTGTTGGACTATGACTGTGTTTGTTGGACTATGGTTCCTCTGTGGATAATTATGAAACATAAAGGTTCAGATCTGCTGTTTGACATTTGTATTTTGAACAAATGAGTGATTGTACCTGTTGTGGAGAATATATCGGAAAGTGACTTATATCTTCCAATGTGTGAGAATCTCTGGTCATGTGACCATTTGGGACAGGTCCCCTGGAAGTTTAAAGGGATAATCATAATGGAACCATCTTATCTATCCAGTAGAAACATGGTCACCGTAGCATTAGTTTTGAGCCCCTTTTCCTTTTTCAGCTGATACCAGCGCTGGACAGCCGTAGCGATTCCCACCCTTGTCCAGTTCCGTTCTTCGCTCAGCTTCCTCATGGCCGTAGCTTTTTCAAACACAGTTTTTACTTTGGTTTTGCTGCCGGTTTTCGTCTTTTCCACCATAGCTGTTAATGTGAATGCACAGAAGGGGGAGGGAGAGCGTTGGGGGTTGGACTGATATTTGATGGACGGAGTTTTTCTCTGGTTCCACCCTCTCGACTGGACTAAAACATTTAGGTTTTTTTCAATTCAATTTCAGTGAGTGATATAGGATTGTGAAGAGGTTTACAAGCAATATGGTGAAAAATTTATTTTCCAAAAAAAGATCTCCCACCTCACCTTTAACTAAGTAGATAGATTATCATTGGAGAATCACTGCAGTGATTAATTGAATAACAAGATATTGAACCTTAAGATGCAATGAGTGGATCCTCATGTCTTACACAATCTAAAACAACATTTTATTCATGTTTCTGTTTATTAATCAAATAATGTTCATTTTAGTTGAGTATTTTTTTAAATTTGTTTTTGCTAAAGTAGTAGACCAGTAGTGAGGCCTGTGAAACTGCTGCTTTTTTTTTTTTACAGTGGAGAAGTGTCAGTATCAGATTTTAACATTCTATCATTTAAACTAGTGTTTCTCTTTGTTTCCTAAAGAAGAAACACATCCCACTGGTGTCACAACAAGACCCAGGTTTTGTTTTTTAATCATGAATTGTTTGAACATGTGGACAGTGTGATCAGCTGTTCCTGGGTTGTTCATATTTCTTGTAAATTACAGTAGTTGGATTCTGTAGAAAAAGGCCAATGTTAATCATCTCCCACACATAATATTTAGTGCATAGTTTTCATGTGTACCTGTGACTGTGTTTCACAGAGGTGGTCAAAGTTGTCACATTTGGTACTTAAGTAGAAGTACAGATACTTGTGTGGGAAAAATACTCTGGTAAAAGTAGAAGTACTGATTCAACTCCTTTACTGAAGTGAAAGTAAAAAAGTAAAATTTCTGAATTGCAATAAAGTAAAAAAGTAAGACATCATTTTTTTTGCTATGAATAAAATAATACTTATTTAAGCAGGAAAAAAAATGTAACCCCCCCCCCCCAAAAAAAAATAAAGCCTTTAAAAGTGAGGTACTGTGTAGATGATATGTTTGATGAGGTCATGGTACTTAGTGTTTTTTGGGGGTATGGACAGGACATTACAGACAAATTAAAAAGTCATAAATAGGAGATTTAAAAAAAAAAAAAAAAAGCTAAATTATGAGTTTTAAAAAAAGTAAATTAAATTATGAGATTAAAAAGTCAAAATTATGCCACATTTGTCTAGTTTGACAAAAGTAATGAGTCTATTCTGAGAATGTAAAGAGTATAAAGTACAGATATTTATACAAAAATATAGGAAGTAAAAGTAAAACATTGCCAGATGCATAAAACAAAGTAATTAAGTACAGTAAAGGAAGTAGTTGTACTTAATTACTTCTACTTTTGTGTTTCAGTATTAGATTCAGATTAATCTGAAGATAATTCTGTGTGTGTGTGTGCTTGTATTACTATCTTTATGGGGACGTTGATATGTTTACATAGTCACACTATGGGGGACAAAATTCAGGTCCCAACAAGGGTTAAATATAAATGTAGGTCCTCACTTGTAAAATATAAATGATGTGGCCCTATAAATAATTTTTTTTTCCCCATAAGTCCCCATAAAGCATGAGGAAAACTATTTTATTTATTTATATTTATTTTTTAATGTAAGTGAATGCAATTTAATTTTCTACTTTTTCTTCTTCTTATTTTTTACAAACTTAGTCCTCATGAGGCATGGAAACAAATGTGTGTGTGTGTGTGTGTGTGTGTGTATCTGTGGTTTGTGTGACTGTGTGGGCTTCTCTGCTGTAAGTGATCATTGCGTATGATCTATGACGATAACACCAACCTCACTTCTCTGTGTGTGTGTGTTTGTGTTGCAGGTTTGTGTCTTTCATTTCTTCATTCTTTTACTTCGCAGCTCTGACCCAAACACAACATTCCTTTGTTTCACTTGAAAGCATTTCCCTCTGTCTTTGACGTCTATATTTGACTAAATCCACATATTTGTCTTGTTCATATTGAGTGTATTAACCTGCACAGTGTAATTCTGCGTCAGTTGATTACACTGGGGAACACAAGTTTAGTTGAGTTAGGTCTGACAGCTGTTTTAACTAATTTATGGGTGTGCAATCCAGAAACTGATCTCAGTTTTTCCTCTATCACAACAAGTTTTTACAACTACACAATCCCCGTTTTCTGAACATATGCGAAAATACTGTACTGAACAGTATTTTTTTTAAATATTCAAATATTGATAATCAATGAAATATGACAGAAACAGACATGTATTTTTTAATACACTTCCAAAATGTAATAACATTGTGATTTCATTTTGTAATAAACTGCTGCATTTCATAATCAACTATTCCAGCATATAATTAAAATATCCATTAAGCAAAACAAAAAAATGCACAAATAAAAACCTGGAATTTACTGTATATTCTCTGTTAACGCATCCTTTAAATAATGTACTGATAATAATTGCTCGTATTGCTACTCTGCTAATACAGATATACCAATAATTAGGCACAGTTTTTTATAAATACTTGAAAATAAAGTAAAATAAAATACAATTAACAAACAAATAATCTAGGCTTTCAAATTATTATATAATGCACCATGTGACTTCATTTTCATGAAAAGAAAAAAAGTTGCAAGGGCATTTTGTAATATTCTTCTCAAAAAGAAATAACGTATTATATAATTAATTAATTCCTTCATTCATTTTGAGCAGGAAAAACAAACCTCTTGAGTACAGGAACCAATAACAGAGCAAATACACCAATACACAAAGATAATCAAGATGTAATAACAATTGTCATGTACACTGATAATAAAAAAAAAAGTTAAATATAAACTGCTCAAAATGCAGTCAAATTTATTACAAAAGGTGTTGGGACAGTTGATTACAAAATGCAGTTTTATCATAAAATGAGATTAAAAAGTTATTACATTTGACATTTAACACTATTATATTTTTTTTTTTTACAAAGGACATGTCTACTGTCTTTGTACTGCACACACCTCTCACCTCACCGTCTCAAAAATGTTTCCATGTCGCTGTAGATGAGTCCAGTCATAGTCAGCTGGAAAGTCTGACTACAGAAAACCAGTGGAATTTGGCTTTTTTTGGAGCTGTGGAGAAAAGAAAAAGACACGTTAGAAAAGAACTGCAATTTTGGAATCAGCATGAAAATTTTAATTTTAAATTGTCCCATTGAAACTAAGTGTCTCTTCTACCAGGGAGTCCTGGTCAAAATGGCAGCAAACAAAAATGTGTGTATATGTAGATGTGTGTGAAATTAATTACTACCTCTTCCCTATTGCAGTGATTTGTATTTTAGTTTATTTTATTTTTTAGCCACTGTATATTTACTGTTTTTATTGGTTTTACTGTATTCCTCTTGTAGCTTCTTATAGAAATTTACGTTTGTTCCGTGTTTCTGTTTTTACTGATCCTGGGAGTGACCGCACATAAGTTCCTATGTGTTATGCACAAATGGCAATACATTTCTTGACTTGAACTACAGTCCCAAATCCCCAAAACATCATCATTATGTGCATGTTGATGCAACACTGGGGTGAATGAATGGAAAAGATGTAGGGATTCTTTGTCTTTTTCCCTGGTAGAGTGGGTTTTCTGAGGAATTAGTGTATAAAATATTTAAAAACACTCATACTAGCATCAAAGAATAAAATAAGACATATATTAACTCCATTGTTTTGTTCTACATTGAGTGCAATGACCTAAGCATTCATACTGTATGTAATGTGAGTGTTCTGTAGAGGGGGGTTAACAATGTTATATCTTCTCAATATAGTTATTTAAATATATTGGTTTTCCTTTAAAAGACTATGGTTGATTTAATATGTTCACAGAGCCAAGCACGACAACCACCTGGTACTAAACGTACTGAAGTCCCCCAAAAAAAAGTTAAAATATTTATGGAAATAAACACGTTTATATGATAAATTTTAACCATCTAAAAATGTGACTTCAATACTTTTAGCACCACAGTTTTCAATTAAACATCTGAGTTTCCAATCATTGGAATCATTTTAAAAAAAACCTAAAACTGTCAAAACTTGAATAGAATAGAATAGAATAGAATAGAATGCCTTTATTGTCATTATACACATGTCAAATTAAATTTAAAGACAACTCTCTTGTGGTGCACAGTGTAAAAATAGTTTAAAAGAAAAAGTGGAAATATATAAATATATAATACATAATAACCAGCCAAAAACTGTAAAGATAAATATATTGCACTTTGACCTTGGCTGAACTTTGACCTTGGCTGTTAAATATATATCTTTATACAAAGTATGAGTCTGTTTTATAAGCTTGATAAAGTAATAATCATCATCATTTACGCATTGTATCTTGTCAAGTGTACTATAATTAAATCATATGCACAGAGTTGGTCAAAGTACACATTCACATTCTGTACTTCTTCTGTAGCTCATTATTCTATCTTTTTTTAGTGATACTCTTATGCACATGTCACTCAAATCTCAAAAATGATTACACTGGGTTAAATAAACTTTAAAATAATGTTGTTTAGTTCACAGATAGAAGAGGTTGTGCATGTCTACCATCACTTTCTACCTGGATAATTAAGTTTTTCTATCTCAATTCCTCCACAGATTAACTCATTTTGCTTGATGGACAGTTGTTTTATATGAATGAAAGTGATATGAAGTCGGACCTGAAACTCCAGTATTCGTTGGTTAGAATGTCTTGGAGCATTAGAACAAGGTTGCACTTGTTTTGTTCAGAATATCAGAGTTACTTTAATTATATCTAAGCATTAATTTTTTTAATCTACTTTATCCTCACTAGGGTCACAGGGGTCACTAGGGCCTATCTCAGTATACCCTGGACATGTCGCATGTACTTCACAATAGCTGTGTTTCCATTACCCTTGGAAATTTGCAAAATGTAAATATCACTATAAAAAACTGGTAATGGAAACACCTGAATTTTCAAAAAACACTTAAATATCAATAAAAAGTTTTCACGCTTCCATGAGGTGGTTTTTCAGATGTTTCAATATTGTAATGTATCTGCGAGCGCAATGGAAACACTTTTTCCACAATTATATGTCACACGATGTGACGTACATGGTCACACGATCACTTCGCTCGGAGTGAGAATGGCGAACGCAGTCTCTGTAACCATGACAACCATTGGCTGCTGGGAGGCGAGAACTTAAGAGTGATGATTAGGGTGATTCCTACAGTAGACACAGCGAGATTTCATTTCATTATTTGTTAGTTTTTGAATATTGAAGTTGGTTTTTTTTTTTACAGAGAAACATATTCTCTGCTCTGTAAAATGTCAAGTGCAAGAACTGTTTAAAAGCACTATATACATTTATCATTTGTTGTTGTTATTAAGTGCTGAGCATATTTACACTTAATATTGTGACCTGACAGTGTAGGGACCAGATGTACAGACCCTTGTGTGTGTATATATATATATATATATATATATATATATATATATATATATATATAAATGCTTTTTAGTTTCAATTTTAACTCTATACAGTGTGTGATTTGTTGACATTTATTGGTGATTTCTGTGTGTGTGGTATGTTTATGTGTCCATGCATCAGCCTATCTTTGTATCTGTTTTTGTGTTTGTAACTATAACACACACCTACTCAGGGTGTGTTGTATTTAAACCTGTATCTGTGTAGCAGGTTATTAGCTCTAAAATCCCTTTTGCTTTCGATTGTGTCTGCCTGAGCATGACTCATCCTGCGGTGCTGTGCTCAACTAATCGCTGCAGCATTAACTACGATTAGGACTCATTGTTGCTCAAGTTGAGTAACAGACGGTGGTTTTAACAGGGAAAGGAGAGGCAGTGAGCCAGACAGTCAAACACACCACTGAGACTGCAGAAAAATGTGATTTTTAACCTCGTCTGATGTTTCTCAATGACTGCAGACTCACTCTGTTGCCAAAATGGCATTCAGGTGCTGGGTGTCGTCTATACACCCACAGAAAAAAATATTAAAAACTAATCAAGCCAATCCTTTTAAACCAGACACAGCTCCTTGTTGTTTCTTCATCTACTGCTCATGTTTTAATAGAGGAATTAGGAGCAAAAGTCAGACTTTAAATGTATCAACATCAATGTCTTTCATTCAAGTCTCTTTTCCATTTTGCTTTGCTTCACAGTGTCAGTGTTTCCATTTAATTTGCATCTCACTCTAGATTACAGATTACATGGCTTTAAATGTAATTTGTATTGCCTTCCATTGCATTCCTCGAAACAAAGTACTTTGCAAAAGTCTATACCTTTAATACAGGTGTGCCTACACTTTTTTTTAGAGAGGGCCAGATCTAATGATGTGGAGATTACCGGGGGCTAGTGGTCCCTTCTGACATTTTTTAAACAGTAAAAAGTACATATCAATGCACTGTGCTATAACAGTTTTAGCTTTGTTACACTATATATTTTAAATGGCACTGTAACCAAATCTAAGCTACTGAGGTGTGAACAATTTAAAAAAAAAAAAAAGTTCTACCTTTCTTTCCCCTCTGGAAACAGTAACCTAGAACAAACTGTTCATAGTATCTGGAGCTCATACAAATCTTAACCTCATGTTTATCATGGACTGCACTTATATATAGCTCTTTTCAACCTTCATGGTGCTCAAAGCATTTTACACCCAGCTACAACGGGTGAAGGCGGGTACACCCTGTATGAGTGTCCGGTTCATCTCAGGGCTGAACATATATAGACAAACAATCACATTCACACCTATGGAAAATTTAGATTAACCTATCAACCTATCACTGCATGTGTTTTGGATGGTGGGAGGAAGCCGGAGTACCTGGAGAAAACCCACTCAGACACAGAGAGGACATGCAAACTCCACACAGAAAGGTCTGGTCCTGGAATCCAACCAAAGTCCCCCTGTCTGTGAGGCAGGAGTGCTAACCACTGCACCACCCCGTACATATGTTGTTTTCTTTTATTCACATACAACAATAAAATACAGGAAATATAAGCACAGCCGTAAAAGTAAATGGGTTCTAAACACTGTTTAGTGTGACCTCTGACCCCATGACACAAAGTAGGACAAACTGAAACCTCTGATATGGTATAAAACATCAGAACATTAGTGAAACTAGATCACTAAAGAGCACAGACCTCCGAAAAGCAGTGCAAGTCTGCCAAGGTTTGAATGTGGATGTTCGTAACTTATTTATAAACTAGTGTTCCATGTTCACTCATCATTTATTTTATCGGTCATTCGCAATCCCTTAGAGGGTTTTAAAAAATAAATCCTCTGTCCCATTTTGGGGCTATGGCCATTTCGATTTTCGACAACGTATGATGTGACATTTTGCAACGTCACACACGACCAAATTTCACACGTTCGATCTAATGTTAAATATGAAGCACAAGATATTGTCGGATTCAACAATAACCCTGCTTTAAGGTAAAGGTCGTACATTTTACAAATATACCATTCGCTTGACATTATATAAAGTTACATGATGATGTCAAACACATCTGCACAATACAATATTATACATAACGTATCCATATGAACCAAACATATACTGGCTCCTACTATTACATCAGCATAAGGACAGTAGGACAAGCTGGTAATAACAGGGAAATGCAGAGAAAAGGGGAAATAAATAAGCGTATAATTATTTTTAAGTACAGAGAACATACACAATGCAGAAAACAAAGATGAAGAATGGACAACTATGACAACCAACAACACCACTTGAGTATTAATGTTGTAATACGTTTGTTTGCCAAGTGTTATGTAACAGTTAAAGTGCAAAAAAAACAAAAGAAAAACAAAACAAATCGTATTGTTCTTGTCTAGTGACAGTTGTGGAAATCATGACGTATCCTTGACAGATAAGCTTCATCCACACTCCAGGGACTGTCTTCTTCCTGCTCTTCATTAACTCGGTGGCAAAAGAACTGACATAGTGTACTCAACCTTTAGATGCATAAGTGGGATCAAAAATGACCCCAAACCTTTGTTTTTTTGCAATATCTTTGTAATTATTTATTTATTTTTAAAATCATTTTATATTCCAAGTTTTCCTCAGTCACTCAGGCTGGTGTATGAATGTTTGGTGGTGGTCAGAGGGAGCGTAGGTGCAAATTGGAACATTATTTATTTCTGTAATTTTTTGTTTTTTTCTAATCAACCCTGTAAAGCCCTATGAGACCACCTTGTTGTGACTTGGGGCTCTACAAAAAAATGTCATTGAATTGAAAATGGCAACCACACTTCTGTCAGGACAGAAGTGGATACAAACTGAGGAAGAATAGGAGCCAGTTTTACCTTCTGGCTATGGTAATGTTACCTGAAGAAAGCCACCCATGCTTTTATCACTTCACCATTAGATTAGTGTAACACACTTTATTACTGTCTCACTCAGTACTTACTCCATCGTTTTCAGTTAGTACAGAACGCAGCTCCCGCAGACTCGGCCACCTCACCCCCATCCTTTTTTCATTACACTGGCTTCAGGTTCAATATCATATTAATTTTAAAATGTTAAAGGGGACATATACTGCAAAACGCACTTTTTTAACATTTTTCCAAAACAAATATGTTGTCTGTGTGTGAGGAGACCCTTAAATTATGAACAAAAAACATCCACTTTTCTTTTCGCCTGATCCATTTCTTTTTAAGAGGGAAAAGTAAACGCTCCATTTTGGATTTTCTATGCTTTGTACATCACTTGGATGAATTAATTTGAATACCTCACCCCATTCTACCCCACCAGCTCAGATAACCCCACCTCACAGACGCCTCTGCTCAGACTCACAGATCCTCCTTATTCTCCAACGTAGTCCTGCTGTGTGTCCGGTGCATTGGGGTCTGAGCCCTGATCACTGTGCATGCATCTGGGTGTGACCCAGGTTGATGGGATTGACTGGTCCATGGGTGGCACCGCGACTGTGGTGTCATGGCTCATCTGGCTGGCCCGGGTCCAGACGAATTGGATCCAAATGCACACCAGGGCTGTTGAAACTCACCACTCTGTCCTACTCAGATTCCCTTCATCTGATTTTATTTCATCAGTGTCAAACGTATGGGCAATTTAGATCAATCAATTACTTATCAGTGCATGTCTTTGGATGGTGGGAGGAAGGTAGACTACCTGGAGAGAACCCACACACATGCAAACTCCACACAGCAAGATCTGGTGTTGGACCTGGACCTGTGAGGCTAACCACTGCACCGTGTCACCCCTCTATTCTATTCTATAATACTGTCTCATGCTGTAAATACTGCAATAAATATTCTTATATTACTTTAGTGACTGAAATGACTTAATTGCATTTTGTCTTTATGTACCCTTCCTCTGTATATAGTTACTTTCCTTCCTTTGTATATAATGACTGTCTGCATATATTGGGAATAGCAGTAAATTCCAATCTAACCTGATGTTGACTTGTTAAGTTCCCCTTACAGTCAGTTAACCAGAGCACAGTGAATGCAATTAACTATGACAAGCACTAAATAGGTTTAGGTGGCTTTAAACTGGACACAGGTGTGCAGACTTTCCCAGAGGTCTTTGTTTCTCAGTAAAATGTTTTACCTCTTCAGTAAAAACAAATCCTCATGCAGACAGTAACTATTTTTAAGTGGAACCTGGTGGTGAGATGCTGCTGCTGTGGGATTTCCCTTCATTCCTGTTACAGAAAACATTTGCTGTGATGCTACAGGACAGGATTTTAACACGTTCCTCCTGGAGGGATTACGATCATTCATACGAATCTGAGGGATAAGGACACGCAGCGATGCATGAGCTCCCCACTGGGCTGTTTGTTCTTTCACATGGATGTTGTTTAGTGTCTTTATAGCGTCATTGGTGGAGACGGGAATGTACCTGAGCTGCTTTTAGGAGGAAAAACCCACAGCGGAGCTTGTACTTCTGGAAAATGAACACGAAGCCATTTCCCTGTTAACCCCTTCAGCTCTGTTCGTCCAGATCTTCTGTTGAATTCATTTTACAACCTGGGGAAAAAAAATCTAAATGTTACCAAGTGTATTTTTCTCATTTCTAGTCAAAATATGGCATCATTTTTACAATAAAACATAATATAATAATAAAACATAATCTCACACATACAACCCTCCAATAGTCCCAGTTCATGTAACAATTTCACACTCAAGGCTGTGGAATTCATTTTAGTTCAGGTTCCACTTCCAGACCAATATGACAATGAAACATTTTGCAAATAATAATAATACTAATGATAATAATACTACTAATAATAAATAAAATAGCTAAAAAAAAACCCTACAAAAGTGTTTTATTATATTTCTTATATAATTTCTTCTCGGTTTGATGTGAAAAAAATAAACTTGACATTTTTTGTGTTTGTCTGAAAAATAACATTAAATTATTTTAAAAAAAATATGTTGAGGCATTCTGGAGAGTTTCCATCTAAGAGTAAGTATTTTTAAGAATAGTTTAATGGGGGGGGGGCTTGCATTAAAACACAGAAACATTTGCAGTTGTCATTATTTATATCTTATTATGTTATTTTACTAGGCCGGCCCAGTTGAGGTCAAATCGGGCTGAATGTGGTCCCTGAAATGAAATGAGTTTAAGACCCCTTGTTACAACTCATAATGCAATAAAAGTTCATAATGTAATAATGGACTCATAATATAATAAAATCATGAGAACATAACGTCTTGAGCGTCTGAACCACATATAATTTCTTTGTGCAGAATATAATAACTTATTACATTATGAGCTCAGCTGTAGTGACTCATAATAGAATAAAACCTCATAATCTAATAATGGTTTATACTGTGGAAAAGTTGCATTATCACCATTTTTTTTTACATTGCCATTGCTGCAAAGTGTAAGGTTAACTTTTAAGTATAATGCTTTTGAATCAATCCTATAGTTTATTAAGGCATTATTACATTATGAACTTTTATTACATTATGACTTGCTATATAGTTGAGCTCATAGTGTAATAAGTTATTACATTATTACGTTATGTGCAAGGACATTGTTACATTATGTGCTCATGATTTTATTACATTATGAGTTGATTATTACACTATGAACTTGTATTACATTATTTTCTGTAGCTGCCCCAAACCTCTGGAACTCACCCCCCCCCCCAACCATCCGTCACTCTTCTGACCTAAACACTTTTAAATCCCTTTTAAAAACTCATTCACTCAAGATTGCTTTTAATGTTTCATTACTTTTATTCTGTCTGTTTTAATGTGTGATGGATCTGGGTTTTTTTCCTATTGTAGTCGGACTGTTTTATTTTTTACTTCATGTAAAGTGTCTTTGAGTGCCATGAAAAGTGCTACACAAATATAATTATTATTATTATTATTGTGAGATGCTACACCCTACTGTAAGATATAGACAAAAGTTTGTAGTTGACAATATTTATAGATTTATTCTATTATTGGACTGCTCTGGCCCACTGGACTGAATGTGACTCCTTAAAGAATATACATTTGACATCCTTGACCTAAAGAGTAACTTTTCAGTCAGATATAAGAACTTATATTTAGACGATAGATCTGGAAAATGTTATTTCAAGAAATACAAGATATTTCATTTGTTCCTATGGCAGATTTTTACATAAACTAAACTAAATAGCCAGGGCAACACGTGAAAAGCATCTTGGAAAGATGTCATTCCAAGATGCATGTTGATAATTTTTTAATTAAAAATGAGAAAAATACACTTTGTAAGATTTGGACTTTGACAGTGTTCCTACGTCTGCCGTTTCTTTCTTTTCTCCCTCTTTCACATCACTTCCTTAATTCTCATTCTTTCCCCTTTATTTTGTGTCTTTCTGTTTTTAAAGCCTCACTTCCTTTTTCTTTTCCGTCCTTTCATTCTGCTTCTCTTCATCGTCTGTGTATTGTGTCTCCAGCCGTCTGCCTTTTCATCCGTCACTTAAAGAAGAGAAGGACGAGGATGAAGAGGATGAAGGCCTGTTTGAAGTTGGCGTCTGTCCCAAAAATCGCTCGGGCACACCTGGACACCAAATTGACGGTGTCATCCCGTGGTGACACACACACACACACATACAAACACACTATCCCACTCATTTTCTCACACACTCTCTGAAACACACACATTTCCATCCTTACATCAAAGTGTTGTGACTACAGGGCAAAGAAAGACTAAATACAGTTTACCTTCAGCTCTACTGACGGATTGACTTCCTCTGCTCTTACACACACCACCGGAAACTCACTCACTCACACACACACACACACACACGTTTTGTAGCCATGTGTTTGTGCAAGTCATATTGACTAGCATTAATTTTCTGGAGACTAAGCTAATCTTTACCTTTATTTTTGTCTGGAAACACAATCTCATCCCCACAATGTAGGAAATACATGGGTTTAATAAAAGTAATGGGTCATTCCTGGCTATTCGTGACTTTTCATCATGAGAAATTTTGTAAAATAAATAATGTTTGTCATGTTTTTACAGTTCTATCAGATAACCTAAATCAATCAATCAATCAAACTATTTATTTAGCACTTTTCATACATGGTGCATGTAACACAAATTACTTTACATTAGACCCCCCCCCCCCATTATCCTGCAGTTGTAGGAACAAGTTAAAAGATTTCCAGAATTAAAAAGAATAGAATAAATAAATAACAATAGTAATAAAATAAAAGTAAATACATAAAATAGCAGAATGAAATAATGTTAAGAGTAAAAATTAACTAAAAGCTAAGTTAATCCTTTGGTTGTGTTCGGGACAAATCTGACTGACTTACAACTTAAAACACTTAAATATTGCCTCAAGGCCTTATGTTATCCTCCACACTGTGTACTAGAACATATAAAAGTCATTATTACTACTTTCATTGAATTTTGAGTGTTATAATCAACCTTAGAACATCTGTGGTGTTCCTGGTCAAAAGTGACTGCCATAGGAAATGAATGGGAATCCAGAATATAATCATCCATCAGACAGAAAACATCCCCATACACACTCACTCACTCAGAACACTGAATCAATGAATAATTTTTACAGACTATACAGGTGTTGGTTATGTGAACTCATTATCTTTCCCTTTATTTTGTGCCAACCTGGGATAAGAGGAAGAGTTTCCAGAGGAGACTTTTCCTAGCAGACCAATGGAAAGCTTTGATGACTCCTCTTATTCAACGACACCAGCACATTCCCCACACACCAGCCTCTGTCAGTCTGGCTAAGAGTGTGTGAGGCAAAGCCGTGGCTGTTCTGTCCCAACAAGGACATGGACAGAAAAGGGAAGTACTGGGAAAATGATATGCTGCAAATTAGTGATGCACGATCAGCATTTTTGGACCGATAACTGATATCGATCACCAAAAAACTCGATGTGCATTTTAACTACATTTTAAAAAGTACAAATCAGGCAGCTACAGCTGATCCAAAATGCTGCTGCTAGAGTCCTGACCAGTACCAGGAAACTGGACCACATCACAGCGGTCCTCAGATCCTTACTTCCTGTGGGTCAAAGGATAGAATTCAAAATCTTACTCCTGGTCTATAAAGCATTAAACAGCCTTGGACGCAAGTACATATTAAATCTGTTGGTTCACTCTGAAGCATCCAGAGCCCTGAGGTCATAGGTCGTCAGGAACAGGTTTACTGTGTGTTCCCAAAATCTGAACCAAACAAAGTGAAGCACCATTCAGGTCTTCTGCTCCTCACCTGTGGAACAATCTACTTGAATACCTGAGGTGTGAGAAAAACTGTCAGTTCATTTAAATCAGGCCTGAAAACATTAGTATTTACTGGAGTTTTTATTGAAATTCTTAATTGTCTTTTAAATGTTTCTATGTCTCCTATTTTAATTGTCTTTTAATGCATTTTAATCATTTAAATTTTCTTATATGTTTTATGTAAAGTGCCTTGAATTGTTCTGTACACGAAATGTGCTATACAAATAAATTTGCCTTGCCTTGAAAAAAAAGCTAAGAAATAGTAAAATATATGATCAACTAAAAATAAAAAAACACTTTATCACTATAAAGACAGTGAGTTAAATATGTTGATATTGGTGTTTTTTTCTAATGCAGACGTGGGTTTTTCATGAATCCGAGTCTCACTCCAGGTTTCGTGTGTAACCCATCATGTCCACTCACGTTACATGCGGAACCCGTCCATTAAAACACAAATAATTCACGAGTGATTTTGCAACGGTGTTCATTTTTCCACCACACTCTGCCTTGCATAACTGCTTCAATTCACAGAAGGCACCTGTGAGAGAATAAAAACAATTAATACCAGTGCATCATTTTTGTGTCCTATTTAGCGTGTTACATATTATTTATTTATGTTTTATTATGATATTTAATGTGTTAAGAGTTTGTTATGTATATGTTATTTAATACAATTGTTTTTGTTTTTCTACATCATGACCAGAGGACTACAAATGAAAACTAGGCTTCCGGGTTAATTCTGGCTTTTTTTAACCATGTGGAATCATGTGTTTTATCAAATCGTATTGTCTCCTTTCAAATAACTAAACATAAAAATTGTTCTATAAATAAATAATATGAAAATAATCTAGTTAATAATTTCAGAGACCAGTTTTATAGAAGCGCCCATCTGTGTTTGCATACTGCATATGACCATGTTGTTACAAAAGCATTTTAATATCTACCTATATATTCTCCTGTGTTAAAAAATACTTTGTCACTGAAATTGATTGTCTTAACTATTTCAAGTGAAGATTTTGTTTAAATCTGTTTCTGTTCTTAGTTTTTTTTCTCACTTAAAGCGTTAGGATCAGAAAATCACACAATAAGACAAAAACTTAACGTCATGTGAACTATACCTTTTTCATGTGGTTTTCTTTTTCATTCACATTAAAACTACAATTTCTGTCACTGAAAACAACTATTTCTAAGACTTGTTTATTGTACTGTGAATTTATGCAGGTTTGTGTCGATGAAAACGACCTGGTGCATTCGATGTTCATGGGAAATATTGGTTTCTATAAATACTTTATGTGCTTTTGTGTCGTTTTAGTTTCAGAGTGTCACACATTACATTATTATCAGATTTAATTTAAAAATTAATTATTAATTAATGTCTTTATTTTACATAAAAAAGAGCTCTCTCTGTTTAGTGATCTAGTGCACAGGTGTCAAACATAAGGCCTGGGGGCCAAATCCAGCCTGCCAAAGGGTCGCATCTGGCCTGTGGGATCAATAACAATGAAGGTATTAAAAGGTGTAAAAATGATTTGAATTCAGGTTCCACATACAGAAATATTAGATCTCAAATGGGTTAGAACAGTAAAATATGATCTGAATGACTGATATATAATGAAAACTGCAGATGTTAATGTAAAAAAAAAAGTTAAGTGATATGAAACTCTTTATATTAACAAACCATCATTTTACAAAAACCTGAACAAAGTTCAAGTTCAAAAGTTTTATTGTCGTACACACAACAAAACAGGTAGTTAAGGGTCGGGTTCCCTAAAAAAAAGAACACAAAAATGCCCTAATAACTACCAGCTGAAATATCTGAAGAGAAGTGTAATTTTCCAAATATTCTGCCTGTTACTGAATGTTTTGTGTATTTGTAAGTGAAAGTTATTCTGCACATGTGCAAATGACAAACTGATAGACTGTTAAAATTGCACTTGTTTTTCTTCATGTTAGTCACATTTTGAGGGAAACATTGTAGACGTAAACATTATCAGAATATAATTTGACTCTTTTCACTGTTATTATTTCACTGGTCTAGCCCTTTACAGATCATATTTAGCTGAATGTAGCCCCTAAATTAAAATGAGTTCGACAGCCCTGATCTAGTGCAACAACGGTGATGATCCTTTTCACACAACGGTGTCTCTTTCCGGTTCAGACCAATCAGATAAATCAGGTTACAGATACACAAACAATAGTCTGTGGGATGAATTCACTGCTTGTCTTAGTCTGTACAGAGGATTTGTTGACAATAACAAAAGGATTTTACCAGACTTATCTAATGGAACTCTCATTGTTTGTACCCGAAATGTGACATAACGTAAGCCGAGCCTGCGAGCCGCCTGACAGGAAAAACACTGCGTTTTATTTTACACGTGCTTTCCTAATGTAAAGTCCCATATGCTGGTCTGTGCGTCTCAGATCTTGTTACAGATTGTCCTGTGTCTACTGTGTCAGGCCTCTTTTGTCCCATGTCCTAAAATGTGTCAGCCTGTCTATCAAACAGGTCACATGACATGGACCTGATGACCCTACAGTCACGATCGCGATGGCATCAGTTAAAAGCCAAGCGTGTGTTTATATGTGATGTGTAAGACAGAAAATAAAAGTGAAGGATGTCATATAAGGATGTATGTGAGGAAATAGAGGCTCTTTATTGGTGGTTGAGTGTGACTCACCTGACTGCAGTCACCAGTAGATCTCACAGGGTTTCACCACAGCATCACAAGTTCAGCTGCAGCACATGGCCTCCATCACATGTCGACACTCCCCGTTTGCCTTCATCCTCATCCTCATCATCTCGACATAGACACTGTGAACGGCTTCTGGCTAAGGAAGTTGTCCCGCTTCAAACAAACACAATGATGACACTTTTTTTTTTCATGTTTTCATTGAATGTGTTTTAACCACCAATATACAAAAACAAAAACACATTCATCAATAGTGTAACCCAAATCATGTCCAATGTTTTTGCCAGAGTTTGTCTGTTAGTGAGCAAGATACCTCAAAAAGAAAGTTTGACGGATCTTGATGAAAATGACTTGATGAATTCATGACATGTTGGGAGTGTCACAAGGAACAATCAATTAGATTTCGGTGATGATCAGGAAGAGATCCTAGATTCTGGATCACTTTGAAATGTATTCTTCATTTACCGCAATGTAAAATTTCAAAGTGATCCAGAATCCAGGATCTCTTCCAGATCACCACCAAAATCTAATTATTTGTTCCTTGTGACAGCCCCAACATGTCATGAACTTTTAGAATAATTTTATAATAAAACTAATGAAATTGCACATGTGTTTTAGTGATAAAGAAAACTCACATTTCTAAGATAAGTCTGGGGCCAAAGTGTGAAATTCTTAGACTCAACAAGAGAATAGAATTTTAGTCCAAAGGAATATTGGTCTCAGATCTACTTCCAAACACTGTCTGCACATTATGATCCTTTCACTTTACAGGTTCTTTCTAGTGGAATATTTACTAATCCATTGTATACATGTACATAAACAACCATATATGTGGAATAACACACCATCATATATATTAAAAACATGAACGAACCAGCACTGAAGTCATTTGTTTTCTGATTCATCTGATTAAAGTATGTAAGATTTAAAACATTTAATGCCTAAAGCAGATCCTTTCTAAAACAGAAATTTGTAGCACCGTGTATAGATGATGTATAGACACTACAGAAGACGATTGGGGCCACCGGGGAAAAATAAATAATAAGACCTAATATATCTGAGAAAAATGTCAGAATTCTCATAATTTCCTTTTTTTTCTCAGAGTAGTAATTCAAACTATTTTAATGGACCTTAATTTGATGAGATGAGATATTCCTAATTTACAGCAGCAACAGACAGGAGTATTCACTTCTATAAATAAATCAATAATTCTATATACAACATACATTTTGTTTTGTTTAAATAAATATAAATATATACACAATATACACAAACATCAATGTCAGATGGGATGTCGTGTCCAAATACACTTATATTAAATGTTTTTGTGTGTATGTGTGTGTGTGTGATTTCAGAGAAGTCAAGTGGTTGGTTTTGGGTCAAACATCAGAGTGTAAATTCTCACCAGTGTCATGAGATGAACCGATCTGACCTTACACGGGATGTTTGTGTCTGTGGGCTGCTTCACACACACACACACACACACACACACACACACACACACACACACGCCCACACACACTGAAAGCAGACAGCGCTGTAGGAAATGGCTGTCCTCGCTTTTATTTTGTAAACATGTTGATCTTCCGTCAGCCAATCAGAGTGCAGCTTTATCATACAGACAGGTTATTGCGTGCTGCAGCATCACACCGACACACACACACACACACACACTTTCATTTACATGTGTCATGAGGACCAAGTTTGTAATCAAGTAGACATTGGATAGGAAGTATAAACCCCCCCCCTTTTTTTAAAAAACATTTTTAAAAATAAATTGAAAAAAAAAAAAAAGTTAAATTGACAAAATAAATAAATAAAAGTGGATTAATAACAAAAATATTTTTTAAATAAAAATAATATATATTTAAAAAAAAACATCACAATAAATACATTTAAAGAAACAAAAAAGTAAATGCATATTTAAACCTTTGAAAAATTTTTACTTCCAGAAAAAACTAATTAATGTACTCATGGGGCCACATCATTTCTATTTTACGAGTGGGGACTTTTATTTATATTTAACCCTCGTGGGGACCTGACCTTTTGGTCCCCATAGTGTCAGAGGTCCCCATGGTGTGACTGTGTAAACATATCAATGTCCCCATAAAGATAGGAATACAACCACACACACACGCAGATGATGTACAGACACAAAGACACACACACCTAGATGACCCAGACGTTCAGCTTGGAGCTATTCTAACATGTTATACTGTACATACATAATTCCCTCCATCACACACTTGGCTGTTTTTTTCCCCAGAAGTCAACAGTCATAAATGACAGCTGAGGCCCTGAGGACACACAACACACATCTTCATAAGTGTTAAACTGCACCTCTCCTTCATTTAATTCAGCTTTAGTTAAAACACTTTGTCCTTGCGTGACTTTCTAAAGCTGCTAATTATCACATTTAATCACTGTCTTTTCTCTTTTTCCGTTCATCAGAGCAGCATTACGTTGAATTACAAACCCCCTAATTATTAATAACATACATTATTGTATAATTTCATCACCTACAGTGAGTTTGTATGGAAAAGAGCAAAACAGCCACACGTATTTTCGCTATAAACTCACTCTTTTAAAAAAATCTAGAATGTTTTTTTCTTCACATTTTATTCACTCGGTGAACTAAATATGCAAATATATGAAAGTCTGACAAATAATTTAATAATGACAAAAATGTGAACTTGCTTTTATGAATATTTGAATCACAACTGTTTCCATTTACAGAAAAAATACAGTCATGGTAGGTCTTTTTAGTAAATTCATACATAAATCCTTACCAAATGGATTATGTAATAACATGAACATAGAATCCACTTAAAAACAATGACATTAATTACATTTGGTAAGTATACACATTTTAAAATACAAGCTGTGGCGCTCAATTGTTCAAAAAATTACATGATAATGTAATGTTTAGCTGATCTTTTAATAGACCACTGACCCACTGTAAAGGCACATTTTTACAAGAAAATACATGATTTAACTAATTTTATATTATTTGCTTAGTTATTTTCATGTATAAAGTGATGCATTTTACCATCTCACAGATGTGTTACATGCTTTTTAGCAAAGCCAATGATAAAAACATGGTTTGCATAGTACATCAGTATGAGTAATTATTTAAAAAATAAAGTAAAATGTGGTATTTATCCATTACTTTACTATCACGACAATAAAGTGATAAAATTCCTAGTGAGTTTCATGGAACTGAAATGTAATAGTTCTGACTGTTCGTGCATGTAGTTAATCAAAGACCTAAAGTCTAACAATAAACGTAACAATTGTAAAAAGACGTTGCATCACTTCCTATAGACCACATGTAAGGAATGAAATATCAAGGAAAATTAGACACTTTTACATTTAATAACAAAAAATAACGTGTTAATCGAGGGAGGGAACATTTCAGTTTGAGCCTGAATAACATGAGTGCATTTGCTAAAGTGGATCTGTATGCATTCTCTTGGTATAGAAAACTGCTTTTTTTTTTCTTCATGTATTTCACATCTCCACTCTGTGTTTCACTTATCAGGTCTTTATTGCTGCTGTCCAGTTCAAGCGAAGATAAATAAAGTGATGATATTACGTCAATACATGACTGAGCATGATGCTCTGTTGTAAATATACCAGGAGATGAAACAGGATTTTACCTACTCTGACTAAAACTCTATAAAAATGGCATGAATAACTGTATTTTATTAACCCAAACTGGTGTCTCTTCTAAGATACTAAATATTATATTAACTGTGCATAGAGGCTCTAATGATAACTGAGTGTTTGGAGGTGGAAATGTGTTTTAACCACTGATGCGTCAGCGCTGACACGTTCTGAATGGATGGTTTAGTAAAAAAATTATGAATAATCAAATTTTTTTGTGGGTTATTTTACTCATAATTTTGTTAATGGAACTGATGTACAGGTGTCAAAAAGCAACCGATTTAGAAAAAGAAAAAGCCCAAATTAAAACTACTGGAACCAAATTACAACACTAGTCATTTATTTGGGTTTTTTTTAAAACTTCATTCTCTTTTGTTGGTTGTTTGTTTTTTTGTTTTGTTTTTTTTTTTTTTTTGGGGGGGGGGGGGGGGGGTTGGCATTTTTTTGTGTTATTATTTTGTGAATGTTTCTTAGTTTCTGTTGATGTTGTTCCTTATTTTTGTTTATTTTTTTCTACGTTTTATTTATTTTATTATTGTGTTCTGTTAGTCTCTTACTTTGTTCATGTTACATATTATTTTGTTAGTTTAACATTCATTTTACTGATCACTTTGGCAGTTTTGTTCATTTTGTTGATTATGTTATCTTATTTTATTTTTTACTGTGAAATTGCTTAAGTCTCAAGAGTTAAGGTAATGGAAACATGACATGACACTTTATAACTGGATAATTTTAACAAACACACTTGGCTTTTTTTGTATCTTGGCATTTTGCATCTCCCTGCAGATTCATTTAATTTATTTATTTGTCAGGGACAGTGCAATATAAACATAGAAAAGCAATATGATGTGTTGCACACTGAGCATATAGCATTAAGCTAATTCACAACCCTTGACCCTGGATGGGCTATTCAGTGAAGAAACAGAGAAAGAAAGAGAAAAGGTAATATCTAACAAGAAATATAGATACAACAGTATAAAATAGTACAAAAAACAAAATAGTATGTTAATATTCTCCGTTTATATATTGAGAACCTTTATGGTGCAGTATCCACATCGGTGTGAGCTAGGTTCTAAGGACAAAAAAGATAAACGTGTACAGGTATTTATCTGTTCTTTTCAAATTGTATTTATGTCTAGGAAGAGACCACATTTTCCTGACAGCCACAGTTGTTGATGCATGAAGCGAAGAATAAACTGAGATGGTAAATGAACAGCACTTACATAGTTCTTTTCCACCTTCATGGTGCTCAAGGGCTTTACATTTGCCACACACACACACACACACTCATACACCAGGAGGTTTCTACGGTTCTGTCAGTCCTACTGGAAGACTAAGTCAGGGTTCAGTGTCTTTGCCCAAGGACACTTCGACATGACATGTGGAAAGTCCGAGGCGGGCCGCAAACCTCCGACCCTTTAGTCATTGGACGACCCGCTCTACCAACTGAGCCACAGCTGCTTCGATGACACAAAGACTCCTGAATCTTAAGAAAGCAGAGATGGAAACTTAAGAGTCCTTATTTCTGCTTTTTTCTTCTGCTTTCTAATGTCTTCCTATTTTAAAAATAGGTCAGATAAACACGTGCGTCACTCAGGTAAAACCACTGAAGACACGAGACAGACACACTCCTGAGGTTTGACTGAACACTGAGACCAAACAAGGACTAAATTCGGACATACTGTACATTTGAAAACATTCTGATGACAGCCGTATAAATGTGTGTATATGAAAAACACTAACAGATACAGAGCAGTATTTAATTGTTATGCATCAGTCTAATGTCTGACCTACATTAAGCTGAATGATATCACCAATACAGGTGCCACATAGTCTGGTTGTATCACCTGTCAATCACCTTTGTACACCTCCAGACTTTGTCATTAGCCCCGCCCCTTTCATGTCTGTGTGTTTAACCGCCCACGAACCTGTGAATTACAGGGAACGTAGTCTCACAACAAACAGTGACGTACAGTGTGAGTGTTTTCTCCTCACTGGTTTACATCACACTAACTTCTCGTCTATTGGATCACCTATATTCTTATAAACATCTGGTCTGCAAGCATCACGTACTGACACATGACAGCACCCAGGTGTAAATAACATATGCACCGCTCAACAACATTCACCCAGCGTGTTGCACAATTCATGTATTTGAATTATTCAAAACAAAACCAAAAAATGCCACATGCAGACAGGAACGTAACACCACTGTCTGTTTGTGTGCATTCTGCTCATACTCCACATAACACATGACTAACCAGTTTCTGTTTAGACACTGAAGCCTGAAATATGGACGGTCACATGGGCATAAGTATGTTGTGTTCTGAATACTGACCACAAACAGCTGCTGTGTAAAATATGAAAAAAAGAAAGTCACCATTACACAGATAACAAGTATTCAGAGAATGCCTGATCTCGCCTCTATAAATACATTTTAACCAGTTCTCTTTTTTTGAACATACAATGCATTTGCATCCCTGAACTTGAATAAAACTGACTAGTGTGATTTCTAAGTATTCCTTCATGTTGAGCTGATTGAGTAACTGGTCAGTTTGCATTAAAAAGATATTGACTCTGAAAAACAGGTTTAGAGAAATACAGACATTTGAAAAAACTAATGAATTGACATGTGACTTGACTAAAGTTCTGCTTAGACTTAACTTACTGGATGCTCCTATAGAGATGACTTGGACTTACTTGAGACTTGAGGGCTAAGACTGGTGACTTACATGAGATCTGCATGTATGAGACTTACTCCCATTTCTGCTAATGACATTAAAGCTCAATCTGATGATTATAAAACAGATGGGTAGACATTAAAGGGGATAAACTGTTAATAATACTGGATGAAAATTTACTTCATAGGTGTCTTTTTCCATTTATTATTACACACTGCTTGCAGCCTTTGTATGTATGTGTCATTGTGTGTTGTTCAATTTAACATGTGTGTGTGCATGTGTGTGTGTCAGATTGAGCTGTGTCAATGCAGTGAGTTATATGCTGTGTTGTGTGTCAGTGTGTGTCCTTGGCCGCGGATGAGTTGTGTGAAAAGGGAATATTTCGGCCCAATCCTGTTCCTGATGTGAAACCCTTAAATCAGCCCAGAAGCCTGTTTGACCCCAGGGTCAGGGCAAAACTACGACAACAGGGGGAGCAGATTAAATGAAAACTCTCTCTTAGTGTGTGTGTTTATTGGTGTATGGTAACTGTGGGGTGGGAGGGGGTAAAGGGAATTTAAAAAAAGAAAGAGAGAGAGAAAGAGAGAGAAAGAGAAAGAGAAAGAGAAAGAGAGAGAGAGAGAGGTGTCAATAAAGATACATGAAAGTGAATACAGTAAGACCAGAATGACATGGACAGAAGGAATCAATTACTTTTATTGATTACATATTCCCTTTTTACAGTTGTGCTCATAAGTTTACATACCCAGACTGAATGCACATGCGACGGTTTTGAATGTTCCAACATGACAATAACCTAAAACATAAGGACACGCCAACCTGTTATTGACTACAGCAGAAAAAAGTGAAGGTAAAGGAGTGTTCATCTGAGTTTTATGACCTCAGTATCACTGAACCATTTTGGGAAGGTGTCAAACATGCAGTTCATGCAAGAAAACCCCAAATCTGAAAGAAGCTGCTCATTCTGAATTAAGTTAGTCTTTCATCTATTTCAGACATATGTGTAGGTATTTCTCACCTGACATGTTTCGGCATGTTACTTCCACCTTTGTCAGAGACACATATGTCTGAGATAGATGAAAGCGTAACTTAATTTAACAGTACGACATAATGAACATTCTACAGTTATTAGTCCCCATTCTTACCAAGAACAATGGGCAGCTTTACCATGTGAGAAAATAAAGCATCTGATCCACAACTACCACAAAAGACTTCCATCTGTCACTGATGTTAAAGGAGATGGAGAGAGAGGAGTTCTTCATACACAGGATGAAGAACTAGGGTACGTAAATTTATAATCCGGGCCATTTGGAGAGTTTCTGTTGTCAGTGTGATTTAAAAAGAGAAAACATGCTTGTTTGACAACAAATGGCTTCATCAAACAACTAGCCATGAGTGAAAGAAAACTTTTTGTATCTTGTCTCATCATCTGAACCCGATTTATCCTCACTAGGGTCACAGGGATCTGATTCAGCTACAATGGGTGAAAGCGTGGTACACCCTGTATGAGCCTCCAGTTAATCTCAGGGCTGAACATATATAGACAAACAATCACTCTCACACCTATGAACAATTTAGATTAACCTATCCGTGGATGTGTTTTGGATGTTGGGAGAAAACTGGAGTACCTGGCAAATACCCACGCAGACACAGGGAGAACATGCAAACTCCATGCAGAAAGGTCTAGTATGGGAATTGAACCAGGGTCCTTCTTGCTGTGAGGCACGAGTGCTAACCACTGCACCACTGTGCGAACCTACAACTGTATTTGTATTATCATTCATATTCTTTGAAAAATAGATAAAGAATCATGAATTCAGCTAGAGCATGTAAATATATGAGCACAACTATATTTTGTATATAAACCATGGGAATTTCCCCACTGTGGGACTAATAGAGGCTCATCTCATCTTATCCAATTCCACACACTCTTGCATCCTTTTGTGCACGGAAATTTAGCAGGGATAGTTCGGTATTTTTCACATTAATCTGTATAGCATTAGCATCTTTACTCTGGTGCATCCACAACGACTTACCCCTGACAGTGTCCTGTGAGTTGAGTTCTGGTCCGGTTTAGGTCACAGCGAAAGTAGTCCCGGCAGGTTTCCTGGGTTTAACAAAATAAAACGTGTTTCTTCTCAAAACAATATATGTTCGATTAAGTGATTTATTTGCGTAACAAAACCATCACGGAACAAATTTCACACCTCGAAATTACTTGGAGCTACTTTCTCTCAATATCGATCAATGCACGTTGTCACTGCTAATGTTGTGTGGGTCAGAATGACATGGCCCTCCACTACACATTTAATTTTAAATGTTTTTATTTTTTTCTGTAATGAGTAAAACAAGAGTGTTTTACTGGCAGTTCGGAACACAGTAACACACATATACAGGAACAACCACTCGTGTGTTTCTCACTTTTTCACACAGAAAAATAATACACATCTGAGCAGTAATTATGTATGTTAAACACAGAAAAATAATAACAATCCGAGAAATAATTATGCCTATTAACATTGTCAGACTTAATAACGTTTTGTCTCCGGCCTCGCGCTTGCTCGTGGTAACTTGGCTACCCGCGCTACTAGCTAGCCATTTTTCCCGTCCGTTACTTGTTCTGAACATGTAACGCTCACCAACAACACCACACAGTTGAAACTTAGAATTTTAACCCAACAAAGAACTCTGACATCCCCCTTACCTGTAAATAGCAAAACAATGGTATTTTACTGGCAGTTCAGAACACAGGCCGTTTCTCAATATGCGTACTTGTTCGTACTTGCGTACTCGCGTCCTTGTGAAACGTCATCAGTTGCAGCCCAAGTACAGTCCCAATACACAAGTACGCATATCACCAAGTACGCTTGAAATCCCCGGATGTCTACTTGACACGCCCATTTTATCAAGTATGCATCGGATGGTGACTTGTGCGTACTTGGGAGAGCTTCCTATCCCAGAATGCTTTTCGACACCAGCAATGGAGGAGGAGGGGACTCACAACTGTAAATTAAAAGGATTAATATACCATTGTTTTTGTATAACGGAATGTGATTTTAAGATTATTTTACGTGAGAAAGTGGACTTAAAAACGTTTAATACATGGTCGATTCATCAAGAAAGCGTGTAGTTTAAAATTTGCTCCGAAGTGTTCGGAGATGTTAAACTATTTTTAAAATAAAGACAAAGATGCATGTTTGTGTCATATATATATATATATATATATATATATATATATATATATATATATATATATATATATATATATATATATATATATATATATATATATATATATATATATATCATAGTTCATTTTATTTCAAATACATTAAATGAAGAAAATAACTGGAGGTAGGTAAGTCAAGACGAGTTGAGTTGGTGACGTAAACAAGTACGCTGCCGTCCCAATTGCAGAATAACCACCCTGCGTCCTCCCGTCCTCCTGAGTATGTACTTCGTAGTACGCAAGTACGTACTTAGCGTACTTGGTATTGAGAAACAGCCACAGTAACACACATTTACAGGAACAACCACTCGTGTGTTCTCACATTTTCACACGAGACTTCCCGTGTCATTGACCACAGTGTAACAAACACGCCCTCTGCTGGTCGGAGTTGGATACTGCATGCATACACAGACAATTCTCACCACACTCTAAACATGAACTGCACTAAATCAGTCACTTCTGACACCATGTCATGAATATGCCAGGTAGACAGTAGTTGTTCTGACGTTTATTAGTAATCCAAGCACACACTTTTATAACACATGTTGCTAACCTAGCATCTTCACGAACGTAATCATTCCATCTCCCAGAAGGCTTCCTTTACGTAATGACAATAAATCATGCTAAACATTCAAATTATAATAAAACTAGAGCTTTCTCAACCCAACTATAGCTTTGTATGCCACACTAACAGCTGTGCACCTTAGCAAACTACTTTCATCTGTTGTTCATCAGTATTTGTGGCTGCTACATGCAGGCGCACAGCTGTTAGCAGTGACAATGCGCATTGACCGCTATTGAGAGAAAGTAGCTCCAAGCAAGTATGAGGTGTAAGTTTTTGTTCCGTGACGGTTTTGTCATGCAAAATTCGAACACATACTGTTTTGAGAAGAAAGACGTTTTAATTTCCACTCACTTCGACTTAAACTCAATTCACAGGACACTGTCGAAGGTAAGTCACGGTGGGTGCACCAGAGTTAAGGTGCTGATTCATGTGAAAAATACCGAACTATCCCTTTAAAGGCAACGTTCATGTAAATGTGGATAAAAAGGTAAAGATGATCTCTTCTGATCATCTCTGTATAAACGGATGTTGCATCTGACTGGTACATAGAGAGGCTTCAAGCTCCAGCTGCTGGTACCTGTTTTTTTTTCTTCATGTTTCCAGGTGAGGAGATCAGGGAAAGCCCTTGATATAAGCTTTCTGCCTGACTGACTCATATGTCATATATGTCTGGTTATTAATGATTCACACAGGTGTACACTCGGAACTACACCCACGCACAGGGAAATTATTTACTAATTGCTGTGCGCTGAAGGACACACACGCACAAACGGAGGGCATTCCCATGTGTGACTCAACGTCTGTGAACGGCAGACACAGACTGAGGAATGTAAACAGCAGTGGTTGCTAGTTCAAATCCCTGCAGGTTTCACCCAGTTGCTTTATTTACTCCTGCATGGTTCCACACTGCTGTTGTACACATGGTCACCACCCTCCTGCACATTCCACCGACAGACAACAAACATGTTGTGAAATGATGCCGTGATGCTTTATTTTTGTGGGTTCTGTAATACCCTCATGAAGGTATTAATCATAGGTAAAATATACAACAGGGTACCAATTAGACATTTATCAGTGAAAATGTCACTGACAGGAAACACACACAACTTTAAGGTCTGAAGGTGTTAAGGAAAAACATTACGATGAAAGTGTAAAAAAAAAAGAAAAAAAAAAGAAAGGGAAATGAAGATGATCAAATAATTATACAATTAACTGACTATAGGAGTTTCTATTGAGCTCCAGAAGTCATGTGAATTTTAGTTGTCAGGATGCCATGTCGGCAGTTACCATGGTAACCACGGTGCCACTGTTAACATTATGGCAGTAAACATCTTTGTACCATCGGAGTGCACATCTCAGTTCAGTTCACAGGAAATTCTGATTTATATGCAGAGATTGGACAGATTAAATATAACAGACCCATATAATGCCCCTGGGGTGATTTACAAAAGTATCTCCTCAAATGAAGAAGATGTCCCAGATTAGCGGTATGCTAACATCTACAGCTATCTTATTAGCTTCCCATCAATTTAGTCAGGGAATTTTCTGAGAGCCTACAAGTGGACTCAGTCTGGTTTGATTTCAAACATTCAGTTGTGGAATATTACATCCAAAAACTGCAGCACCGTCACTGGAAGGGTAAGTCTTAAATTATCCCAGTTTCATAGGAAGTGTCTCATTAGCATGTATTACCTGTGCTAGCTACATCTGACAGCAGTACAGCCGACACCGCTTGGTAACAATGGATACAAGGGCTCCTGGAGTTTGTTTCCATCTAGGAAAAGAAAAAAAACTCACGCCGTTTTGTTGTGGTCTACCATGTCGGTGGTGAGATCGACTATGTCATACAACAACACAACACCCACCAACTATTTTAACCAGTAATGAGTGGAATAATAACCGAACCCTCCTACCCTCCAAAACATGACTCCAAATATAGGCAAGGCAAATTTATTTGTATAGCACATTTCATGTACAGGACAACTCAAGGTGCTTTACACAAAAACAGAAACAGAAGAAAATTAAAATCATAAAGATGCATTAAAAGACAATTAAAATCAAGACATAAAAACATTATGAAGCAAATAATATATAGCCATAGGGACCGATTATAGGGCTAAGTAGGGACTCTAGGACAGGTCCTATGTCTCTCAGCAGGCCTAGATTTCCCTGGAGGAGCTTGAAGAGGTGTCTGGGGAGAAGGTTGTCTGGGCATGCCTGCTTAGACTGTTGCCTCCATGACCGAGCCCTAGATAAGTGGAAGAAAATGGATGGATGGATGGATGGGATTTATTAATGATAAATGATACATATTAAAAATATTAAAACTTTTTAGTTGTAATATTTTTAATATTTAATATTTAACTGGACTACCATTAGCTCTTATTACAGCAACACCAAAGTGTTGTTTCAATACATTTATGCAATATTTTGATGAGTGATCTAAATATAATTGAATTATTATTACATTTATATTACTAGTATATATCCTTACTAAAGCCATGATGATTCTATTTATGATTGCATTTTGTACTTCTTGACTTCTCTTAATGGCAGTGAGAATATTTTGGCATATCCATTCAACTTTCCACACCAACAATGACAGTTCAGAGAATAGAAGTGAAAACGCTCCTCGTCTCATGTTTCCAGCTGCTAAATGATGACAAACTGCAGGTCATGATTTGTTTCTTGCTGTGGAAATGGGCTCTGCCATTGGTTCCCAACATTGTGACCTTGAGCCTCAGGTCCACTTTGAAATGAAAAGTGTGAGAAGTGAGCAGTGGATGTGACACAATGCGTCCATTCTTTTCTGCGCTCAAGTGCAACATCCTTCCTTTTGTTTTTCCTCCTCACTCTGTTTTTCTGAATGAAGCGCTGAACTGAATGAAGCACCTGCAGCAGCAGCAGCAACAGCAGCAGTGACGACAGGATGAATGAAGCAGTCAATGAGTGGAAACACATGCAGGTGTATGAACGCACACACACAGGAAGTTAAACACACACACACACACACATACACACACACACACACAATGCTTTAATGCCCACCATTAACACCACTACCAGTCTTTTTAACACCATAATGCAGCTGCTGCCACTGTTACTGTAAACGTCACTGACACCTAAGCAATAAAAATGACATGAGTAAAACTGGCATTTGTTATAGAATAGCTTCTGTTTTCCCCTTTGACACCACAAAAAAGTCATGATTCAACAATAAAACAAAACATTGTCATCAACTATTAATATAAAATGTGGAACTCGTCAATAAACCAAGGTACATCCAAGTATATTTATTGAAAAAAAAGAAGCAAGATTAAATTCTTGACAGTTTCAACATGTCATTTCCTGGATGTTTCATTATTTTGTTAAAATATATACAGTGGTACCTCTACATAAGAAAGACCCAGCTCATGAAAAATCCAAGTTATGAAAAATCTTGACCTCAATTTTTCGTCCTTGAAAACGAAACAAAATTATATTTACGAAAGGAAACTGAAACTTCCGAGACATAAATACAGTACTGTATGTTCATTATGATATGTAACTATGTACATAAATACGTCACATTCAAGATGTCTTTATTGTCACTGAGCATTTGCATGTCAGTGAAATTTTCAGTGCAACCCCCGTGCAAAGATAACAAAATGAAACAAGATAAACCAACTGGCATGCAATAAAAACAGAATAAAATAAGATAAAATAAAAATAAATAAATAAAATGAGATAAATAGAATTATGTGCAAATACGAGAGAAAATATACATGTCTGTATGTGTATATATACGTTGTGCATATGCGTATATACACTAAGGTGCGGTTGCGTGGATGACGAAGTGCAGTGTGCAGTGATTCAGTCTATTGTCCTGCAGTGCCGGCGGAAGGGGGGGTGATAGCTTTGACCGCTCTGGGGAAGAAACTGTCTTTTAGTCTGTTAGTGGTGGTGCGGATGTTCCTGTACCGCTTTCCTGATGGAAGCGGTACAAACAGTCTGTGGCCTGGGTGGCTGGGGTCCATGGCGATGGCTCTTGCCCTCTTCTTGACCCGGCCTGCATATATTGAGTCCAAGTCAGGGAGGGGGCAGCCCACGATGCCCTGTGCAGTTCTGACCACCCGTGCCAGTTGTTTCCTTTCCTGTGTCGTGCATCTGCCATGCCACACGGTCACACTGAGACAAAGGATGCTTTCAATTGTCGCCCTGTAGAAGTTCACGAGCAACCGTGAGGAGAGTCCAGCCCGTTTCAGTTTCCTGAGGAAGAAGAGCCTTTGTTGGGCCTTCTTCACCAGGTGGCAGGTATTCAGGGACCAGGAGAGGTCGGATGTGAGGTGTAGACCCAGGAACTTTATGTTGTCCACACGCTCCACCACTTCTCCGTCCATGAGGAGGGGGGCGTGATCAGTCTTCCTGGACCTCCTGAAGTCCACGACCATCTCCTTGGTCTTCCCTGTGTTCAGCACCAGGTTGTTGGCTGAACACCATTGTGTGAGCTGGTGTACCTCCTCTCTGTAGTGGGTCTCGTTGTTATCTGAGATGAGACCCACTACTGTAGTGTCGTCCGCGAACTTCACAACTGTGTTGGTGGGATGGATGGCAGCACAGTCGTGGGTGAACAGGGTGAAGAGGACCGGGCTGAGCACACAGCCCTGTGGCGTGCCTGTGCTGAGTACCAGAGGGGATGATGTTTTGTTCCCTATTCTCACCACCTGAGACCTGTTGGTGAGAAAGTCCCTGATCCAGTGGCACAGTGACGCAGGCAGACCCACTGCGCGTAGCTTCAGCACCAGCTTGTCTGGGATGATGGTGTTGAAGGCTGAGCTGAAGTCTACAAACAGCATCCTGGCGTAGGTGTTGGGCTGCTGGAGGTGTGTGAGGGCCGTGTGCAGGGTGATGGAGACAGCATCCTCTGTGGACCGATTCCCTCTGTAGGCAAACTGAAGGCTGTCCAGGTCCGAGGGGTACTGTACATGGTACTGTACATAGCATCCCATTGGCTATGAGGGAGCTAACCATGATGCTTTTCATTTTCCTTTCACCCTCATTCATCACAGAGCGGCGTCCTGTTTGGCTGTTGTGGGTCCCGGTAACACAGGCATTTTAACGGTAATTTCACCCCCTAGACCAGCGCTTTTAGTATCAAAAGTTCAGATGAAGACAAGGATACTTGGTTTTACATTGATTTTATTGCCAACTTTCATTTCACTTCATTTGTTTATTTGTCTCCATATATATATATATATATATATATATATATATATATATATATATATATATATATATATATATATATATATATATATATATATATATATATATATATATATATATATATATATATATATATATATATATATATAGCAACTGGATAGCTTAGTGGTCTACACCACTGACTTTGGTGCGGAAGGTTCCCTTAGGCAAGGCACTTTACGCTATACATGCCTATACCTCACGATGAGCGATACAATAAATAGAGTCATACCGGCTCGGACGGTGCCCGGGACAACAAGGTCCGCATTAGGGGTTGAGGAACCAGGACACCCTGATGTTAAATTGGCTACTGGAACAAGACATTCATGGAGCAGGGCAGAGAACATGGTACTGATGGAGTGTTACTACGGGAGAGAGGGTACATGCAGAGGATGTGGGAGAAATGGTTGCTTCGAAACCCCACATCCTCACTGACTAAGAAACAGCTCCTTAGTCCGCAATAAGAGGTTGCTATCACAGCTAGAGATCGATGAGGTACAGCGTTGTACCTCATCCACGGTACAAAGATGCTACGGCAAGGGGGAGCCAGGACGACAGGTCAGCTCAAATATCGAGACTGCACTGCAAACTGCAAAACCAAAAGTAATGATTTCAATAAATCGAACATAAGTGTAGATATGAATGAGAAGTTACATAAAGAAGGAAAAGCTTATCTATTCCTGGCCCTTTCTTACTTTTAGTATCAGATTAATAACATATTTCTTTCATTGGCTATTTAACACATTAAATTAGAGTGCAAGAAATAACTTCAGATATCACCATTGTGCAACTATTCTACAAGAAAGAAACTTTGAAAAATATATACATTTTACATACATACATACATATAAATACATTTATTTTATACAAATTTCCAATAAAACATAATCTTTATATTTGAGTCACGTAACAGATCACTGACTGATTTATTTTTTTATGACCCTAAGGAAAACTCTCGTTTAGAGACAGTTATATAACTGTGTAAAGCAGACAGTGTGTTTGACCACACCCAACTGAAAGGGCTGATGGGTAAACAGTTTAATGGATTTACGTTCTGTAACATGTCAATAGTGAGTCTACATTGAGCCACACACAGGCCTGTTCTGACTCACACAAACAAACACGTACCAGTTACCTAATATTACCTGAAAGTCCATTTATTTTTGCTCTTCCATTCTTCAGAGGTGACTCAGGAATGTCCCAATGCAAGCCCAGGTGACTGTGTCTAATCCCCGCTGGTCTCCCTTTCTCCACACCCGGGACACTCAGCAGCACACCGCCCGTCCTTTAGCCCAGGCCTGAGTCACCCCAGGCCTCAAAACATACAGACCTGCAGCCACAGGCACGCTAACTTAAGCTACACTGAGCTAACAACAGCCTACGGGATTAGCCGGTGATGAAACTGTGGTTTGGAGAGGCATTAGGGTATTTATGATCTATTTACCCCCCTTCTTTAATTTTTCATCCATGAGGATTGTTTCTGAATAGTTTCAACTTGCTGACTCGTGTGCGGTCAGACTATGAGACAAGGATTTTGTTGTCACTTAATATTGGGATGCTAGTGATTTGTCTTTATGTGAGCTGTCTCATATGAATATACACATCCAAAAAATGATTCATAAAGATATTTAAAGCTGCAAATCTTTAACAGGTCATAGCTTTTGTTGTGAATAAATTCTACTGTAGTGGATTTGATAGATGTTCAGTTATATTCAGAATATTGTACTCATATACAACAGTAGCCACATGAACATAAAGGAAAATCAGCATATGTTTCATTTCTTCTGCAATACCTTATTATTTTCCTCCTTTTATTGGACTCAAAACTTCTTTCTTTACTATTGGATTATTTAACACATAACATACAATAAAAAAAATGTGATGTTCTGATCAAGCCATGATTCATAAACTTTTAATCCATATTTTTTTAATTTAATCTAAAGTGGGCCAGACCAGTAAAATAATAGTAAAACTTATAAATGACCAATTCTATTTTTTCTTTTTTGGTTTAGTGCAAAAAAATGTGAATCACTTGAATTTCCATTCACAACTAGAAATGTCATTAAAAAAAGTGTGCCTCAGCTTCTCATTTACACATGTGCATCAGAAGTTACAGATGACTGTGCATTGACAAAGGCATAAAATATTTAGTAACAAGCAGAATATTGCTGAAATTGAACTTTTTTTAAATTGAACCTCTTAAGATAATTCCATGTTCACATTGTAAATGTAAATCATTGCATGTGACTTACTTTTCCATAGTAAAAGAAAGAGAAAATAAATTGTAGTTTTCAGTATTTTATTTTATGATAGCATTTTATTGGCCTGACACACCTGAGATCTAATTGGGCTGTATGACACCTCTGAAATGGAATGATTTTAACACTGAGTATTAGATTTCAGAAATGCATCCATATTGGATCATTTGGTGCACTGGTTTTGACCCATGGGCCATATTCTGTTAAATAAACTCACTTGTCTTCTCTTGTGCTCCTCAAGCTCTGACTACACTGCTCTGCAATTTTTGAGAAAGTATCTGCTTCTGACATTAAATCTTACACACTTTAATAAGATGAATCAGAAAACAAATGACTTTAGTGTTGGTTAGTTCATGTTTTTAATATAAATGATGGTGTGTTATTCCACATATATGGTGGTTTATGTACATGTATACAATGGATTTATAAATATTCCACTAAAGAACCTGTAAAATGAATGGATCATAATGTGCATAACCCTAACCCTAACCCTAACACCAATACTCCTTTGGACTAAAACCTATTCTCTTGTTAATTCTAACAATTTTACATTTTAACCACAGACTTATCTTGGATACTTGAGCCAACCAGCATTTAAGACTTGACTTTTCTTTATCAATAACACACATGTGGTAACATTTCATTAGTTTTATTCTGGAAGCATTTGTGCTATTTGTCCAAATATGGGCACCCAGCAGTGAGCCAAACTGCCCAAAACACAAATCAAGGCTTCAAAATGTTAGTCCATACCTCAGCAAGTGATGTCATGTGGATCTGACTATATTTTTATTATGTGTTCTGTATCAAAGCTGTTTTTCTCTTTTTTATTATATGGTTTTTTTTTTTATTTCTATTCATGAATTCTTCAGTGTTTCTGGTGTTTCTATGAGTTTGTTTTTTGAACCTTTTCACTGGATTTACAGCCTATTCTGTCTCCCAAGGCATCACATACAGATTCTCCTAACCCCATGACATCCATTTTATCTGATTATTTACGCCTGTCACACAACACATTTTCTAACCCTTACAAAGTTTATTTATTTATACCTAAACCTAATCTCATTTTGTGTCCATGCACCCCCCCCCCAAAAAAAAACAGACTATAAGGGCACCCTGTAATTAAAAAATAGACAAATAAAGATACTGAAGTTAACATATCACATTCTCACATATATAGGTGTTAGAAAGGATTGAAATAAAGCCAAAAACATCCAACAGTAAAACAGATCTGACTGACTTTCACCTGTTTTCTCACACTCAAACATCCACTGCTGCAGCCAATGGGTGTGGCCAAAAAAAGTCTTGCCGCGTGATTGGCCAAGGGGGTCTCGTCAGTCATCGGTGTCCGTGGAGACGGTAATTACTGTTGGGGATGTTTGTGTGTCTGCAGGATCTTTCAGCGACAAAACATGAAACCACAACAGAAATACAGTGCGTCTCTTCCTCTCATGTTATTTATAGGCCTGTTTATTAGACACACACACACACACACACACACATGTTTCTACCTCATGACGGATGCTTTTCATGGATGTGTGGGTGCACGTGCGTGAGCGTTAGTGTGTGCACACATGTCTTTTGATGGGCCTGATGGATGATCACAACATCTGTGTGTGTTTGTGCAGCAGAGAAGTGGGATGATTTCTCTGAAAGTTCAAAGCACAAAGAAGGACAGGAATATTCAGACATACCACCACACACACACACACACACACACACACACACACACACAACGTTTGTAGTTTTATTTCATTCATCCAATTTTAACCCTAACATCGTATCCTTAAAAACAGCCCTTTGATGAAGTGACCAGTCGTGTCCTCTTACTCCAACATGTCATCACATCACAGGAGTCCACACAAAGGTATGACACACACACACACACACACACATACTCGTTTACATGTCTCCAACGACCAAGTTTGTAATCAAGTAGCCATATAATAAAATAAAATGTACAATTTTTTTTTTAAAAATACAAAATTAAATATTAAATAAATAAATTATATATATATATTAAATTATATATAATTATATATAAATTATATATATATATAAAGTAAACACATCTTCAAACCCTTGAAAAATACAGGTTTTGTTTAGCATCTGTTTCCCCTCATGCTTTATGAGGACTTCCTGAAAAAACTAATTCATGTATTTATAGGGCCACATCATTTCTGTTTTACTAGTGGGGACCTTTATTTATATTTATTTCAGGGGACCTGAATTTTGGTCCCCACGGTGTCATGGTGTAACTGTGTAAATATATCAAAGTCCCCAAACGAGAGGAATACACACACACACACACACACACACACACACACACACACACACACACACACACACACAAAACACACACACAATGGGCCTTATTTAAAGCTGTGGATGAAGGAGGATGAGTGGTCAGAGCGGCTTCAGCCATGCGACTGCTCTGTCATTACCACAGATCAAATGTGTGTGTGTGTGTGTGTGTGTGTGTGTGTTCACGTGTGCATCTCCATCTGTGCGTTTGATTTCTTTCATGTTCAGATGCGACTACTTGTTTGACCATATGTATATTTTTGTGCATTTTAACGTCAGTAAAAGTACAACACCACTTTGAAATCTGACCCCAGTATTAGTTATTTCTGGGTTCATTTTGCTTGTACTTATTTGGTTTCCACCAAAGCACGGCAGGTTTATTTGTATAACACATTTCATGTACAGTGGTTTACATAGAACATTAAAAACATACCAGAAAAGGGTGAAAGAAATGGTAATTTATAGAAATGAAAACATCTAAATAAACTAAAATAGAATAAAACAGATTGAAAAAAAAATATGATGAGAGGTAAGACTAAAAGAAGAAAAAATGCAAATGTTTCATTTTTAATAAACTCGGCATATGTGTATTTTGACAATATAACAACTGAGAATTACTCGAATGGCACATACACACACACACACACACACATATATATATATATATATATATATATATATATATATATATATATATATATATATATATATATATATATATATATATATATATATATTACCCGTTAACTAACACATAGGGTTCTAGTTTCACAGTCCTGGCTCTGCACTGGGTGCACCAGCTTGCACACCCTGCGCTGTGCCCGGAAACTAGAGCCGATAAATTTAAATCTAAGTATACACTTATGTTATTTTATTTTATTTATAATAGACACTTTTTTATGTTCAATTAATATATTTTGCAGGGGGAAAAAGAAACATTTTCTTGAGTTTGATCTATTTTGGATATAATAACCCCCACCTTTCAACTGAGGTTTACATACATCAATACATAATTAGTAAACATAAGAAAATATCTGACTTCCATGTAGGAATGCAAAATACAGAGCCTAGTATTCGAGGAAATGGTGATAAATCACTTAAGAAAGGTTAAAAATAGAGACATATTTATTTGAGACCTGCCACAAAAGTCCCACTGGGTCTTTATGGGTTAATTAGTGCTCTATATAAACAGCTATATGCCATGATCTGTATCGTGTCTGATGACGGGTGAAAGGCCAAGTGTTGTGTGGACCATTTTTTTATCCCAAAAAAAAAAAATTCAAGATAACAGTTGAGGTTATACTTTAATTTCTGAATTCTTCATTGATTTCCTGTCTTAAAGAACCTTCTTGTGTTGTTTATTTGTTTCTTGCTCTAATTGCTTCAAAAGATTATGTCCCAAATAACTTACTATGTAAAAATAGCAACAGTAGAAGAGCAAAATTGACTTCCTGTTTTATGTGGCAGTAATTAGGTGAGTGATCTTAACGAAGGAGAGAGTGACCACAGGATGCAGTGACCTGAAAGGAGGGGGAGGCTCTTTATTTATGGATGTAAACAGGAAACACACACTGCACACTGAAGTTCAGTTTTTCTCACAGCCTTGACAATCAAAGAGATGAAACCCTCTCATTGTGTGTGTGTGTGTGTGTGTGTGTGTGTGTGTGTTGTATTGTTGTAAAGAGGCACCTGTTGCTGCTGGTGTAACCCTTTAATGCATACTCGTCACTACAGTTCACTGTAAACCCAAATAAGTTAGCAGAACTGATTGCCTCAATTATTTTATGTTGATGAACTTAAAAAATAAAAAAAAAATACAATTTTCCAGAACTTAAAATTTAGATGTCATGCAACTTAAACCTTCAGATAACAGGTGAATTAAAAGTTCTCAATCAGCTCAACTCAAATAGGAATAAATTCCATTTGTCTGAATAAATGGTCAATGGACTGCACTTATATCGTGCTTTTCCACCTTCATGGTGCTCAAAATGCTTTACATTAGCCTCACATTCACCCATTCACTCATACGTTTCTAAGGTTCTGTCAGTCCTACTAAGAGTCTAACTCAGGGTTCAGTGTCTTTGCCCAAGGACACTTTGACATGTGGACAGCCAGAGCCAGGATGCAAACTTCTGTCCCTTCAGTCATTGGACGACCTGCTCTACCAACTGAACCACAGCCGCCTCGGAATAAAATGAAAGTTTTTTGTGATTGCAGTTTTTTTTGGTGTGATAGATATTGGTGGTTATTTGGAGTGCTCTCAAATTGTATTTCAGCATCTACTACATCAGTTAATAGAGGTGTAAATATAAACCAATTAAAATCAGTTATCAGTCTGTGTCAAATGATATCCGAGTGAATTTTTCAGACTTCTGAAACGGCTGCAAAATTTGGTAAGTTGGGTCAAATTTGAGCTCAAAGGGATGCGTCGCTTGCAATTACAAGGGATTCAATAGGCCTTGCACTGGATGTGGTCTGCAGTGAAGGCCTAATAAGAAAGAAATAACAACTCCAATGTTTTCTCTGTTTTTGAGTGAAAATAGTAAAATTCCATAATGAAAATGAACTTGATCATAACATGAACAACCTGAAAATTCTCAAGAAAAGTAAGTTAAATATTAAAAATATTGCGCTTTAGTTTATCATTTATACATGTTTTTATTTTCATTTAACCTTTATTTAACCAGGTTTGTCCCACTGAGATCAATGATCTATTTTTCAAGGAAGACCTGCTCAAGAATGGCAGGCATGTGCATCACAACTTAAAGATAACAGTGAATTTACAAATGCACACAACATTTAGTAACATTCACAGTATTGGATAAATTCCACATACGTACATTTCAGGTTATTCACATTTTTTGTAAAAGGCTAGTCTTATTTATTTATTTCCTTTTTTCCACTAAAACAAAGAAGAACATTTTTCATTATTTATTGTTCATTATGATTATGATCTGATCCATTTTAGATTGAATTGATGTCAAATAATTTTAACTTCCTTAATTATTAATATTTTGTGTAATTTTTGCATTACATAAATTCATCCCAGGGGCCAGATTGGATCCATTAGTGGCCAATTTTGGCCCCCCAGGCCACATGTTTGACACCATGGTCAACTCTATTTCTGAGTAATGACAGCAGAAAGGTTATTTTGAGCACTGACCCTTTAAATGCAAATTAACCACTTCTAAAATCGGCCCACTGGGATGAATTTGTGTAATGCAAAAATTACACAAAATATTAATAATTAAGGCAGGGGCCAGATTGGACCCATTAGCGGGCCGATTTGGCCCCGGGCCGCATCTTTGACACCTCTGGTTTAAATGTATAACGTTTTTGTAACTCCATAAAAAATAGGTTCATTAAAAAGATTTCAGTCACATTGCCTTTTTCAGGCCTAAACCGGCATAAAAACATTTGATCTTGACTAAGGTTCTCATAATTCATGTATCAAAGGGTTAAAATCCAACACCCTGGTTAAAGTCACACAAAATGTTTTCATCCATCTGTTTTCATGGACATCTGTCCATTTCCATCCTTTGATACGACCCAGCAGGTTCTGTTAGAATGAGGCGCAAAAAACAAAAGACAGTGGACCTCTGTCGTCATGGTTGCGATGATAATAATAATACAAGTTGTGAAAGATTCATGGATACAAGAACAATCACTAGCATTAGTTTGTGGTTGTGCTTGTTGTGTTAAAGTCCATTCATCTATCTTGACATCTGACCCACGCCCACCTTATCACTATGACAACAGCACCGCACTTCTGCCGTCATGTTATTTATACGTGAAAATTTGACATTTTAGGGTATTTCCCTGAGTGACTCATGTCACATGACCAGGAAAGGTTACTTGACCACAAAACATATACACTCACACACAAGTCATAGAGCTCCTAAAAATCCAAAAAGGATTTCCCTGTTTATTTGTTTGATTGCTACTGTTCTCAGCATTGCTTGGGAACATAGAATATTCCAGATACACTAAAAAAAGTAAAACATTGAGTCAACTTAAAATTTCTTCTTCAATAGGTCACACATAAAATCATCTAGCTGAGTGAATCAAATTCAATTGAATTAAAATAACCCTAATTCAATTCAATTTGGTTCACTCAACTATTTATTTTGACCATAAAAAGTCAAAATTATGAGATAAAAAGTAAAAAATTATGATAAAAAGGTCAAAATTATGAAATGAAAAGTCTAAATTGTGATAAAAAGTCAAAATCATGAGATAAAAACTAAAATATTATGAGATAAAAAGTGTTTTGATAAAAATCTAAATTATGCAAACAAAAAAAAGTCAAAATTATGAAATAAAAAGTCAAAAATGAAGACGAATTTTTAAGTTGATTCAATGTTTTACTTTTTCGGTGTAGCTTTAGGTGTGGTGAAGAGATATGAAAATATGTGACAAATGGAAATAAAACTGATGATGACAATTTGAATCCTGGCTAAAGACCCACCTGTTCTCAGCTGCATTTGAATAGTTTTCTGGTCATTAGTTTACATCTGCACTTTCTTTTCATCTTAAAGTTTTTATCTGCTTTATCTGTTCTATTTCTGTTGTTTTGTTTGTTTTCTCTCATGCCTATACTTTTTATAACTGCTGTAATGCTTTTATGTCAAGCAATTTGAATTGTCTTGTACATGAATTGTACTGGTATATATATTAAAATGAATGAATAAATAAAAGGATATGAATTCAATGTTACCACAACATTTGACATTTTGGAGCCACATTAGTGCTTTTATCATCCTCACCAAAATTCAGGTCCCCACGATGGTTAAATATAAATGTAGGTGAAATTTGTGTGAAGTATGCAAGTTTATGCAAATGATATCACCTATAAACACATTAACTTCTTTTTTTCTGGAAGTCCCCATAAAGCATGAAGGAAACAGGTGGAAAGTGAAACATGTATTTTTCAAAGGTTTCAAGATGTGTTTAGTTTTTTTACCCAATTTATTTTATTTTTTTTAATTTTTATTTTATGTAATGATTTAATTAAAAATGCATTTGTATTCATTTATTTATTCTTAAAAATATATGTTTACAATGAAAAACATGGTTCCTATGAAACATGGAAACCCGTGTGTGTGTGTGTGTGTGTGTGTGTGTGTGTGTGTGTGTGTGTGTGTGTGTGTGTGTGTGTGTGTGTGTGTGTGTGCGCGCGTTCTGAGAATAGATTTGGAACAGGAAGTCTAAATCCAGCCTGGATCAGGAAGAAAAGTGTGAGGAACAAACAAATCAGGAAATCCTACCCCCTCCCCAACACACACACACACACACACACACACACACACACACACACACACACACACACACACACACAAACAGAAACACACACACATACACACACAAACATAAACACACACACATACACAAACAGAAATACACACTAACACAAAGGTAAACAAACACACACACACACACACACACACACATACAAACAGAAACACACACAAACAGAAACACACAAACACACACGCACGCACATACAAACACATACACACACACTTCCTCGGGGAAAAAGGAATGGTGTTTCCTCTGGTCTTCTCTCACTGTCTGTGTGAGAACAAACCTGTCCACCTGTGAACGTGGGCCTGTACTTCCTCCTTCTCCTCCTCCTCCTCCTCCTCCTCCTCTTCTTCTTCTTCCTCTTCTTTTGTGGTTTGTTCCTCCTCCAGCTGGACTGCAGACAGGAAACAGATGCTCTCTCCTCCCTCTCTCTGCTCTTTTCCCTTCCTCCTCTTCCTCCCTTTCTCCCATTTTTCCAATCCACAGCTCTACATCTTTTTTCCATTTTTCCCTCCTCTCCCTGCATCTTCCCATCCTTTCCCTGTTCTTTCATTAAAGCATTCCCACATCCCTCCATTATCCCTTTAACTCCTGAGACTTTAGGAGTTTCACAATAAAATAAGCACAAAAAAGGACAAAAATTGTGTGATCCTATTGATTCTATTGGAATTCTGTCCTAGTAGTTTTAGTTTTATCAGTTGCTTTTTGACACCTGCTCTATGAACAAAACAGTAAAAAAAAAAAAAAAAAATAGAATAAAATTAAATAAAACAGTCAATTTTTTTCTGAATATTTAAACTAAACCATCCATTCAAAAAGTGTCAGTGCTGAGACATCAGGGGTTAAAGGGTCAACAAAAAGTCAAGATTGAAATTAAAAGTGGAAAAAGTTATTTTATTTTCAGAAAAGCAAATAGAAACCTTTCAAAAGCATCACAAATAAGTCATGAAAAATCTACTTCATGGTAGTTCTGCTGTGGAAGAATATGACATTTTACACTAAGCAACATTTAATAAACTAACTACTATAACTAGACTATCACAAATTAAATGCAGTTTATTCCTGCAAATAAAATCAAGTATTTATGACAATGAAACACAAAGTAGATATATTCTATGACCAGAAGTAGGACTGACATGCTCAGTGATCATTTTTGCAGCATCACATCCTTAAACACATGCTTGAATTTCTCAAAAGCTTTGGTATTAATTTTACTTTTCTGCAAAACAATAGTATTTCATTACCGTACACAGACAGATATTCATTTTCTTTACTGTCACGGTGCCAGAGAGGGACTAACAGTCTGTTTTTTGGCACTGTGTCACCATCTAGTGTTTATGATTAGATTGGAAATATTTATATAGAGTTTAGGTCAGTTTCATGAAGCTAAAGAGGTATTTGTTAAAGGAAGAAAAAGGAACATATAAGGATATACAAAAATATACATTTGTGAATTATATATGGCTAAAGTATGACTGTAAATAAGAAAAACATGTGTTTAAACCTTGTTCAACAGTTAACAGTTTACAGTTATCTGCAAAAATAAAAAGATATGATATAAAATAAGATCCAAAAACACTGAAGAGTAAATTGAGCTCTTTTTGGCGTATCACATTTAAAAAGCAATATATTTCACTGAGTTATGTTTTTGTATAAAATAAAGATGGTTTTAAATACGTTTCTATGGAATTAATAATACATTATTTCAGTTTTTTTCTTTTTGTGTTTAAATTAATAATAGATAAAACTGAAAACAGCCGTTTCCTGTTTTATCCAATTTTGACCTGAAGCAAATTCAGGTCAAAAAATAATATTTACATCTTGTCTGTCACTTTGTTTTAAACAAAAAAAGAACATACCTGAAATATGTTCTCTGTGGTCATATCTTCAGGTCTTATAGGGTGACCCCCTAAGTTTCCCCCAAATAGGACGTAGGTTTACGTCTTTGTCACTGCAGGTCAAAGGTAATTTCCGGTTTATTCAATTTGCTTCAGGTCAAAATTGGATAAAACGAAAAACGGTCATTATCTTTTTTGCCATTATTCATTAAAACACCAAAAGAAAAACTGAAAAATACATCATTATCCATGCTTTTATTTTGGCTTTGGAAAAGAATAATGAAGACACAAGTTGTTGTTTTGTTGTCTTATTTAGGGATACACGGATTCAGAAAGGTTGTTTTGAGCGCTGGCCCTTTTTAAGCAGATGAGCCACTTCAGGCCCCGCCCCCTCCAGATTGTTGGCTGTGCTGCTCTGTCCTGTTCAAGCAGCGGCTGAACATTTGAGGTAATTGGCTCAAAGTTTAGTCATATTTTCAGTTTTTACTTCAGCTCCTGCTGATGAACAAATATATCATACTCAGGGAACTGTTTAAGTCTTGACTTTCTAATGTTCTGCTGTAACTAGTTACAGATGCAGCAAATTAAGCAGGATTTAAAACAGGTTGTAGAAATTTGCTTGTTTGGTTTTTTTTGTTGTTTTTTGCCAAAATACACCTGGATGTTTGAAATTCAAACGTTATAAACTATTAGGGTCTGAATCCACAAATGAAGAAAAATATGACCCCTTTAATAAGCAACTCATTTTGGCTGCTTACACTGCTCTACAATTTTGTAATTTTTGTCCACAGAGACATATCATGCTATAACTCAATGAATACTTGAGATATCACCATGAAATGACATTAGCATATACATATAGCTACTGTGCATCAGATGCAATGATCCATTTGAGTAAAGGTCAAAGGTCAAGTCACAATTAACTAAAAGGTCAAAATCACATTATTGGCTATAACTCAAGAATGGAGGGTCACAGAACTTTCAGAATGGTACCAAACAATGCAGAATGAATTAGCATATTTGGTGTTACCATCTACGACCAATAGTTTTTGGGGTCTATGGAGGTCAAAGATGAGATGTCGCGAAATGTACTTCTGTAACACTGTGTGTGTGTCAAGCATAGACATATCACACTATAACTTAATCAATACTGGATATATTACCATAATATTACACGCACTGATGCATATATATATTGCAAAAGCTCAAAGGTCAAGGTCGCATTTAGCAGAAAAACAAAAATAATTCACAAAATAAACAAAAATGACCAAAATATTCAGTAAAATGGACAATAATGACCAAAATAATCAGTGGAAGGAAAAGTATAACTTCACATTTCAACCCCAGAATTATCTTGGAAACTTGAGCCAATCAGACTTGACTTTTCTTTATCAGTAACACACGTGGTAAAATGTCATTAGTTTTATTCCAGAAACATTTCACTTGTAGACCAGTGATATCACCCTATAGGTTACAGAGGTCACACAGGTGTATCAGTCGATGTGTTACCTGCAGTAGGTTGTGACACATTTGAAGACAGATTCATGCTCAGTGTCGTTGGGAAAACTATATAATATTAAAGACTTCACTTGAAAAAACCTAAACCAGCACTTTTCATTTCCTTCAAGTCCAAAAGAAACAATGGCTTGTCTGAGGACTTGTATGGACTTTTATGTTCTTGTGTGAACAGACATATTTTGTAAAACGAAGGTCATCTGTTGTATGTCAGCAGTTTATTGTGCAACAGATGAAATTTGGATTTGCATCTGGTGTGCAGCAGCCGAAACTCTTAGATGGATGTATCACTGTGCACATGTGTGTACATAGAAGCAACTAGAGAGAGGTCAAACAGTCTTAAACATTAAATTGAAATAAAACAACTCTACCATAAGGGGTGCACATTTTGGCCAAAATTATTAAAATGGGGGAGGGGTGGGGTGGGGGGGGCAGAAAAAGGACATTTGAAATGTTGTGTTTATTATATGCAAAAAATAATAGATATTTAAGACAAACTAAACATTCTTTTGCAGAAAAAGTTGTATAAATAGTTGCATGACTACACTACAAAGATCAAAATCTTAAAAAGTGTATTTTTCTCATTTCTTGTCAAAATATCTCATTACAATTGAAATAAAACATAATCATCTCAAGTGTAACTTAACAGTGAGATATAAAGAACTTATTTTTAGATAATAGACGTGGAAGATCTTATTTCAAGAAATCTTACCAAGATAATTTTTCAAGATATGAGTTTTCCCTTGGTGGATTTATTTATTTAGCTTCATTAAAAAAAAAAAAAACATTTATTTTATTTTATAGACTTTTCTGCTTAATTTAAGCAAAAATAAATAAATCTGCCAATGACAAAAGTGAAAATTATCTTGGTAAGATTTCTTGAAATAAGATTTTCAAGACATGTGTATTAATAAGTTCTCATATCTCACTGAAAGTTATTCTTTAGGTGATTCTGCCTTATTTTGAGTACAATGAGATATGTTGACTAGAAATTAGAAAAATACATTTGGTATGATTTAGATTTTTTCCAGTGTTAAGTAAAGAAAAGCATACTTTTATCTCATTACATGGTTAGAGTAAATTTAATTTAATTTAATAATAATCACATTTTACAGCTAAAAACAATGTGGGACTAAATCGTGATGTTGTTGTGCATATAGTTTGACTGTGTGAGATTATTATGATCAAAAACATCTTAACAATGATAGTAATTTGAGATGAATAGATGAACTGATCAGCAAATCTATGCATCTTAAAATATTAACCTCATGTTTTGTGTGTTGTCTTCTTCATCATCCCAAGATGGTTTCTTTTGATGCGTCCATATTGTCCTCATCAAGATCATAAATACCATTTTTGCAACAGTGCGATTATTATCTTAGCTTTGTTCGCTACAAATATAACAGCACAGATGGACAAAGTGCACTGATGATGTTAAACTCTTGCATTCCAATAGTTTAATATGATATATAACCACGCAATCTGCAACTGACACAACAAAGTTTATTGAATCAATGTTGTTGCCTAAACTGATAAACTGATAAGAAACTGAAATCTAACCATCTGTGGGAGCCTTCAAACATTTCTTAAGACTGAATTGCTTTTCTAATCAAAAACATGCATGACAACATTTTTCTTTGTGGAAAAGGAGAAACAGAAAGAATGCTTTCTTATCTCATGCATTGAACAAAAGGCTGTAGAACTTAAAATAAAAAGTGATAAAATTGTTTGTTTGGGGTGGCCATGGCTCAGTTGGTAGTGCAGGTTGTCCAGTGACTGAGGGGTTGATGGTTCTAATCCTGCTCTGCCCTAGTTGGTCCATTGTGACCCCTCACTCTCCTGCCTCCATTGTCACTCACACTGGTGGTGGTCAGAGGGGCTGTAGGTGCAAAATGGCTGCCATGCTCTTGTCAGTCTGCTCCAGGGCAACTGTGGCTATGTATGTAGTTTACCACCACCAGAGGGAACATGTGAAAGTGAATGAATAATAAGTCACTAATGTGAAGTGCTTTGAGTGGCCAAAAAAGCACTAAATAAATCCAATCCATCATTATTATTCAGATGTTCATGGTCAGTCTGCTAGCCCCTCTGCTCAGGTAAGCGGAGGTCTGCTGGTCTTTGTTTCCAGATGCCTGTGGCTTAAACAGAACAGCAAATATGTTGAACATGTTGTTATTGTTGTTGTTGAGCGCTGTGAGATGTGGGGGGTGCTCTCTGATTTTTATGGTTGTGTGTAATCCTTCCAGTAAAACCAGTTCACTCTAACTACTGCAACTAAGTCAATTGCAATGAATCAGAGTTTCCAAGCATCCTCCACAAATGACCCCCCCCCCCCCCCACACACACACACACACACACACACACAGCCCCCACTACTGTTGTTCACCAACACACATTCATGTCCTGTCCTGAAGCCACAGCAGCAGCAGCAGCAGCAGTCAGAGGGAGCTGCAGCAGCATTAGCAGCAGCATTAGCAGCAGCATTAGCAGCAGCATTAGCAGCAGCATTAGCAGCAGCATTAGCAGCAGCATTAGCAACAGCATTAGCAGCAGCATTAGCAGCATTAGTATTAGCAGCAGCAGCCTTAGTATTAGCAGCAGCAGTAGCTGCAACAGAAGCATTAGCAGCATTAGTAGCAGTAGCAGCAGCATTAGCAACAGCATTAGCAGCAGCAGCCTTAGTATTAGCAGCAGCAGTAGCGGCAACAGAAGCATTAGCAGCATTAGTAGCAGTAGCAGCAGCATTAGCAACAAAAGCAGCATTACCAGCAGCAGTAGCAGTCACAGTAGCAGTTGTTCCTTTTGCCATTTCCTGAAAATTTCAGCCAAATCTGTCCATAACTTTTTAAATTTTCTTGCTAACTAACAAAGTAATTTCTTGGTGGAGTAATTAATGCTGGTTTTTAATGTAATGCTCTGTAAATCCTTGTAACATTACAGGGAAGTCAGGCCAAACCGTCACAGTGCAAGGAATTGTGGGAAATCAGATTTTCAAGATCTATTGAAACATTATATGTCACTTATGATTTCCTCTTTAGATGATTATGTGATAAAAATATAATCAGTAAGATTTAGATTTTAGATTGTGTACTGAGGCCAAGGGGTGGAATTTTACAAACTGGGAAAGAGAACAGCCTCAAATAGAAGCACAGAAAGTGCAATACATCTGTACATAAGTCAATTAGAGTCTCTCTTGGGTGTTTAAGTGACAAGAAGCGGACCTTAATGAGTCTTGTTTTCTATTTCAGCTCATCACATGGTGTTTGAAGTGTTTTAATTAATTACTTTTCATTGTCCCATAAAATTAATATCAGAAAATGTTAATCTGGATTCCATCTTAAACCTATCTTTAAAATTAACTTTAAAAAAATATATATATTATTTGTGTATTTGATATGAATTTGCTGATGACTTTGTGTTGACTGACCCCCCCCTCCCCGGGTGTCAGGGTTACCTGCTGGTCATCTCAGGGGCCGATCACAGAACTCATACATCACTTCTTTATTAGGAGGAAGTCATTAGGTTGCCACAGTGACCCAGCCTTGACCCTGGTGAAGCTGCATTAAAAAACCCAGACCCAGGGGTCAGGACAAGGGGGCGGGGCTTATTCTGAGCTTCAGCCAATGACATTCAAACAGGGACAGATTATGTGCATGTGTTCGTCTGTTACAATTTAACAGGTGAAGCTTATAATCTTATAGGTATTTTCTCATTTTTTTTTACAATATTCTGGTCTGTTTTATCCAGCACACAATACATTAACCATTTCACTGACAGATAAAGCAGGAGCATGACTTCTGTTTCAACTTCACTGAGATGTCGTCATGGAAACAAGTAACAGGGTCTCATGCAAGAAAATGTGCTGTATTTCCTACTTTAACTAAACTAATTCCATCTTTTGATGTAAAATTGTGTGTTTATGATCATCCAATTTAACAGCTGAAGTGAACACAGATTAACCCATAAAGACTCACTGTTATACATTTATGGTGAATGTTTCCAACCATCATTTCTGAATATTTATTAGAATATTATGATCTATATTTTACTATAAATCACATATTTTCCTTTACATTTATTTAATGCCGTATGTTTAATTTAGATGTTCGAGAAAACTCAATAGTGACTTCAAAACTTCTATTAAAGCAAAGAAACTGATGAAAAGGTTACTTTTTTTCCAGAAATATTAATATCTGAATGTAAAAAAATAAGTATGTTCATTCACTGTCATTGATCCAACTCCATGGTTTTTACTGGTAAATCAATGTTGCAGAAGATTACAGTGTTTCCATGGTAACTATGGGGCCTCTGAACATCCAAATAGGTCATAACTGATAACCATGAAAAGTAGACAAATTATATTTTACAACTTTTTTTTAAACATGGATTGATATGATTGATATGATTAATGGATCAACATGTATTTGAAGTTTTACATCAGTGGTTATTTGGGTTTTCATGGATTAACCTAATATGATTATCCTATGAAATGATATGGATTTGATAGGGTAACTCAACAGAGCCATTCTTCCAATATTCCAAAAATTGTCTAAACAATGCGGCGGTCACAATTTAGTCATATAAAATATATGAAGTCCTTTATAAATTAAAATGTATTATTATTATTATAACTTGGTTACAGGTCGAAGAAGGGAGAGGGGAAAAGTCAAGGAAAGACAAAGAGAAAAACATATTATTTAAATATTTTGCAAAAATGACATGGATTTTTACAACTCATTTCAATTCAATTTTAATTTGTTTCGTATATAACTAATTATGTCACAATGTTTACACTTATAAGGTCAATTCTTCTCATGAACCTTTCTCCAAGTACAAAATAATTGCAGCAGCAGTTGTAGTATAAACTGAAAATATATACAAACTTAAAGCCAGTTTACCTAAAATGTTCAGTATTTGTATTAACAAACACAAGTGGCTGAATGGGACAGAGCACCACAGTCAACAACCTGGAGGGGGCGGGGCCTGAATGGACTCATTTGCATTTTAAGCTGGATACCATGTGATTTTAAAGGCAAAGAAATGCATATTTACTGGTAAACTGTGTGAAGCCAATGAAATAAATAAAAATAAACAATTATTTTAATCTAATGGTTTGTTGTTAATTATAGTCTAATAAAAAATAACAAGCAATTGATTTCCAATTAACCCTAACCCTAACCCACTGCTTTGACTGTTGTGGAACTAAATTAATAAAACCCATAAATAAATGGAGCAGCTGTAAAATAGCCGTCCACTGTAGTGACCAGTATCCATGAAAGGGTTAGAGCAGTGATATCAGTAATTTTTCCTGGTGTCTGTTTGATTGACAGGAGGCATAATGTGGCGCCGGGCGTCCCCTTACCCTCTGCCTCCCCTCTTCACCTCTTCCCTGAACTTCCTGTGCCCAGATCCCCTTTCTGGAGGTCAGAGGTCATTCAGTAGGATGCCCCATCGGCCTTGATAATACTCGCACAAGCCCAGAGAGGGGGAGAGGGCCGGAGGGTCTGATAGCGTCCATCAGTCTTGAAACAGCGTCTTCGTGTCCCTTGTCGAGGTCGGCCTCAGGGCTCCCATGTCCTCGCTCTGACCGGACGCTGCGACGACAGAAAACGTGACGCTCCATCAGTTCAGTTACCAAAACTTACACTGATCACCTGTTTGTATCAGTGATAAAGGTGAACCCTGTTTGCCTCCAGATTTTTATTCAGCGTGAGTGTGTTAACCCTTTAACTCCTGAGACTTTAGCACTTTCACAATCAACACAAGAATAAAAAAGTTAAGAAACTAAATTAACAATAAAACAGTCATAGTGATTAATAAAAACCAACAAAATTGAATAACAAGTGGTGCCAGGCACTACAAATACCACCCTCCTTGTTCACATTTGACCTGATTTGCCTTATATCTTATCATTGTGAAAACAGTTTTTGGTGACTGTGACCTTTGACCTACATTCACCAAAATTTAATGGGATCTGAAATGTCATGGTAATTTGTCCAGTAGATTTTGGGTGAAGCTGCTTAAAATCAAATAAACCAACAAATAAACTGGAAAATCACTCTGTGGTTTGTTGGTCTGACTGGTGGATTATTGTATCTACCATCATTACATCATTAATATTGAATCATCAGTGTCGCTGCAGCTGCTTCTTCTAAAGTTTGAAGAACTTAAAACCATGTTGCTTTTTTTAAACCTTGACAACTCTGATATTTGTGTGTGTGTGGGGGGGTATCATGATCTATTGAATTATTTGAGCATGTATTGAAATCATGTGAGATGTTTATGGAAATATTTTCTATATGATGGCTCTGGACACAATAATATTTATAATAATTGTAATTTTTATTCTACCAATTAAACAATTAAAATCAAATCTGCATCATATATTATGGTTTAAAAATACATAATGGATCAGATGAACAAATTCTGCATCTCAAACTGAAATGCCTTTCTATAAAACACTGGCATTGTTGATTTTTCTTTTCTTTCTTTTCTTTTACTGAGCTTCTGCTTTATTTAATTTTTTTTTACACTAACTGGATGGAAGTGTTTTAGATTGGAGGTCTGCAGATGATTCAGTGCTCCAGCTCATTTAACAGGATGTACACTAGCACTGATGACGAAATTACTGGTTGTCAGTCTGGCTGTGGTTTCACAGAAATTCAGAAATTAACAGTAGGCATTGTCATTATTTCCACATAATTTCCTTTAATTTCCTTCTGATGATTGTATTTTTTCTCTCTTTTTTGGGGGGGGGGGGGGGGGGGGGTGGGTGGGGGGGTTGAAAAGGAAGTTGAGGTACTTTCCATCTCAGTGCAGTCATGCAAAAAACAGCCAAAAAATTAATTAAATGTGAGAAATGTGTATTTCATTCATGTTTTGGTGGAAATGCCAGTGTAAGTCTAGTCATTAAGTCAATTCATGATGTATTTTTGAGATTTTGATTCTAAGGAGACAATTTTTTTAGCCTGTTGTGTACATCCTATTTTAACACTTATTGGCTACCGCGCTGTCATTATTTGCACTATGTATACACAGTATACATTATACACATTGGGGTGGCCGTGGCTCAGTTGATAAGAGTGGGTTGTCTAATAACTTGAAGGAGTGGTAGTTTGAATCCCACTCTGTCCCAGTCAGTCCATTGTGTCCTTGGGCAAGACACTTCACCCTCCTTCCCTCCATTGACATTATTATTATTATTATTATTATTATTATTATTATTATTATTATATTGCACTATACGTATATATGGATTATATGTCCATAACTTCTATGTTTAATCCTAACCAGAACCAAGCAATAACATTTTGTTGCCAGAATTTCACTGTTGTGTTTTTTGTGCAATGATAATAAAATAAAGTCTAAGTCCAAAAAAACTTTTATAACCATTGAAGTCGAGTGAATCTTACAAATGTCCTGTCATAAACATTCAGATGAAAGCATTTATGGTAAATCCCTGTTTTTCTGCAGAACCTGGTGTTAATCATTGAAGAAAGTGAAAGTATCTGCAAGTTTCTTCAGGTCAATCCAGTTAATGCTTGAACTTTTTTTATGATTCTGATGTAGTCGTTAATCAATCAAACAGAACAGTTCAACAGTTGTGAAATCTACAGTGACGTCCCACATCCGACAGTTTTAAGTATAGGCTTTCCCTTCATCTCTCTGTGTTCTTCTTCTATGGTTATGTTGTGCTGTGTACATGGTCTGAGCTCAATGTGACAGTTTGATGAGCTATTAGTCGACATAATTTATCTGTGTGTTCAGTCTCCCTGCAGACTCTCTGTCTGCTGCAGGACGACATGCCTTTGTCCTGACGATAAAGACACAGGGTTTTGTCACGCACATAGTCATACACTACTGACGTAAAGAAGCTGGGCTAACTAACAATGACAAGGCATCGACCAGGATACATTTGCAATGGAGTGTGAGTTCAAAGAATTGGTAAAGTGACTGATGAACCACCATGATTACATGAACCTGTAAAGACCCTTTTTTGTAACAGTTCCTAAATGAAGTGTTTTCTCTGTTTAACCCTTTATCACCATGAACTGCACTGTAATATTATCTTCTATATTTTGTGTTTTTGGGGGTATTTGGGGGGTGTCTGTCAAGATGAATGCATTAACACAGATTAATCCATTACCATGATTAATCTGATTTAAACATTTTAATGCACTTAAATGGAACAGTTGGTTACACTTGTTTTATTTCAAGTTGTTTTGTTGAAACTGTCAAAGGTATTGAATAAACACATTAATTGCATATGTGAGATTCTACAGAAAATTTACTTTTTGTCACGTCCATAATGCCAATGAAATACCACAATTGAATAGAATCTTTATCACATGAGCCCAAACTTTGCCAACAAAGTGGTGTAGATTAAAAATAAATAAATAGGCATCTTTCATATAAACAATTGTAAAATTAACAAGTAGTCAGAGCATGCCTAATCTAATCATCAATAACGTGATTTTGACCTTTCTGCTAAATGCAACCTTAATCTTTTGATAACACACACACATATATATATATATATATATATATATACACATATACACATATATATATATATATATATATATATATATATATATATATATATATATATATATATATATATATATATATATATATATATATATATATATATATATATATATATATATATATATATATATATATATATATATATATATATATATATGCACCAATGCATGTAATATTATGATAATATATCCAGTATTGATTAAGTTATAGCGTGACATGTCTATGCTTGACACACAGTGTTACACAAGTTAATTTTGCAACATGTTACCTTTGACCTCCAGAGATCTCAAAAACTATTTGTCATAGGTGATAACACCAATTATGAGAATTGTAGAAATCTTCATTACATATCATTTGGCACGAATCTGAAAGTTTTGTGACCCTCTGTTCTTGAGTTATAACCAATAATGTGATTTTGACCTTTTTGTTAATTGTGACCTTGACCTTTGACCTTTACCCAATAGATAATTGCATCTGATGTGCATTACCAATATGTATATGCCAATGTAATTTCATAGTCATATCTCAAGTATTAATTGAGTTATAGCAGATATATTAGGTTTCAGTGTAGAACTCATTCCCACTGTAAAACACTGAAATGTGTTTATATGATTAAAAATAAGAAGCATCATATATCAGAAAGTTCCTCAAAACAAAAACAATTCTATTAAAATGACAGATGTGAAGGTATTGTACACTGCTGCTGAAAACCATTACATCATTTTCCTCAGTCATTTATCAGTGGCACATATGGCTTTAGTAAAAAGGACATGTCAACATATTTTAGATATATCTTGTGTTTACAGTCTCATATGGTGGTGGATTTTTTTTTTCTTCCAACACCTGTTCTGAAAACAAAAAGGAGGAGGAAAACATTTAGAGCTGCACAAAGGCTGAAGGAAAAGGCAGATAAAAGTCAAAGTGGGGCTACATTTAGGATTAAGGTTGACCTCTGGGAAACAGGTTAATGGGTCGTCACAGTCATTTAAGTTTATGAAACACATTCTTGAACAGGATCTGCCCTTCATTCAGGTGAGAGCTCACGTCATCCACCTTTTCTGTTTCCGTGGTTTCGACCACAGCGTCCACTTTGTGAGGCTGATGAGGAGCCAGAGGTGGAAAAATAGTGAGGGGAGAGGCAGAGGGTAAACTCCCAACTCGATAAGAAAGGTGAGAGGTAAACATTGACCTGAGTCCTATCGCTGCTTGTTCAGGTCCATCTTTCACTGGAGAAACTGTGCAAACAGCACGGATGGACTGATAACTCTCTTTCACACCGAGCTGTAAAGTCTCATCTGATAACGAACACCAGAACCTCAGTGGCATCAGAGGCAAAAACAAGCCATGAAATCCACTTTCACATTAATAACCCACAGTCTAACTAACATTCTGATTCTTATTTACACATTTGACCAGAGCTGGAAACAAGGCTAACCTAGTAGTAGTAGTAGTACTAGTAGTACTAGTAGTAGTAGTAGCAGTAGTAGTACTAGTTGTAGTAGTAGTAGTAGTAGTAGTAGTAGTAGTAGCAGTAGCAGTAGTAGTAGCGGCAGTAGCAGTAGCAGTAGTAGTGGTAGTAGTAGTAATAGTAGTTTTAATAGTAGTAGTAGCGGCAGTAACAGCAGCAGAAACAGTAGTAGTAGTAGTAGTAGTAGTAGTAGTAGTAGTAGTAGTAGTAGTAGTAGTAGTAGTAGTAGTGGTAGTAGTAGTGGTAGTAGTAGATTCTGGATCACTTTGAAATTTATTCTCCATTTACTGCAATGTAAAATTCTGGATCTCCAGGACCAACACTAAAATGTAATCATTTGTTCCTTGTGACACTCCCAATACGTCCTGAAAATGTCATCAATATCTGTTCAGAAGTTTTTGCGTGATCCTGCTAACAGACAGTCAGGCCTCCTTGGCGGACCTCTCTTCATTCAAAGCCTTGGCGGAGGTTTGCGCTCTCAGAATACTTTTCTAGTTTTAATTTAATTTGCTTCACTCAACTATTTTTTTTTTTATGTGTGACCTTTTAAGTTGATTCAATGTTTTCCTTCTTTCAATGTATTCCCATCATTAGTGTCATATGTCCCTACAGCCAGAAGGTGGCAGTAATTCACCTAAAAGCTTCACAACTTTTTAACACCCATAGTATAAATGTATTGATGATTTCTAAAGATCCTTCTGCAGTTTATAGATGTTATGTTTCAGTTTATTGCTGCTTTTCTTAAGTAAACTTCAGAAGGAACCTGAAGCAATAAAACTACATAAGAACAAGTTGGGCTCAAACAAAATGCTGAAGGCATCTGTTAATGTCTAACTGCATCAGTACACATTCTGCTCCATATGAGAGCACCACATCAACACACACATACACACACACACACACACTAACCCTGTGTAAATGGGAGGTTTTATTCCGGTTTAATTCAGAATAAAAGTTAATTACTGTTGAAGATGAACATGTAAACACCTAATTCCAGTTGAAAATGATCATTCCAAATTACTAGCTTAATCCGACTTTAATTCCGAATTTGATACTTCCTCTGCCATGTAAACAGTTAATTCCACTTTCTGTTCCAATTCCTGTTGTTCTGCACATTCTGGTCTTGTCGTGATGACACACATATTTCATGTTGGTGGCACACACACATTCCGCTGCTGACATTAGTTTGTTGATTTCTATGATTGATTCCATCAAGCTGCTGTTTCATAATTATCACAAAAATAAATGCAAACATTGCATGTAGTATCTGGTCTAACACGTTGATAGTTGAAATTAACAGAAAACAGGAAGTGGACACTATCGTTTCCTTCCAGTAGACATCCAGACGATAAGAGGCCGTTCTTGTCCAATCAGAAGCCTCTATATCTCCGACACTTAAAGCTGAATTAACTAGAGCAGAATACACCCGTTTCCATGGAAACCTTTATTTGGAATTAACATGTCCATGTAAACATGAAAGCAATTGCTGTAATTCCGAACTATTTTAATCCATATAAATAATTCAGAATTAAAAAACATCATGTAAACGTAGCAACTGAAAGGCCACGTCTGTCCCACAGTAACACAGTGAAACATCCACTCTAGAGGAGCTGAGTGGAACATCTGCATCTACACAGAGAAGTGGCATTTTCCACTTCGTTCCACTTAACACCTCTTTACTGGTTATGGCTGATGGGTAGTCTGTTCACAGGTTGAACAGGCTGAATGTTGTCATGACTACTACCATATGAATACTGGGGGGGAAAAAATCTAAATATTAGCAAGTGATAGTGTCCTCATCTTTAGTCAAAATATTTAATCCCACTTAAAATAAGACACAATCACCTAAAGAGTCATTTTTCAGTTAAATATAAGAAATGATTTTTAGCCAATAGATAAGGAAAATTTTATTTCAAGAAATATTAGCAAGATAATTTTATCATTGGTAAATAAATTTAAATGAAGTTGGGTTTTTTAACCATATGTGACCTTTATCTCATCTGTTAAAGGATGTTTGAACAGCACAAATCTTTTTTTTTTTTTTTTTTTTTACAAATCCAATCTAAGCCACGTTCACATGTGGTTCTACAGTAAATATGATGCTTATCTTGGTAAGATTCCTTGAAATAAGATTCATAGTGACTCTTTAGGTGATTATGGCTTAATTTAATTAACATTTTAATGAGGTATTTTGACAAGAAATGACACAAATACACTTGGTAACATCTGTATTTTTCCAGTCAAAGACCAACAACCACCTCTGAGCTGCGACTACACAACCAAAATATTGTAGTTGTTTTGCTTTTTTCTGTTTTTGTGAATGAGTGTGACTGACATAAACAGCCCACACACACATTTCTACCTGTATATTCAGTGTAACTCATTTATTTTTCTACATCAGGAGGAAACTCAAAGTCATTTTCTTTCAGGGGCCACATTCAGCCCAATTTGATCTCCAGTGGGGTCAAACCAGTAAAATAATAGCATAATAACTTATAAATAATGACAACTCCTAATTTTTGTCTTTGTTTTAGTGCAAACCCCCATAAATTATGAAAATACTTAGTTTTATAAAGTATCCAAAAGCAAAACATGTGAATATTCTAAAAAAGTGACATTGGTTGCCTCGCAGCAAGAAAACCCAGGTTTGATTCCCGGACCGTGTGGGCCTTTCTGTGTGGTTTCCCTCATCACCCAAAACATGTTTGTTAGGGTAAAAATCCTCCAGTCAGGTAACTGACCATGAGGCTCTGGCTCCACATCTGTAGATGGTACCCGGGTGCCGCCCATGGCTGCCCACCGCTCCTTAGAAGGATGGGTTAAATGCAGACTATAAATTGTATGATGACAATAAAGTTCTATCTTATCTTATTTCACAAGGAGAATGAGGGTAATTTTAAACAATATACCTGAACTCATAACTTAATTGAACTCCATGTGTTTTATTATGCATCAGATCTAAAAAGACACTAAACTCTTAGTAACAGAAGCAGAAAATGTTTAAAATTGTGCTTAATTTTCTTTAGACATTTCAGGTTGTTCATATTTATTCAAATTATTCACATTTTACTGTTACAGGACAGTTTGTAAATGTAAATATTTTCATAATTTAATGCTAGTTTTCCATTAAAACAAAGACATTGTTTATAGACACAGAAAAAAACAGAGAAGAAAATATAAAGTCATTTTTTTAGGTTATGTTCTTCAGCTCAGGGGCCACATTGGAGCGTTTTGTAGGCCGCCATTTGGCCCCGGGCCACATGTTTGAAACACCTGATCTACATCTACACACCGTTTACAATATCAACACAAGCCACACAGGTTGGTTCATTGGTTTAACATATGTCTGTTTAAATTCAGTTTAATTACACGGTGTGTATGTAAATACTTTCTAATGATGTGAATTCAGGATATTGAATATGCAGACTCTCACTGTTCCATACTGCACATTTCCTGTCAAACACAGCCTTTCAAACATGACACACCAGTTGTGTTTGTTTCTAAGTCTGTATGAACCAATAGTTGTGTGCAATTTAATGACATATGGCTTTAAACAAACATATAAAAGAAAGATTACATTTAGCTTTTCACACAGGTTACACACATTTGATTTAGTGTTAGATTACATAGAATCATAATTTGTGGTTAAAGAGTATTTGATGTTGTAGAAAAATATGAATGGAACCCACAGATAGAAGTTTCAAACTAAATTAATTACATATCCATCATGTTTTATCCTATGTAACCAGTCTGAGCTGAAACTATTATTCATAGTCCCTCACCAATGTTATTACAGTTAAAAATAACCAAGCAAGCAGTAAAAATGAAAGGAAATGAAAGCATATAGCATGAACTAAAAACAAATTATAGATAAATGGTCTTTGTAAGTAACATACTATACTGAGATACTGTATGTCCAACAATGTTAGTAGTTAACTGTGACAAAATATTGATTTGATTTGATTAGTGATCTATTCCAAACATGCAATGAAAGTCAACATATATGCTAACAAGTAAAACATAAATAATAATACAAATATTAGCAATCATATGAATCTTAGACAGAATACCACAATAGTTTAATTTACATGTTTGAAAAGAGGTGGGAGGAAGTGCAATTTACTTAATCCCACCCACTCTGCATGAAATATTGTTTCTTTCTTTCTTTAAAATAAATGGCTTTCACAGGATAAGAAATTCAGTAAACATGGGTTTGTGAAACATGTTATTTTGTAATTCTTTCTCTTCCATTTGTACAAGTCAACACTTTCATCATAAAACTCTAAAAATAAAAAGCTGATTCTGAAAAGATAAATATACAGTAGAAAAACTTAAGCTTAAATGAAACAGCTGTCAAAAACCAAACGGAAATAAAAATGGCAATTACCAAACTATCTTTATACTTTGTTTAAAATTAATACAATCTAAAAACACTAAAGGTCCTAAACAGTGATCAGCAGAAAAACACTGATTGATTGTCAGTGGCATGTTATTTTTCTTTTGTATGTTATTTTTCTTTTGCATGTTATTTTTCTATTGTATAGTAGGTTGTCATTGAACCATTTGTAAAAGTAGTGTTAGATCTAAAGTTTGGTGAAAAGAAAATAACTGTTAAATAGCCAATATGATGCAATATATTGTACAATCATCAGCTAAAAGTGTGAATAATTATTCATGGATTTTCAAGCATCACTTACAAAAAATGCAGTGATTTTTTGCCCCCAATCAAGAGATTTTTTTTAATGTTGCTTAAAAGCATACTTTCTGCTGAATCTTTGCATCTCAAAAGAATAAATGTTTGTGCATTTTTTCACAACTTATAAAGCTGACAAACTTGCTGAAATTTACTGAAATGCCAGTAGGACATGCGAGTAGAATCTAAAGCTGCTCAGTGTTGAATGAAGGACTCCAGTACATCCCACAGTCTCTGGCTCCCTCTGCTGGTCACTCACTGCACTGCACAACAACCTCATTTACATACAGGGGAGTCCAATTCATTTTAGTTCAGGGGTCACATACAGCCCAGGGTGATCTCATGTGGGCCAGGCCAGTAAAAAAATGTAATAAAAAATTAAATAAATATTGATAATCCATTCTTTTTCAAATTACTGCACTTGTAAATGTGCATAATATTAGATTTCCGTGATGATATCCTGCTAAATTTCTTCCGATTGTAAACTGGACCTTAAATATTCCTGAAGCAGCATTTATATTTCTATCTGAGTAACATATTATTCAGAACTTTTACCTGTAGTGAAGTATTTTTTTTTTACTTTCTGTTCTTAGTAGTGTTACTAAAGGAAATACTACATCCACCACTGTTGATTGGTTTATGTAAACTTTAGTACAAAAACTACCAATTGTCATTTTGATTAAACTGTACGTGTTTTGTCAAATAATCTGTCTATTGTTTCATTTATAATATTCTTAAAATTATTAAAAAATGTGTGTCTGAAAGCTCAAAATGACACCTTCGAATGTCATGTTTGGTCCACAACCCATAAATAAACTAATAATAGTAATAATAATAATAATAATAATAACAATGGAATTTAAAAAAAAAATCATTCTCTATTAACCCATAAAGATCAAGTGCTATTTTTATGAGTGTTCCTTAATGGATTTTCTTTATATTTAACCTTTCTCAAGTTATTAATCACCATTTATTATAATACTGTATTATCCTCCCTGAAAGGGAGGCAAGGGTGTTGTGTCTGTCTTTTGTTTGTTTTTTAAATTTAGATGGCATGAAATAAACCTTCTGATAACAGGTGAATTAAAAGTGCTCATCCACCCTCATACTCACTTATATCCACAATAGTTCTCCTTAGTAAAAAAAATTATTAGTTGGAAGTACTTAAAAAGAAGAACATGTTACAATAACTTAATACATTTGAGTTAGTAGTACTATTTCTGAAACTTTGAGTATTTACAACTGAATATATTTAATTATTCTGGGTTATATATTTGGGTTTACAGTGTATGGGAGTTGAGTACAATGCCACAAAATTCATCAGTAAAACAAATGCACAGAATGAACAACTTAAAATAAAATTAGAAAAACATTTTTTATTTTCCTGTTTTTGTTTGTGTTGAAATTCTTTCCAAGCGGAACAAATCCCCCCCCTCCAAGTTACACAGTAAGCACAAAATGACAAACAGATGTTGAGCTACTTCCAAAGCTCTCATCAATACTGCTCTGAGACCAGTTTGACTCTCATTCTGTGTGGGGCACCTTATTATGATGCGAGTTGACTAAAGCTCCTAAATCAGTGCCTTGTTTGTAGGAACTCTATTCGTGGATGCCTACTCCACCTCCTGAGAACACTGGGAGGAACACACTGGACCCAAACCTTCAGAACTTCTTCTCAGCAGTGGAAGACGGTCTGTTTCTCTGAACCATGAAGAATCTGGTCTTACTTCTTTTGGCTTTGCTGCTATGTGCCAAGCCAGCAATGCCAAACAGACAAAACTGCAGGCCGGTAACAGCCTCCTTTTGCCAAACAGCGGGATACACCACCACCCAGTACCCCAGTGGGGCTCCGGGCTACACGCTGCAGCCCATAGGTCAGATTGTGGACACGGCCTGCTCAGCCAACGTTGGCATCCTCATGTGTCGAGTGGTTGTTCCCGAATGTGGAGCGGATGATGACAACCGCCTGAAGCCGTGCAGAGCTCTGTGTGAAAAGGTCAAGAGTGACTGCGACTCCATTCTCAGATCTAAGAAGCTCACCTGGCCCACAAAACTCCGATGTGATGCTTTACCAACATCCAACTGTGTGCAGGTAAGTAATACAGGTCACATAGAGACTGAGATATTGTTTACTCAAAGCTTCAGTAGGAATCAGAGAAATTAACTACAGTGGTAACTCTACTTATGAAAGACCCAGCTAATGAATAATCCAAGTAAACGACAAACCTTTACCTCAATTTTTTTTTTATCTCTGAACACGAATAAAAAAATTAATTCATGAAACCCCCGAGAAATAAATACGTACATTACTGTGCGCAACTACATAATGTACATAAATGTGTCATGTGCTGTACGAAGCATCCCATGGGCTATATGAGGGAGTTACCCATGATGCTTTTCATGAGCCTTTGACCCTCATTTATTACAGAGTATTCGTTATGGTTAGTTATCAATAAGAGAGAGCGAGAGAGCGAGAGAGAGAGAGAGAGAGAGAGAGAGAGATTAACACCAGTGCTAAACATGTACAACACGAGTAGAGCAGGGGTCAAACACATTTTAGTTCCCACACCACATACAGTACAATAAGATTTCACATAAAATTACATGTGTTTTTTTTTGTTTTTTTTTTTTTTACTTCAGTCATTGACATTATTTACTATGGAAGCCCATTTCCACCAGTAGAAAAAAAAACTTAGAAAGTCGAAATATTGACATAAAACGTCAAAATTTTGACATACTAAGAGCGCATACTCAAACTGTCGAACCTAAACATTAAATGTGGCTTTCCCACAAATTAAATATTACATTTGCTTGATCAGAGTTGGTTGGATATAAACGAACAACAGTGAAATGAACAGCAGACGAGAGAAAGAGATTGATGTCCCAGGCGTCCCCTGTCCTTAGACCCTCCTCAGAAAGAGAAACCAACAGAAGTGGAAATAACTAAGTAGAAGTACTTCTTTTACTGTACTTAAGTATAGTTTTTAAGTATCTGTACTTTACTTGAGTATTTATTTTTCTGGCAAGTTTTTACTTTTACTCCCTATATTTTTGTATATTCTTTACATTCGCAGAATAGACTCATTACTTTTTTAAACTAGACAAATGTGACAGTATGAAGGACAGTATGATAACTCATTTTTAAAGGATTTATTTTTAGATACTTTTGAATTTTTTCTGTTTTTTTCTGCTTAAATAAGTATTCTTTCATCCATAGCAAAAAAAAAGTCAGTTTTACTTTATTACTTTATTACAAATTTTGTACTTTTTGTTGTACTTTTTTTACTTGAATCAGTACTTCTACCAGAGTATTTTTTCACATAAGTAACTGTACAAAACAGAAACTTGAGGGAGGCCCACAGTGAAGGACAGATCCACTCCCAGATCAGTAGATACTTTTGGTCACAGTCTGTCTGTCTGTGTCTTTGAGTCTTATTAATAATCTGATTTTCAGTTGTTCTTTCTATTTTCCCTCATGTCTGTGTGGATCCAGGGCCCACCCGCTCGTCCTCCTCCTACGCCCCCTCCTACATGTCAGAGCATCAGTGTTCCTCTGTGCACCGGCCTGTCCTACACCGAGACCATCCTGCCCAACATCCTGGGACACAGAACCCAAGAAGACATACATCCAGAAATAGCGCAGTTTTCTCCACTGGTGAAGGTGGAGTGCTCCCCTCAGTTGAAGCCCTTCCTGTGCTCCGTCTACACTCCTGAGTGTGTGTCAGGAAGACCTCGGCCCCCCTGCAGAACGCTGTGTGAAAGGGCCCGGTCAGGCTGTGAGTCACTGATGAACAAGTTTGGCTTCACTTGGCCTGATAACTTGAAATGCGAAGGTTTTACAACAGAGTCCTGTGAATACGTAAGTCTGAAACCTGCCACTTCAACAAATATTACAACACAGGGATTGTCAATGTGTGTGATAGTGAGCCTCCCCTAAAAGAACACAAAAGCACGTGTGTCCCCCATCTTAATCTAAATAAAAAAAACAAAACATTTTGAACATCGATACCTTCATCTCTATATGTACTTATATATTTTTAAACACATTTTAACATCTTTTTGTTAATTAACATGACTTTTTTGCCCCTCACATGTACTGTAATGAGCTAACCACATGTTTACACATTTTTATTTTTCTCAGACCACACCTCCTCTGTTTATTACGATGGCCGAAAGGGGCAAACACACCGCATCGACAAAACACTGCAAATACAAGAAAGATGCACAACCAAAAACCTTTTGATATTTGGTATCTGCAAGTTCTTTCAGGACAATCTTTTGCTTTCAGGCTCTCAATTCCTCCTCAGATAAACTCAGACAAAACAAAATGAGATTAAAAAAAAGGAAATAAACACTCATCTGACAGAAACTAATAATCTCATCCTGTGATTTTGGTCATTCTAACCCACCAAATCAACACCAAACCAGATGTAGAAACTGAAAGAATAAACTTGACCTCTGAGTCTTACAGTTACATATTCATTGAAATGAACTGGAAGCATCTGGTGTTTCATGGAGATCATGTGTCTACAGTAGCTTGTGATAGACTTTCTCTTCATTTTCTCTGTTTTATAATGAGTTCTAAAATTATCAATAAACCTGATTTATGAGCCTCTTCACTAAAAGTCCCAGAGAAGACAAAACAAAAGGTGATTTTCACAAAATTATTGCACAAATTTTTTGGTGGCCACCACAGAGGAGGGTGAGGGGAGACAGCAGATGTCATGAATATCACATACTGAAACTTCAAGTACTGATAAATGTTTTACAAGAGCACAGAAGTCTCAGCCAGTGCTGTTTTTAATCATTTACAAACTGCTGGAGAATGTTTTAATGCTCAGTGCACAGAACATGTCCTACGACCGGGTCTTATAGACCCACATTCCAAAGCCCAGATTGACTCATCACCCCACACCCAAGGATATTTTACCCTTCACAAATGTAGTAAGCAATGGCACCATACGTACATACACATATAAAAAGGCACATTTTTGGGCCACTGGGTCACTTTGACCCAGAGAACAACACGAGGGTTAAATAATACACTGTATGCCTTTGGTGGATGTGCAGGTCTCTTACACAGATACAGACAGGTTGACACGTGGAGATACTAGACAGGTCTAGATCAAGTTAATTTGTTTCTTTGTAAATTCCACCTTTGCTTCCAGTTTAATAACCTCTCAGCTGACAGGTCTGTTTCTGCACACTACATTTGACACCATGGCAATGTAGCCCTATTGTATATATGTTGCTAGGTACCCAAATTCAATGATGATTGTAAGATTCTGGACATAGCAACTTGATTGTCTATTGGGAAGGCACTGCATTTCAAAAATTACTAATATCTCATAAAATATAGGTTCTATCAACTTCCCATTTTTGCTATTCTCTCCCTTGACTAAAAATACAGACTGTTATGACAAAAAATATTACCATCCAAGGAGTAACTCCTGTGTGTATCGTGTGACTAAAACAGACAGAGAACATGTAATAAATAAAAGCACCATTTTGTCAATACAATGACATAGATATTGATGTAAGGGTGATTTTGGTTATTATCAAGAAAACATAGAAAATGGATAGAAGCTCTTATGGGCTATTTTTGTTATCATTGTATTTGTCCAAACAAAGGTACCTTTAGTTGTACCAGACATTAAAAATGAAGAAGAATTTGCAGAAAACAAGGGCTGCCAAACTGCAGCAGTCAGTTCTTTCTGGATTTTGCTGAAGACACATAAAGTCCACTTCCCTTTTATAACACAGACATTTATGCAGCAAATATAAAAGGTTTATGGATATCCCAAGAAGCAAACAGCAAAAAGACGCAGCTGGTTTGACTTGAGTGACTGCAATGCTCCCACAGTTGATTGTTGGTCTGACTCTTAAACTGATGGTTCACTTTGCTTTTATTGAAACCCTGTAAAAGCATTTTTCAAGTGTAGTGAGCACAATGTAAGATCTGGTGAGAAACACAATGAAAATTGTGTTTACTTTTACAGTATGAAATGTTTTAACCTTTTGTAGCCATACTACAATCCATGAATTGCATTAATCTTTTTGTAAAGCTTTCTTATTTATGTTGAATTCACATCAACACACTCCAACCTCCGTTTAACTGAAAATTAATTGTAAATAAAGTAACACATTTTCTCTAACCACTTTGAGAAAACATGACACTTTTATTATTATTATTATTATTATTATTATTATTATTATTATTATTATTATCGTCATCATTATTATTATTATTGTCCTAAGACTACATAATGTTTAATAGTTTACCTAATTCTAAGTTAACTATCAGTTAACCAATGAAGATAGCACCATCTGGTGGAGAAAACAAATGAAGGCAACACGCTAAAATGTAAAATATGAATGTAAAATGCATAACAGAACGGCATAATACAACACACACAAACCCATACCTTGTTCTCTTAACCAGGTGCCAATAGCCAGGTTGTTATATCACACATACATACATACATACATACATATTTTTTAACAACAATTATCATTTAAAATGATAAATGTTGAACAAGCTAAATGTCAAGCTAAATTCTGATTCCGTTTGACAAGTGCTCCGAAATTCACATATGATAGCAGTTAATAAGAAATATTTGATGTGGCATAGGTAGACCACCTGTTTTTGATGGTGAGCAAACATGACGTTTGGTTTTATGTGGGCTGAGTAAGAGACTACAATGTGTCGCGTATTTGACGTCACACTCCGCTGAGCTGTGGTGTGGAGTCTGTGGGGACGTCACATGTGCGCCAGGTGTGTAGTCCAAATTATTACGGTTTTACTCGCAAATGAATCAGCCGTTGGTTTACAGAAGCAGTTGAAACGCACATCAATAATTATCATGATTATGTCCTCTGTTTTTTTTCTATTGTCTGTTTCTATTTTCTACCTCAATACACTCCGTTCAAAACATTACTTTGCTTTATATTCTCCAGGAAGCTTCATCACCAATAACAGGCCGAATATTACTCTGTATCAGATCGGAAAGGAAATCAGTGGTATCAAACATTGCTTTTGTGCAGGATAGTTGCTAACTTTTGCTAAACTTTTCACTTCCGTTCCCGACAGGAAGGGGGCATGTCGCTACACAATGTCCATCAAAATAAAAGCATGGCTTTTAAGTAAAATATTCGCCTATTCAACAAAAGAAATGCTTTTAAGGTTATTGAAAGGTTATTACCTCCAAATGACACCAGATAATGATGTTTGGACACTTCTGTTTTCATCCATCCAGGGTCCAAACTTCCCTTTTCCCTCGACACCAGCTCCGACATGTCAGACCATCAATGCTCCGTTCTGCACAGACCTGTCGTATACCCAGACGGTCATGCCCAACATCCTCGGCCACGCAACTCAGGATGAAGCATCTCGGGTCTTGGAGTCATATTACCCACTGACGCGGGTGCAGTGCTCTCCTCACGTGAAGTCTTTCTTATGCTCCATCTTCATCCCTGAGTGTCTGTCAGGAAGACCTCGACCTCCCTGCAGGACACTGTGTGAGGAGGCCCGATCCGGATGTGAACCGCTGCTGACCAGGTTCGGCTTCACTTGGCCGGAATCTTTGAGATGTGACATGTTCACCACAGAGTCATGTGAACATGTAAGTCTGACATATTTACCCCTTTATAGTATACTGATAGAAATACTCAAAATGTCAACCTCAGTGTGTTGTCACAGGAAATGATTAGACTTTTTAGGCGTTTCCCACTGTAGGAAGAATTTGTAGTTCCATTTTCACCCCTATAGGGAGCCTCAGTGACGCAATTCTATTTCCGGTCGATTTCCGGGACATTGGGCCTAAGTGCCATAAAAAAAATGAACGCGAGTCAATGGAGGGATAAAAGTTTGAAAAGTGCTACAGTTTTCACATATGATGTCTGTGAATTTTAAATATACATTTTCACATTGAGAAAGCACTCACTTTGGACAGGCATCAAAAGATACGTTAGGTTTTATGTGAGAGTAAGTAATGGACTACAACGTTCGTCTCACAAATATTACGTCACCACCAAGCTTCACCATCAAACTCTTTGAAAATGGCTGTGACTTTGGCGAGCTTCACCTACTTCTTTCAGGATGAAGGCAAGAGCATCAAACGTATAAGGCGGTATACGGTTTTGAAAAGTTTGCAGAGAAAGATTCTGCTGTGACGTCAGCTATGCGACGTCTGATATGTAGTCCAAATAATTACATATGTTTATACGCTAATAAATCATAAAACATGTATCAAAGAAACTCCAAATGCACATCATTGGTTATGATTTTAATTGAAGTACAGCAAATGTGTAATTCAGGGCATAAAGTAAAGTGGACCAGAAAATAATTATTTTCTCCTCATCCACTCTCATATTAAATTTTTCCGAACTTAGGCCCAGTGGACTGACCGGAAGGGGCGGAGACTTAGGCTCCCTATTCACAGGCAGGATCTTTTTTAGTTCTCTAGGAACTATATGACGTAGGTGATTGGTGGAGCCGACGCCACGCCTATTTCCTCATCTTGTAGTACCACTAAAACCATCTGTGTCGCGCCAGCTGAATGTTGAAATAAAAGTCAGAGAAAATGTTTGATAAGCGGACTGACAACACAGTTCTGTTTTGCGTTAATAGGAGAGTTGATAAGAGCTATGAAATTAGTAAATGTTGTCATATCACCTGCTGCTGGATTCTTCATCTCCTAACTCTCTCTGTAAACTCCTCTATTCTTGCCATTAGATTAGATGCTGTATTTGACCATAATTAACATTCATGCGATACAGAACAGAAACACTGTGGCCTCCTCATTCTCTATTCTAGTTTATAGTAGTGCTGTGTTCAACATCCTTGTGTGATTGTTGAATTTAGTGCATGTGTTGGTAAGTTGGGATGACCCATCAGATTCCAAAAGGAGCGTGGAAAAGTGGTTTTCAGGGGAATGACATCTATAATGTTTATTTCCAAGTAAAGGTTAATTCCACTTTAAGATGACCATGTAATCAATTCCTCTTCCACATACACAGTTAATTCCGCTTTAACATTATTCCTGTCGTTCTGCACATACTTTAAGGGACACTTCAGCTCAGATTTGTTACAGGTGTGTGTGCCTCTGTTTGGTTCCAGTATGGCGTTGGTAGCAGTGGGGGTCTCTGTAAGCCCATCACCATCCCCATGTGTCAGGATCTGCCCTACAACATGACCATCGTCCCAAACCTTCTCGGACACTCGAGTCAAAGAGAGGCCGCCGTGCAGATGTCCTTCTTCAACTCCATAGCACAAACTGTGTGTTCTGTGGACATACGCCTCTTCTTATGCATGGTCTACGCCCCCAAGTGTGTGCTGGGGGAAGTGCAGCGGCCTTGCAGGTCTGTCTGTGAGAAAGCCAGACAGGGCTGTGAGAGTCGAATGAGCAACTTTGGCGTTTCTTGGCCGGAGGAGCTGCGGTGTCAATCATTTCCGACTGAGCGATGTGTCACCGTATGTAGTGAATGGAAGAACACAAACAGACATTTCTGTATATTTTTTAAATGTTGAAGTAGTAGATTTTAATCTGGTTGTTGTTGTTTTTTCTGACATCCTTTGTTTCTTCTCTTTGCAGGACGACCAAAGATCTGGGGTATTTCCTTAAGATTTTGAACAATTTATACAACTGATCATAAAGTCCATCTGATCAAATCAGTCTTTGGTTGAGGTGGTTTTACATATATATGGTATAAATATTCCATCTGGACTATTTCTATGATTAATAGGCTTGTGATACAGCTTTAGAGAAGTACTTCCTTGTCTGAAGCAGTGACTCAGATGATGCTTGTTTCCTTGTTTTTTTCAGATGCTGAATGCTGAAGATGTTCTTACTCGACTAAATGCTGCTGGCTATTCTGTTCATGGAAAAAGTCTGTTTATTTTCAGTTTCCACCTCAATAAAAATGACAATTTATATGACTAACGATATTCACTCTCATCATCGTCCTCTTCATGTCTCTTCTTTTAGCTCTGAGTCTGAGAACAGCCCACCTGTTGCTGACGTTCATGGATGTATCCTTTAAAACCTCAACTTTGGGCCTTGTTTTTGTGCTTGTAGCTCCCAATGCAAGACCCACTGCTCCCAGTTCTTCTCCTTATTTATCCTTTCTTAAATGATTCATCACCATTTATTGTAATATTATGCTCTATGTTTTGCATTTCTTAAAAAAAAAATCTAGCATTTTTCCATATTTAATTCGGATGGACGGACAGACAAATGAAATGATTAATATAATTATTTTCCTATTACAGCTGGTGTTTTTGCTCCTGTCCACCTTTAACCTTTTATAGGGCAGTCAATCAAACACATAGAAATTTAAAAACTCAGATTCAGAATTTATTGTCATTAGACATATTCAATTCAATTGTATTTTTTAGAGCCCCACATCACAACAAAGTTGTCTCATGGGGCTTTACAGAGTTGATTAGAAAAAAACACAAAAATAGATAAAGTACCAGGCATCCCCTGTCCTCAGACCATCCTTTTTGGATAGGAAAAACTCCAAAACCCAGTGGAAAAGAAGAAACGCTGGCATGTTCTCCACGTGTCTGCGTTTTCTCCGGGTACTCTGGTTTCCTCCCACCATCCAAACACATGCACTGATAGGTTCATTGGTTCATCTACATTACCCCTAGATGTGAATGTGAGAGTGTTTGTCTATATATGTTCAACCCTGAGATGAACTGGCGACTCATACAAGGTGTACCCCGCCTTCACCCATTATAGCTGGATTAGGCCCCCAGTGACGAGACGAGAAATGCATTTAGAGCACAAATAAACAAGCACACATCACATCAACAGTTGAAAATAACAGCACATAATGTCATACAACGGATTTTTTGTAATGTTTTTGGACACATGATGTATTACGTTGTGAAGAAGGGAAGATAAAGACATGAGAGCGAGCAGGACAAGGGAGGAGGGTGTAAGTCAGTGTATGAATGTGTTGCAGATAAGAGTCAGTTTCACCTCAGTTCAAGGCGAACAACTGTGAAAATGTTGATATTGAGTGTTTGGCTTGTAGATAAGGTGACACACAGAGGATAAACAAAGGAACATAGATAACAGGGACTCCTTCATTGATCTTGGAAGAAACCACATTTTTATTTAACTGTTTTCCATTGACTCACTGGCTTTTCAACTAAAAACACCTCATTTCGCAGCAACCAGATCCACCAGTCTCACTAGAACCCACAGTGTTTCAGTAACCTGACTCGTAATGTAATCCAATCTCCTTTGTGAATCTGCTGAGCCTGGTTGTTCCATTGGAACACTCAGGTTCTTCAAGACCTCATTTTCATGGTGAATAAATAGTGGCAATTGCAATTAATTCACAAATGACCAATTCTATCTTGATTTGAAAATGAAGCAGTCGATGGGTTCAGAAATGAAGAGTTTGGATGAGACTGGTGCAGAGGACACAGAGCAAGAGCTGTAGCAAATTAATCTGTGTTAATACATTCATTTTAACACCCCTATAAAAAAACAACTAATGTTATTGTTTATGATACACTATCTCAAGATAAGTGAATTACTTATACAAATGAAGGAGCTTTGAAATGTCAATAATAAAGATTGAATGTGTGATGCACAGTCATTCATAGCTTCTGTATTTGAGCGTCTTTGACCAACCCCCCCGCCCCCAGAAAGATAATTCTGGAGACCTAGAGGTGCTGGAGTTTTTCAACCTAGAGCGTTATGCAGCTGTTGTGAGGAGGGAATATGTGGAGAGCTACGAGAAGAGGAGACCACCTGCTGTGACTGAAGTCCAAATGAGAAAGGCCCTGGATGCTCATGGTAAAACTTAACATCTGCAGTACTTCTGAAAATACACTCACTGTTTTGTTTGATCTGAAAAATGTACATGTATGTCAGTCTATTTTGTTAATAATAATCACTGATTCTGTTTTGCAGGGTTCAATCTGGATGAGGACACATTCAAGACTCTGTGGCGCGAGTACAGAAACAAAGATGGAATCGACTATGATGAGTACATGGCCGCCATCACTAAACTAAAGATTCTCAAAGGTAACAGATACTGGATACATACATATACACATATAAATACATACATACATATATATGTTAACCCACCAAACATAATAACTCCTACAAATGTAATAACTCACAAGCGGAATTAAAATTTGCAGCTTTTAGCATAATAATCCCACAAATTTTATATTTTTCCCACAAACATAAGAGCAGTAACCGACCAATTTATTACATTCTTTACCTTCCAAAATTTTAATAACTTCCCACAAATGCAATGAATTGGAAGATGACTTTGTTTGTGGGAAAGATACTACATTTGTGGTACTATTGTCTTGACATTTGATGGTAACACACATGGTGCTGTAATGATACTTTTTTCACAACAAAAAATATCTGAAATGAGTCTTAATCAATATTTTGTGCTTCACCTTCTGACAGATGCTCCCCGAATGCAGCTTAAAAATGTATTATTTTATATTGTGTCCAGATGTGTAATGTTTCCTTTCCATCTCAGATCGTTTTGTGGCCAATCGGCTGAACGTGCCCTGTGCAGAATGTTACGTGGCCAGCTTCTCTTTCATGCAGGTGAATATAATTAATGGCTGAACCACCTTTATTTAAAAACATGTATCATCTGGTCCAGTCACTAAGTGAAAATATATTCATGTCGAACATTGTGTGTCGTGTTTCGAACACCAATGTGTTAAAAGCAAGACAAAGTTCCTCAAATGCAGTTCAACAATACTGGTCTACAAGTAAAATGAATACAACTAATGAAATGTTACCACATGTGTGTTACTGATGAAGAAAACTCAAGTCTTAAATGCTGGTTGGCTCACATTTCCAAGATAAGTCTGGGGTCATAATGTGAAATTTGACCTTTAATTTTACTGAACATTTTGGTAATTTTTGTTCATTGTAAAGAATATTTTGGTCATTTTTGTTGATTATTTTGTTCATTTCTGGTCATCTTTAACACTGTCCAATAACACTGGTCTACAAGTAAAATGTTTCCAGTATAAAATAAATTAATGGTTCCCACATGTGTGTTACTGATAAAGAAAACTCAAGTCTTAAATGCTGGTTGGCTCATGTTTCTAAGATAGGTCTGGGGTCAAAAAGTCAAATTCTTAGAATGAACAAGAGAATAGGTTTTAGTCCAAAGGAATATTGGTCTCAGATCTACTTCCAAACATTGTCTACACATTATGATCCATTCACTTTACAGGTTCTTTCTACTGGAATATTTACAAATCCATTATATACATGTACATAAACCACCATATATGTGGAATAACACACCATCATATATATTAAAAACATGAACTAACCAACACTAAAGTCATTTGTTTTCTGATTCATCTTATTAAAGTATGTAAGATTTTACACATTTAATGTCTGAAGAAGATACTTTCTAAAAAGTTGTAGACCAGTGTTACACACTGAAAAACCACACATCCACCCACCCACCCGTCCATACCCAACCCCCAACGAATAAATACTATATACCTACACACCATGAAAACACACTTGTACTGTCATTTCACCTTGACCATGTTACAAAATGGAAGCAAAAGAACACAAACTTTTGTGTGTCCAAAATGTGTGTGTTAAGTTTATCTTACCTTACAGCAGACATTCATAGCATGGACACGTGCATGTTAAACAATGAGAAGTCTGCTCATGAGGCTACTCTTTTCTGCCACCATGTCAACAATTGCATCTGTGTCCAATGACCTCAAAATGTCTTTTTCACTTGACATTATCATGAATGTGTCCAGGTGGTCCTGGGCTGTTAGTGCTTCTGCTTTTTAAAGGGATAGTTCACTATGTTTCACACAGGGGCGGGTCTAGAATTTTTTTCTAGGGGGGGCCAGCTAGGGGCACAGACATTGGAAGGGTGGCACACCGAAATTACTTTTGAAAAAAAGCCCTACAGTCTTAGATCATAATAAACGGTAGGCTGAAGTATGAATGATATAACTATTTTATTTACCCAAATAATGTACAGAACAGTGTAGCATCAAGCATTTAGAAATCTGATTTGACTGAGTAAAATGTTTTCTTGTTTGAGTGGGTAGATCTGTTCTGTGGAGGAGTATACTGGTGTATCTAGTAACCTAGTAGTAGTATAGGTTTTCATCAAGATAAACGATATTGTTTCATAGGTATCTAAGCTTACCTCTTTGTTAACTTAGAAAGACAGAAACATCCAATTGAGTTTAGTTATGATGAATGACTTTATTTTTTGACTTCCATTTTTAAATTATATGGCAGCACAAACTGAAAGAATTCAAGTCAGTATGTGTGTGTGTGTGCTATTGAATCAACTGTCATAACAGGTACATAGTGTGTACACATCAAAAATCCCTTTGCCATTAACAAGTAATGCTGAACTTAAGAACACAAATACACTTAAATAAATGAATCTCACTATACATCAAAACACTTGTCTGCCTGTACATGTGCCATTAACCCTCCTGTCACCATCCCTGGTCAAATTGACCCAATCTGTTTTGAATGTTTCTTCTGTCCTCCCTCCTACCCTCCTTTCCTTTTCCTTCTTTCTTCCCCTCCTTCCCTCTTTCTTTCCTCCATCCTCCTTACTTTCTCTCTCCTTTTCTTCCTCTCTTCCTTCTCCATCCTTCCTTCTTTCCTCTGTCGCTTCCTCTATCCTTCCTTCTTTCCTCCATCCTTCCTTGCTTCTGAAGAAATCATGCATATTGTTTGGTTAGAAATAATATTAAGTCAGAAAATCACTTTCCTTAAACTGTAACACACAGGATAGGTAGCTATAACATGCAATTATATCATCCTTTAATGATATGTATCATTAGATGCACACATACACACACACACAGAGTCTTTATAGTCAATACGTCTAGCTTAGGGTTGCTGTCGAGATCTGTTTCCGACATTGATATGTTATTCATTTTTATACAAGTAATATTCATACTGGTTTGATTAAACACTTTGACAGGCTAGTATTTCCCATCTTTGCTGAGCGATAGGTTTGTGCTTTTAGTTTTGTGAGTTTATTTGTGTTAATCACTGAAATCAACCAGCGTTTATTAGGGACATATTTTTCACCGCATTTTTTTTCCTTTTACATAAAACTCTTGTTCAGCAAAGATGGGAAACACTATCACAGTGTTTACTCAAACGATGTATGAAGATTAGTTGTATAAAAACGAGGCTTTCGCGTATATCATTGCCATCACCGTAGATAAACAGATCTTGACGGACGAACACATTTCGACACAACAGGCTAATTGCAGGCTAATGTTTACCATAGACATCAATTCGTTATGCTAAGCTAGCATACTGTGCTTACTCTAAATACGACTTAACATGCAATTATATCGTCCATTAATGATATAACGTTATATCATTAGGTGCACACATACATACACACACAGTGAGGGTCCTTGTAGTCGATAAGTCTAGCTAAGCGTTGCGGTTTGTTTTCTCCACATTTAACGGTGCAGGCTAATGTTTTCTGTAGACTTCAATACGTTATGCTAAGCTAGCGTAGCCTACCGTGCTTACTCTAGATACGACTTAACATGCAATTATATCGTCCATTAATGATATATATCATTAGGTGCACACATACATACACACACACACACACACACACACACACACACACAGTAAAGGTCTTTGTAGTCGATAAGTCTAGCTTAGGGTTGCAGTTTGTTTTCCCCACATTTACCGGTGCAGGCTAATGTTTCCCATAGACGTTATGCTAAGTTAGCGCACTGTGCTTACTCTAGATACGACTTAGTTATCAACTTAATTTAAACATTTGTAAATCATTAAACACGACACATTGTGAGCGACTGTTTACTTACCCTTATTTTCTCGTTTTAAGCCGAAACAGTGCAAGTCTGCAAGACAGAGTTGAAATGCATCCAGTGTGCATCCTGTAATTCTTTGAATTTCGACTCGAACAAACTGATTGGCAGCTCTGATGGGGGTGGCCAGCAGGGTGGCCAATCATATTCCAGGGGTGGCCGGTGCCACCCCCAGCCACCCCTGTAGACCCGCCCCAGGTTTCACATAAACTTATATAGAATCAGGGTCTTTACTCTGGTGCACCCACAGTGACTTACCCCCAACAGTGATGAAAGTCAACATCAGCACTCTCTATCAGACAAACTGTCATTTTATATATAATATGTATAAAAAATGTGCAATAGGTGCATATGTTTAAAAACAGGTAAACACATAGTACACGTAGTAAATGGAGCTAAATATGTGAAGTACAGCCTGTTTCACAAGTACATTGAGAATATATTTACCTCCAATGCTGTGTCCTGTCTAAAATAACTCGTTCTTTCTCTCTGCAGTTCATAAAAGCAGCCATAATCTGAGGATGAAACAGGAGCTCAGCTGAATGAACCAAAGACATGCTTTTGCAGCAGTTTGGTGGCACTCATATAACAGTAATAATTCTATGACTCATCATTAAGAACACATCTTTACTATTAAAAAATAATTAAATACGAGAAATACAGTGTTGTACATCTCAGTTCTTTGTCATTTGTCCTTTTATCCTTGTTTGTATTTCTGGATCATGTACTATTTATGCACTGAAAAAACAAACAAACAAGTGGGGCCGGGCACAACAAACCCCGCCCCCTCGCACACATTTGACCTGATTTGCCCTATCATCATTGTGGGGGAAAAAATTGGTGACTGTGAAGTTTAATGGGATCTATTCTGGACCACCTTGCATCTTTCCTGAAAATTTCATAGAAATGTGTCCAATAGATTTGTTTAAAGCTACCGAGAGTCAAACAGACCAACAAACAAACCGACTCAAAACTAGATCACTCTTTGAGGGCAGACCTCTACGAAGCAGCACAAGTAGCCAAGGTTTGGATCTGGATGTTCGTAACTTATTTGGAAACTGGTGTTCTGTGTTCGCTAACAAACTATTTTATCGGTCATTAGCAATCCCTGAGAGGGTTTTAAAAATTTCAAAGAAATCCTCTGTCCCATTTCTGAGATATGTCCATTTCAATATTCAACCACGTATGATGTCATGTGACGTCACACAACGACCAACTTTCACATGTTAGACCTAATGTTAAATATGAAGCACAAGATATTGACAGATTTGTGTCAATAACCTTAAGGTATTGGTCATACATTTTGCAAATTACCATTCACTTGATGTCATATGACATCAAAACATGATGTCATCGAGCCTATCGGTGTCATCTCATCTGATGTCCAAATGTAAGACAAAGTGAATGGAAAAAAAAAAACACCTGATACTATCTGAGCTGGATTCTGAGATATCACCTCTTATGTGTTTCAGCTGTTGGCTGTCACTGTGACCTTGACCTTTATAGTTCAAAATGTAATGGTTCGTTCCTTGATTCATTATCAATCATCTCTGAAAGTTTGATCAAAATCTGTCCATAACCTTTTCAGTTATCTTTCTGACAAACAAACAGACAAACAAATATGAGGTAAAACATCACGTCCTTTGCAGAGTTGACCCCCCCCCCCCCTGCCCTTAGGGCGGCGAGGTAAAAAGTCACACATGCAATACTTGCCTGCAGGACCTTGTGTTTTGATTCCAAGATATATTTACTGTCACATTGTCTGTCACATAATGCATGTGTAGAGTTACAGTAAGGTTTGTGGTACTTTTCCATCCATGGATGCATTAATTACTCTGCCAAGGAACAATGGAGTTATATTTCTGCTGGCATTTATCTGTCTGTCTGTCTGTTAGCAAGATAAGTCAAAATGGACAGATATTTTGGCCAGATATTCTGGCACAAGGAACACAGTCCTCCAAAAAATATGAGTGTCAATAAAAAAAATCTAAATCTTTGAACTCGTGCTACAAATAATAAATATAGGGTTAATGATATGAATTTAAAGTTAAGACAATTTACAATTTGGATAGGAATCCCAAAAACACATTGAATAAAATATATATAAAATGAATTCACTTTCATGGTTGCATTATGTTGTCTCTTAAATTCATGTTTATTCCAAGTTGCTTGATTATTTTCCATCTTAAAATTTAATATTGATTTGATTTTGCCGTGTATTTCTTCATGTCATGACTGATATAATCAAATACATCTAATTAGACAGGAAATACAAAAACAACCCAACTTAATAGTATATCTGAGAAACATGTAAAAGCATTGTGTTTGAAAAGATTCAGTCTTCAGAACAAATGCTGATTGACGTTTCTCATTTAGAAACATGTATACAACTACACATCAAAGTATACATATAATATGCATATACAATATAAAGTATACATAAATATTTAGAAATTTTCTTGTGATAACTTCAGAATAAATGGTTTTTACTATTTCCCAAGAAATGCATCTCCATTCATTCTAACATTACCCTTTTTTGTTTTTGCATGTTTCAACAAAACTTGGATGTCTTAAAATGTACAATGCTGACTTTGACAAAAGCTCAAAAATACATGGAAAGTTATAACATAATAGAGAAAACCAAAGGAAAAAGTGACTTAATACAATCATTAAAACAAAAACGAGTATCTACAACCACTGTTATTTGAAAACTACATGGGTTTTAGGGGTGATTCAATGTTGTAAAAGTTTGCATCTTCATAGTCACATTCCTCTGATTATCAATATTTAAAACTCAATCAATAAACTGAAAATAGACACAAGATCATGAACTAACTACAAATTTACTACTACAAAAATACTCATACATGCAGTGGCTGTACTCTGTGGTCTTCCGTGATGACTGAGCTCTTCTTCATATCTCTAAGGGTGCACCCAGACATGCTGCGGAGGAAACTCATTTTGGCTGCTTGTATCCGGGATCTTGTCCTTTCGGTTATGACCCAAAATTCGTAGCCACAGGAATATAGATTTGAGTGGTAAATCAAGAACTTCGCCCTTTGGCTCAGCTCCTTCACCACAATGGGCTGATACAATGTCCACATCACTGCTGATGCCGCATCGATCTGCCTGTCAGTCTGAAAATATGTCAATTCGGTAAATCCTTCAAAATATAAGCAGTGTCATTGTATTGGTTGCATCTATTCGGCAATAGCGGCATCTGTTTGTCTCAGAAGATGATGGTGTAGTGCTATGATGTAGAATAACATCATCTAAAGTGGCTGTACAATCCCACACTAGTGGTAGACTCTGGGACATTTGTTACACATGTATGATTCTGGTGCTGATGCAGAGACTGCTCTTGCCTTCCTCTTGGCTCTCATGTCTGCCAGCTGCTCGTTTCTGTTGTCCTCTGCCCTCTTGACTCCGTGGATGACTGTGGTCCTCCAATCAGACGATCCCCTGCTGTGCCTTCCCATGAATTGGGGTCAACGCCGCCTGTTTAATGCCATGCTTGTAGACATCTGTGTAACAGAGCTGCAGCCTTCCAATGGGGCGACACACAGTTCCTGTACATGACCTTAGAGATGCAACTGGCAACCATGTGGTGAATGTAGCCGAGCCACCTCAGGATGTCCTGCTGAGGAGGGCAAACAAGCTTGGGATGCTGGCACGCTGGAGAACTTCAGTATTGGTTATGCTGTCCTGTCACCTGATGTGCTGCTAAGGCAGCGGAGGTGGAAGCTGTTTAGCCACCTCTCCTGCCGAGCGTATGAAGTCCAGGACTCTGTGCCGTACAGGAGACTGCTGAGAACACAGGCCTGGTAGACTCGAAGCTTGCTGTTGTCAGTCAGGTGAGTGTTGTTCTACACACACTTGTTCATCTTAGCCATGGTGGTGGCGGCCTTCCCAATCCTGGTACTGATCTCTGTGTCCAGGGAGAGGGAGCTGGAGATGGCATCGATTACAAAGGTATATATTTGCATTGTCTTAATTTGCCACTGACCTTGTGTGGGCCGGTCAGAGCCAGCTATCAGACCACATGCAGCTTACAGGCTGTACAATGCCCAGGTCTGTTAGATTGTACTAGATCTGAACTATTATATTTTACACAGAGTCATTGAGGAGTCAAAAGGCTCAGTCTTCACCCTGAAGGCAGGGTAGACCGGCTCAGTGAACGTTGTGTGGAAGGTGTGGAGGTGGATGAATTTGTCAGCGGTCACACTGTAAAAGGACAGAGTGCCGGCAGACCAGTGCAGGTATACGCCGATTCTATGGGAAGTGGATTCCATGAAGGATAATCTTCTGTTGTGGTAAAGGACTGAGTATTTTCCATCAGTGCAGCCCAGACTCCAGGACTGATTATTTCTTCCAAGACAGCTGTCATCACCTTCTCCTCTTCTTTTGATTCCTCTGTACGTCACTGCGATGTAGACATCTCCTGTCCACTCCACCTCCCAGTAACAGCGCCCGGTCAGACCTTCTTCACATAGAACCTGTTTCCAGTAGTCGAATCTGTCTGGATGGTCAGGATACGACTGCTTCTCTCTCAGCACTGTCATTTTTCTGTTGTCGTCAGACAATTCGATCCTTTTGTTTACTGTGTTTAGGTCCACTGTGAGATGACAGGCATCTGTAAACAAAAACAACATCCAATACATATGATCCATATTAACAACCCTCCAGCACAAAATCAGTCACAAGTCTCACAGCAGTATTTCGAGCTATAGCCTCAAATATGTATGGGTCAAAATTATTGAATTTGAAGTTTATGCATAAAATCCAAGTAAAATGTCTTCTGAACACTTCTAACTATGAGTTTGTATGAAATTCCTATCATAAGTGCTTCAAATCATGCCTTTTAGGAAGGACAACAACTGACTGAAAACTATCAGCTCAAAACACAGCGTTCCTTCACATTCGCGTTAGATATTTCCCCGTCATGTTTGCTACCGTTGGAAAGATCGGGATTCCCTCTAGACAACCCTTAAATAAAAATCAATTGAATTATATAATTGAACCAATGGGAAGCCTCAGAACAAAGCCTTCTCGAGTAAACAAAACCCATTGTTGCAAGGGGGACGTTGAAAAACGGCTTCTGATTGGTTGAATTAGTGTCACGCAAACATTTTTAATAAGCTTTCAGATAAATATAAAATCTTAATTTCTAAAATTTGACACAAGTGACTGGTTTTGTGCTGGAGGGTCACAAATGTATAATTCAATCAGGACTACTGTCATCACAGAAAACCATTTCACCTGCAAAAAGTATGTTGGATGAATATCAGGGCTCAGATATCAGATCTAATGCTGTGTATATTTGTGTGTACCTGTGTGTATAACAAATACTGTATATAAATACTAGTTTTATTACTTACTATTATAGTTATTGTTTGTTTTTTGTCATTTCCACTATTTTCTTCTTTACATACATCTGTTGTTGCCTTGACCAGTACATTTTCCCCATTGTAGGATCAATAAAATCTAATCTATAGTATTTAGAGTTTTGAGATTATTGGAGGGAACATAGCAAATACTTACACTTTCTCAGACCAGGTTGTATTCTCTCACACCCATCATGGTCAGTCCTGTGGGGGAAATCTGGATGTTTACTTAAAAATATTCCATTTGTTGCCAGTTATTTGCATAGATGCACTTTCTTATGTATGTGTTTTAAAATATTCAACCTGTGTAAAATGTGGTCTTAAAAAATATAATGCCTCAAAAACTGTGGAAATAAATGAAATGATTTCCACCCGCAGTTTTAATTAAATACCAACCAGTTTCCCTCATATTATCTACACGGTTGTGTGTTTGTACCTGAGAACGTGCAGTTTCCTCTGTGGATCCTTCACAAGAGCAGTGAGCTGTCTGATGGTTGCCTCTTCTGGATGGTTGTAGCTCAAATCCAACTCCCTCAAACATGAATAACTGGAACTCAGAGCTGAGGCCACAGATGCACAGCCTCTCTTTGTGAGCAGACAACCCGACAACCTATGAAACATACAGGTTTACTTTTATTTCATTTAAAAGCAGATGCTGAGGCTGAATTCCACCCTTTCACTTTCTGACAGACAAAATAAACAAGTGTCATTTGACAATTTAATTTTCTATTCCATGCATGTTTCATATTTTCACCCTTCAGCAGTTACCAAACTATGGTAAAAGGGGGTTTCAAATATTTGTGCATTCTTACCTTGAGTACCTTTACTGTCAGTCACATTCACTATTTTCCACACACACTTACATGAGGTAAGGGGTCAGTTAGGTGACCCGCTCCAACACTCTAGTCTGTGTCCCAATCCCAATTCACCCTTTAGCCCCCTCCATATAATCCAGAATCATGACAAAAGTACACCTTCACATGTACACGCAAAACGGAAGAGTATTGTGGGGGGGGGGGGGTTCTTCTGCCCCCACTGTTTTGTTGCTTCATCCGTTTTTCAATGATTACTATAACTTTATGTGTCTTTAATTCAGGCTTTTAAGTTGTTTCCTTTGATTAAACATGACTTTCGCTTCTGCTATTTCTCTGTATCTGGAATCACATGTTTTTGCCAAGTTTCAACTACACATGTATTGCTTTTAGCAGTCAGCAAAATAATGCAATTTGCAATTTCATCCTGCCTTCTAAGTGTTCCTTAAATATAAGTCTGTTCTCTGACAGTGAGATACCCCAAAAGTCATTATTCAAATATGTCTTCATCAACCAAAAGTCCAGCTTTTTCCATTTTTCCATCAAAGACGCTTCTATAGTATGGTTGTGTACCATGATATATTTGTTGGTCATTAGTACAAGTGTTTACCATCATTACAAGGAAACAAAATTAATATAAAGAAAGATAATTGTGATTATTGTGATACTTTTTGTCTGTCTTGATCTAATGATTAAGAATAAAAGAATGCTAATCATACTGTTGTCACAACAGAGCAGAGAGAATCCACACCTGAGTGTCTCCAGTGTGCAGTTTGGACTCTTCAGTCCAGTGCAGAGTGCTTTTACACCTGAATCCTGCAGGTCATTGTTGCTTAGGTCCAACTCTTTTAGACTGGACGACTGGGAACTCAGCACTGGGGCCAGAGCTTCACAGCTGATCCCTGACAGGTTACAGAAATTCAACCTAGCAGCAATAAAACATGGACTTAAAATAAAAATTATTACATTTTTGTTTTATGTAAGCTTTATCTATGTATAGACTCCCTCTGTCATCCTCAAATTCTAATTATCCATGTCATTTGCAAATAATGATTGAAATCAATATTTGTACTTTTGATGATTTTAAAGAACATGTTAGGAACAAACCTGAGGGTTTCCAGTGCACAGTGTGGACTTTCCAATCCACTGCAAAGAACTTTCAGTCCTGAGTCCTGCAAGTCATTGTTGCTCAGGACCAACATTCTCAGACTGGAAGACTGGGACATCAGGACTGAGGACAGAGCTTCACAGCTACGCAGTGACAACTTACTCTCATTCAGCCTAAAAAGACATTAGAAACAATAGCAATTCTGTTTTACTATTACTTGTGAAATGACATAATTGACCCATAAAGACCCAACTAACCAACTAAAAGTACCTACTGATCTCAAAATGGTTCAATTAATCAATGACAGTGGATAAAGACACTGGGTTTATATTCAATAAATGACAAATATAAGTGAAAAAGTCACTTTCTCTTTAGTTTTCTCCGTTTTTTTTATAATAACCCTTAACTTTAATCTGAACTTTTATAAACACCTTAACAATGGATTAAATACAGGAAAATGCCTGATTTACACTAATAAAATACTAAATACAGAGGATAACATGTTGATAAATCATTCGAGAAAATGTTAAAAGGGATCTGACAAAAACGTAGCAGTGTTTTTATGGGTTAAAGAGTAATGTGAAAGTTTGTTTTTCATCCTTAAATTTAGACTTAGTATTGTTTAGAAATACATTTATAACACCTGTATAAAAATTACCATGATCCCTAAACCCTACCTTCAAAAAATTTTATTAAAAGTTGCTGATTTTACAGGAAATTTAATTATTTCTTTCCCGCAGGGGACACATTGTGTAACATAACAGGAGGTAAACATATAATGGTGGATGCACTGAATTCTACGATGTGGGTATACGAGTAGAAGTTGAAGTGACATAGTGAGAGCATGTTAGGAGTCAAAATGGTGAATTATTGTGTTTGTGCTGGTTGTGTGAACTCCAGCCTGTCAGGACATTGTGTTCATCATTTTCCTAGTAGAAAAATTAAGAACTTTGGGGCTTGGGTGAGTTTTGTGCAGATGAAGACAGTGACTTCACAGCTGCATCTGTCACCATTCACTTGTCCATTTGTGGATGTCATTTTACTCCAGAGTGTTATCATCCTGGGGATGTGATGGAGTACAAGATGGTTTGACGTAGACTATTAGCATTAGGTAAGACCATGTTTTCTTTTCGCTGTCATGGCTGCTGCCACAGCCTATCACCATAGTAACAGAGCAGCTAACTATGTTCAAAGTATCTGTAAAGTAATGAGGGTTGTTACAGCATAGTATGAATAATATAGACTGTTAAGCTATTGAGCATATGAAGACATTAACTATGTTTCATTGTGTAAATCTGATGGCTATAAACTGCGAAGCCCCTGTTTGGAAGTAGCATTCGGAACTGGCTGAGTGCTGCAATGACTGTATGGGCGTCACAGCAACACAAGGATGCATTTTGTGTTTAGTAAGACAAAATGTATTCCCTCAAAAAAGAACAGCTACATAGTGTTTCCTGAAAAAACAAACCCGAAAGTCTTAACCATGTCAGTACATTTATTATGATAAGGTGGTAAACGTGCCTGATGTAAACTCATAGCATTAGCCACTATGCTACAACTGCATTCACCAGATATTTTGGCCAATTCACCACTGATTATTAAGCTCCATCTCCCTCTTTTGCCCATAATTTCTGCCCCTATCCCTCTCTCTGTTGCCCTGGCCTTTCTCTCTCCACTGTGGTTCAAAATTATAGGGCTGTGGTCCATCATAAATACTATCTGCTCTTCGTCTCCTCCATGTTGTCTGTATACACTGTTGTTAGCTTGATCTTGCAGGACTCCCTGCTGCTACGTGACTTCCAGCGTTTTGAACAAGGCTGTTATTTCTTCACATTTTTGGTTAAAAAAGTGTTTATTGCGATGTTGACTTGGAGTTTCTTTATCAGCATCCTAATATTTTATCATTTGTATAGACTATGATTCATGGTAGTGTCTAACCTGCATTAACAGTTTTGTAACTTTTCATTAACCTACAGTGCTTTGTTGGAGACTTTGACCACAGGCAGCAGCTTCAGGAGAGATGTTTCTGAAGCTGAATATTTCTTCAGGTCGAACACATCATGATCTTCTGATGACAGTAAGAGATGGCAGAGTGCCGTCCACTGAGCAGAACTAAGCTGATCCACAGGGAAGTTCTCTGAACTGAGGTAAGACTTGATCTGCTCCACTATAGAGTGGTCCTTGAGTTCACTCAGACAATGTAACAGGTTGATTTTTCTCTCTGATGACAGACGTTCATTCATCTTCATCTTTATATATTGGACTACCTCTACAGTGGTCCCTGAGGTGCTTCCTGTTTTCTTCAGCAGACCGTATAGGAGTTTCTGATTATGCTCCAGAGAAAGACCCATCAAGAAGCGCAGGAACAAGTCCAGGTGTCCATTTGGACTCTCTAAGGCCTTGTCCACAGCATTCTGGTACAAATGCATTTGGGAAGGTTTGCTTCCGAACATTCTTGAAAACAGGGATGGCTGTTCTGACAGCAGATTGACTCCACTGTTAGTGAAGGTCACTTGGACATGAAGAGCAGCCAGAAACTCATGGACACTGAGATGGATGAAGCTGAACATCTTGTCCTGGTACATGCCTCTCTCCTCTTTTAAGATTTCTGTGAAGACTCCCGAGTACACTGAGGCTGATCTGACATCAAAGCCACACTCTGTCAGGTCTGATTCATAGAAGACCAGGTTTTCTTTCTGCAGCTGCTCAAAAGCCAGTTTTGCCAAAAACTCGACCATTTCCCTGGTGTCTGGGCTCCAGTGTGGATCTGTTGAGGATTTTCCATCATACTTGACATTCTTGACTTTGGTCTGAACCACCAGGAAGTGGATATACATCTCAGTCAGGGTGTTGGGCAGCTCTTCTTCTCCTTTGGATTTCAACATATCCTCCAGAACTGAAGCAGTGATCCAGCAGAAGACTGGGATGTGACACATAATGTGGATGCTTTGTGATGCCTTGACATGCGAGAGGATAGTGCTGGCCACCTTCTCATTTCTGAATCTCTTCCGGAAGTATTCCTCCTTCTGTTGGTCATTGAACCCTCTGACCTCTGTCACCCTGTCAATGCACTCAAGAGGGATCTGATTGGCTGCTGCAGGTCGAGTGGTTATCCAGAGGTAAGCGGAAGGAAGCAGGTTCCCCTTGATGATGTTGGTCACCAGTGCATCTACTGAGGCGGACTCTGTGACATCAGTAACGACCTGATTGTTCTGGAAATCCAGCGGAAGTCGGCACTCATCCAGACCATCAAAGATGATCAAAATCTTAAACTGCTCAAACTTGCAAAATCTCTCTCTGGTTTCAGTAAAGAAGTGATGGATGAGTTTCACCAAGCTGAACATTTGACCTCTGAGCAAATTAAGCTCTTTGAAGCTGAACAGAAATATAAACTGGATGTTTTGTTGTGCTTTTCCTTGAGCCCAGTCCAAGGCAAGTTTTTGTGTTGAGAAAGTTTTGCCGATGCCAGCCACTCCTTTTGTCATCACTCTTTGGATTTCTTTATCACTTCCAGGTAAGGGCTGAAATATGTCTCTGTATGCTATTGTTCTTTCTGGCTGGGTTGGTTTCCTGGATGCTGTTTCAATATGCATGACTTCATGTTCCGTGTTGACTTCTGCAGCCCCTCCTTCAGTGATGTAGAGCTCCGTGTAAATCTGATTCAGAAGTGTTTGTTCTCCTCCTTCAGGAATTCCCTCTAAGACATACTCACATTTCTTCTTTAAATTAGACTTCAGTTTAAGCTGGCACTCTCCAGCATAAAATCCTAAAAGAATAAATGAAAAATTATCAGTTAATAACTGAAACTCAAGTACAATAATTGTGTATTTTTATGTCATGTTGTTCAAATGTTAGGTTGTTCTTTTTAGTGATTCATCAACAGTTCCGTCAGGAATGTAATGTTATATATTGTGAAAATTAACACTATTGAAATTATTAATGAGTAAGGTCCAGCTTGTACTGTATACATGTGACCAGGAAACAAAAACTAACCATTTTAATAATATTCCCATTATGATCAGGCATGTATTACAGAAAACCATGAGACAGAACATGACATGTTTGCTAGCAACAGTTGAAAAGCAAAGACTGAATGCTACAGCTCTTCCAGTTTCATCACACCTCTTCCTGTTCAACACTAGACTAGACCACAGAATGTATTTTAAGGTGTGCACATATCATCAGAACCAGTAATGCATTTTTGTCCCCTGTAGGGGACAACAGTTTCACAGGTTTACTTAAAAATTCTGTCTATTGAAAATTACATTTCATAGAAATTTTTTAAAATATGTTTAAATATATATTTAAACAACGGTTGCATTATGCAGTTTCCAATCAAGATAATTGTTTAATGTAAAAAAGTGAAACATTTCACTTTCTTGGGACACACCCCAGACTGTTTAAAATGTTTAAATCTTCAGGTGAAATCAGGATCAGTGATCAGAGGTTTCCCTTTCCTCCAAATCAAAGATGGGAAAAATACTTTTGTAAACTTTAACATCACATGATTATAAAGAGCATCACAAGGTAGAATATTTACTACAGGAAGGTGGAATTGTTTCCTTTAAAACTAATTGAATTACAATTGGTTATAACTTAAGTCTTAAAAATCTTATAAACTTTCTTCCTACGGTAACTATATACTTCCTGTAGTCTTCATCAGAAGTGTCACATGATGAAGACTACAGGAGGTAGCTGGAACTAGTAAAGCAGGTAAACAAACACTGCACTTGTCTGTTAAAAATAAGCAAATTTTATGGTTATAAGACAATTATACTCAATGTCATAAAAAACATCATTTCATTTATTTATTTAATAAAGCATTTAAAGCATTTATATAGCACTGCAATTAAATATTTTCAGTAATTTATTATTACTTATTCATTTATGAATATATTAAAAGCTTCATACTTGTATGCAAGTCATCAGCTAGTTTGTTCTTCATACATTTTCTCAAAAAATGTAAAGTGAGTGAAAGGAATGCCTTCTTGTGATCATCCATGACATCATCATGATCGCTATTAATCTGTTGAAATTCACATATTTCTGAGCGCAGAATCTTCTGGAACTTCTTCAGCTGAGTTTTCATGAAAGCACTGATGTTCGTCTCAATAACCTGAAGAAAAAAAAATCAAAACAGAACAGTGTTCAGTCTAATATAATTAAACACCCACAGTTTCAATCAGTCAAAGGTCTCAGTGAATATAAAAACATATGTTATTCATGTTCAGGTTGCATAGTTACCACTAACTTTGCAATAGAAAGATACGCACCATAAATACAGAGCTCAGATCTGCTTCATCACCAGTGGAGACATTTTCCAGCACTTTGTCACCTCTGTAAAAAAAGAACACCTCTACAATTTATTCCTACTTCTATTTGAAAACATACTTCACCATTATCATTAGTATTTATTAGTGTCTGATGAAGCCAGACAATTTCTGCTTTAATATTGGGATTATTACTAGGTGTTTGGAAGAATTCCTTGACAAATTCACACATACTTTGCTTCTAACAGTTGTTGTCTTTGGTGACCCACAGAGTTCCTCCTCATGTGATTGTGCAGATCCATGTCAGAGTAATTTTTCTTCATTTTATGTTTCATTCTGGAACAAATATCGAAAAAAAACAAAAAACAACAACAATAGAAATAGTTTCACAAGTGATCATAATATTTATCATCTAATTGTTATATTATGCAATTACAATTAGGTGTCTGGGTTTTTTTTTTTTGGGGGGGGGGTTTGGCATACTTCATATTTGAAGGTTGTTGTCTTTGGAAAACTATGGGATACTCCATAGACTGGTCACTCTCCATGGATAAACTGGTCAGTGCAGGAGAATCTGGTCTCACCGGCTCAAACCTGAAAGAAACAGATCATGAAGAAATACTGCTTAATATTTTTCCTACTTTAAATAACTGTCATTATTTTAGTTTGGTACAAATCATTATCACATGCTGCAGCACTACTTATTATAGCTTCCCTTTTCTACACAATATAATTTCTGACTTATCAATTATGATCAATGGCTGCAATTACAGCTGTACATGTGTTTTCTGTTGTTTTTCATCAAGAGAAAAATTATTTCAAAATGCAGAAGCTCGAACTTCAGGTATGGAAAGTGTTGGCAGAGTAAGTCACAGTGGCTATGTGTTGTGAACCACTGAACACAGAAAGATAAAAAAAACAAAAACAAAAAAAACACACAGACAAGGAAGGGAAACAAGACACTGAGCTCATTGTCACACTCAGCTGCGTGCAGGAACTATTTAATATGTTACTCTTGCCGACCCATAGGTGGCTCACACGCAAATCAAAGTCATCAATCAGTCTCATTACATACATCACATACTATACAAAATAGGAAATAAATAAGTAAACAATATTGGACAACACTATTCTCAACATCCAATTGAAATTCAAATCCAAATTGAACACTGTAAGTTGACAACGATAAGCAAATTCTACAAGAATGATTGTGTTCCCATGCTTTTCAACCCATATATGTTTGCTAATTGGTTTGATTTACAAATATAGATGAAAACAAGTCTCATTTTAAAACAACTATTTTCACTAACAAATGAATCCAGATACAAATGCAGTCAAGATACCTTTGCAAATCTTTATCTAACGTGATTATTATTAGTTGTTTTTAGAAATCCTGTACAATTGTTACATACCCTGTTTCTGAACCTTGTCCTTGGAAAGTCATGGGGTAATCCATTGACCTGTTGCTCCCCATGTACTCAAGTCTTGGAGGCCGAGAGTTTCTTCTTTCCTGGTCAGTCCTGAAAAAAGCAAAACATTAACAAATCTAAAGACCAATACACTTTTTTTTAATTATTATTCTTATGATAAAAGCTCAGGATTAAAACCAACTTTTATCTGAGATATTTAGGTGGGAAACTTGGGAGAAACACAAAAATTATAAATAGTTGTGTGTATTTGTCAAAGCAAAAGCAGAGGTTATTTTTTTATCATACTTTCATGCAGAGGTTTCATAATAAAAGCCTTTGTATAAAGTCTCCATCGCAAGGACTGTCTTCTGAAAAGCTAAAAGGTCTTTACTTGGAACAGCTTCAGAGGGTAAATTAAGTTTCAGACACCACTGATGCTTCATTCACACCAACAATAACATTATCCTAAACAGATATTTTCCTTCTCATTAAAACAATGGAACCAAGCCCAAATGTCACATGATTATCATAGTTATTTTAAAAACTTTTTTTTTAAGTCTTGAACAATTCTAACATACTTTGGTTCTGAACCCTGTTGTCCTTGGAAAACCATGGGATACTGCATAGACTGGTCACTCTCCATGGATAAACTGGTCAGTGCAGGAGAATCTGGTCTCACCGGCTCAAAGCTGAAAGAAACAGATCATTAAGAAATACTGCTTAATATTTTTCCTACTTTAAATGACTGTCATTATTTTAGTTTGGTACAAATCATTATCACATTCTGCAGCACTATGTATTATAGCTTCCTTTTTCTACACAATATAATTTCTGACTTATTAATTATGATCAATGACTGCCATTACAGCTGTACATGTGTTTTCTGTTGTTTTTCATCAAGAGAAAAATTATTTCAAAATGCAGAAAAAAAACATGAGGAAGGGAGATACAAGACACTGAGCTCATTGTCACACTCAGCTGCGTGCAGGAACTATTTAATGTGTTATTCATGCCCACCCACAGGTGGTTCACGCACAAATCAAAGTCATCAATCAGTCTCATTACATACATCACATACAAAATAGGAAATAAATAAACAATATTGGACAGCACTATTCTGAACACCCAATTGAAATCCAAACCCAAATTGAACACTGTAAGTTGACAACTATAAGCAAATTCTACATGAATGATTATCACATGACTCGAAACTGTCTTGCCAAATAACCTGTAACTGTCACATGAACGGCAACTGTCAAATGACCCTCAACTCTCAGGTTAACAGCAGCTGCCAAATAACCTGAAACTCTCACATGACCCACACTTTTCAAGCCATATAAGTTTGCTAATTGGTTTGATTTACAACTATATATAAAAACAAAGCTCCCTTTAAAACAGAACTGTTTTCACTAACAAATGAATCCAGATACAAACGCAGTCAAGATACCTTTGCTATTCTTTATCTAACGTGATTATTATTAGTTGTTTTTACAAAATCCTGTACAATTGTTACATACCCTGTTTCTGAACCCTGTCCTTTGAAAGTCATGGGGTAATCCATCGACCTGTTGCTCCCCATGAACTCAAGTCGTGGAGGCCGAGAGTTTCTTCTTTCCTGCTCAATCCTGAAAAAATGCAAAACATTAACAAAGCTAAAGCTAACTTTTTAAAATTATTCTTATGAAAAAAGCTCAGGAATAAAACCAACTTTTATCTGAGATACTTCTCCCCTGAGAAACTTGGGAGAAACACAAAAATTATATATACAGTTTTGTGTATTTGTCAAAGCAAAAGCAGGGTTTTTGTCATAAATTCATGCAGATGTTTCACAATAAAAGCCTTTGTATAAAGTCTCCATCAGGAGGACTGTCCTCTGAAAAGCTAAGTGTCAGAGTTTGACTATGAACGTCTTGTTTTGTTAGTTTTTGTGCTTCTTACTGTTCTGTCATTGTTAGTGTCAGTGCTTTTATTTTGTCATCTTGACTCATGTTCACCGTATATTGTTTTACTTCCTGTCACTAGTGACCTGTCACCCAGTTAATTTAACTGTGGTGTGTCTCACCTAGCCTCTGGTGTAGAAATGTTGGTCATTCCTGGGGATTAGACGAAAGATTGTTTGCCTTTGTATTACTTGTGGTCTGATCTGGTTACCTGTCTTTTTGTCTGCTTCCTGTCTGTTCGGTCGCTGCATCTGATCTCCTGGTTCTAGACCCCGTTTCTGCCCCTGGCTTCATGCTCATAGTTTGGACCTCTCTGGCTTCTCAGACCCTCTTCTATAGTACATGGTAACGTTATCTGGACTGCTCTGTTTTTGCTCTGCTGGTTTTGACCCGGTTCCGTCCCCTGACTTCTTCTGTCTTGTTCCCTAGTTGCTGTTATCAGTACAACCCAGCTGATCAGCACACAGTACATTTCATTTGTTAAATCCCTCAAACTGTGTTTTAATTCTATCTCTGTCTTGAAGTCTGCATTTGGGTCCTTGTGTTCTGAAACCCGTATAAAAAAGGCCTTTACTTGGAACAGCTTCAGAGGGCAAATTAAATTTCAGGCACCACTCTGTACATTTACATACTCTTAGAAAATGAAATTATTGCCTTACTCCAATTAAGGACTTCACTGGAGTTTCCCAGAAACCCGAGTTTAAATGCGCCAGAGAAATTCAAATGAAGTCAGGTCTGTTGGACTCCCAGACACTAGGTGGTGCTACACGCATGCTTCCAGTTGGCACCATAGAAGAAGAATAACTAAACAAAAGCAGCAGATTTGAAGCAGATGTAGTAGGACAACAACACCCGGAGAAGATATAGAGCACAACCATGCAGCAGCTCAGTACATTTCATATGTACTGTTAAACTGATTTATTACAGTAATGTTCATGTTGTCATGCTGTGTTTCTGATCACTTCCTGAAGGGGGCGTGTCCAGGCCAGTGTTAGTTGAGCTGGTGTTTACATGCATGGAGACATTCCATTAAAAATCACATTATCTGACTTGGTTCCTTCAACTTCTCAAACTCAAGATCAATTTGATTATACGCTGTTTAAAGTATTTACATGGGTTTGGAAACTTAAATTTTAGTCAGAGAGAGGAAATAATTTTAATTTCTCTAAGTGCATGTAAACATACTGACTAATGCTTTGTCCACACCAACATAATTCTAAATGGAGACTTTTCTCCTCATTAAAACAATGGACCCAGACCCAAATATCATGTTATCATCATTATGGGATTTTTTGTTTTTTTTCAGACTTGAAAAAAATCGTACATACTTAGTCTCTGAACCTTGTTGTCCTTGGAAAGCCATAGGGTCGTCCATACACTGGCTGCTCCCCATGGATACAATGCTTGGAGCTGGAGAGTCTGGTCTTTCCTGTCCCTCTGACCCATTAGTGTCAGAGGGGGGGACTCCATCATCCTTTTCCCCACTCTGACTCATTATACCTGCACATATACAGCTCATTAACAAATGCATAATATAAAACATTTTTCTGAATTAAAAGGTTGTTTTTTTTTTTGCTGTTCAGTGCATTTTGCTCACACCTGCTTTAACCTGCAGCACAGACTGAGCCATAAACATCTTTAGTATTTATACCATGTTTGTGTCTCACATGGAAACTCATCACATCATGTTACACTCAAACATGAAAAGGAAAAACCGCTTAATTCTACCCAGAGATAAAAACAGCATGAAGTGCTTATTTGGTATTAATATTTTTTTGTCAAACTGATTGCCAAAGTTTACTTCAGTCTCTAACACAGACCTGGACAGAGTAAGGTCCAGGGGCTACATATGGCCTGATAGTTTGCCCTGACCAATTATCAGGTACCAACTATGAGGTCACTGGCAAATTAAGTCAATGCAAATATACACTACCTGACCAAACACAAAAGGCACACATGCAATATGGTTTGGATTACAGGAGAGTAAATATGTATTCACTGAAGAAAGAACATGATTTTAATATGCAAACAAAGCTGCATTGATGGTTTTTCATGTAAAGTTAAAGTGGAGGAAAAAGGTAACATGGAGCAGGTGTTGCACATTTTCAAAAAAATGTTTTAAAATATTCATTAAATGTATATTGTGCTCCACATCTTCATTCTATAATTGTATTGTTTAATTTATTGTCTTTATAAATGTACATGTTGAGCAGAGGTGCAAGTAAATTGATCCACAGGGTTCATACACACTTTAACCAATACTTTTCTGCAAATTTCCATGACTACATACCCCTAAAAATGTTGACTTTAAACAATGCAAATAAAAAACTTAGTGTTTAAAGTTTACCGTCAGAGGTTTAACAATAAAATGAATGACAATGTGTGGTTCCGGATTAAATTAACATTTATGCACACGTCCCAGTGAAGCCAGACAGTGTTAAATCCACACTTTCCTGGCATTTATATTTAATTTGGGCTACATTTTAGTCCACACCCACTTCACCACATGTGGGATGCTTCATTTCAAAACGTGACTGAACAGGAAATGAACTAGAAGGTCATTTCCTGTTACTTATTGTTTCCAGCTTCAAAAAGTAATGAGTCAATTCTGAGGATGTAAGGAGTATAAAGTACAGATATTTATATAAATATGAGAAGCATAAAGTACAGATATTTATACAAAAATGTAGGGAGTAAAAGTAAAAAGTTGTCAGAAAAATAAATTCTTAAAGTACAGATACCTAAAATTGTACTTAAGTACAGTAAAGGAAGTATTTCTACTTAAGTTACTTCAACCTCTGGTAAACAAACTAAATGTCCTTACAGTGACCCCCAAAATAATAATCATTACAATTCTAATAATTATCATTACAATAATATTTATTATTATTATTATTATTATTATTATTACTACTACAACTGGAAGAGCAACCAGGCGTCAACCTGGTAGACAAAAAATCCCTCCAACTTGCACAATTTTTTTCAATTTAATTATATTATCAGTGAATTCACTTAATCATGTGCATGGTGTTATATTCATTCTGAAACAGAAAGGCAAATCCAGTCTTTCCAGATCTACATTTCTATCAAACCGGTAGGTCAACAAACATACGTGTTTTATAATAATGCCCTCAGCATAGATAGTGTTGAATTGAGTGTTTCTGGGTCAGATTCAGGCAGAACTTTACAGCAAAAACAGAAATAAATCAACTTAAAGCCCTTATAAGACTGTCAAATGTTTTAGTTTATACATTTAAATACACTTATAGAGTATTTCCGTACATGGGGCTGTTAGTTCATAAGGAAATAGACAAACAGACGGATTTAACTTATATTTAATTTAACCTACGCGTTTTATACTTTAGTTTGATGTTGTAAAGCGGTAATACAAACGTCAATATGCGATAAATACAACATATGTAGGAATAAAACTGTTTCGTTTTTTTTACGTTACCTGAGTGGATTGCGCAGTCTATCTCGAGCCAGTCAGGACAATAAAGACCTGAATCGAAACAGAAAGAAACTGTTCATTAGTCGCAAGGGCTGCAGCTCCACCCTTTGGAAGCATAAACAATTTTTATGGTAGCCTGGTTTTCGCCAACCCTCGTGTGTTTCCGCTCATCTTCGTGAGTACCGAAGTATCCATACATCTGGTTTGAGCCAGGTTACTTTTGTGGTATTTCCTAAATTAATTTCTGCCTATTCATTCATTCATTAATCGATTTATCACTTGATTGATAGGTACTTCTAAAATTGTTCTATCATGTGACCAAAACATACAACAGTTTATATACTCTTAAAAAGCCCCCCCCCCCCCCCCCCCATCCTTCAACTCCACTGCATCTCAGACATAAATATTACACTCCATCCTCATCTACATTCATCACACCTTTTTGTTTCATTTTACACATATCCTTCTGCTTCCATCCCACTGAAAACCACCAGACAGAAGGTTGTATGTTAAGAAAAATTTACATAAATTAGTCATGACACATACATGTGTTGAACTAGTTTGATATTAAATAAATAATAAACTTCATGTTACTTCAGGGTATATTCTAAAGAATGAAGCAATCCCCAATATTGTTTCTTTTTTTAATTAATTTAATAATGAACAGATACTAAAAAAGTGATTAAAAAACTCACTTTGAGTTGTTACATTCCCAGGGAGTGAGGGGCGTGATAATAGAAAATAAAGAAAATACCAAGGAAAGAACATAAAAAGGAGTTCTGTACAGAAGCTAAATTGAAGTCCAAAAGCACCAAAAGGTGATATTCCTAATGTAAATCAAAAACAACAAAGGACTCACACTGGAGCTGGGTCACCTCTAGATTTCCCAAACAAAATATCAGAAAAGGACATTAAACTACTAAGGATGACACCCACAAAAGTGGAGCAGAGTAAAGTAAACAGCAAAACTCAAAGTTACTAAAATAAACATAGTCTTGAAGAGTTTGGTGGGATGGTTGTTTTTCTACCCTTTTACTCCAGCCACTTCTTCACTTCCATAGCTGCAAGCCTTGATTAGGGAAGTGAAGCCACCTGTTGATCTAGCAGCAGGTGGGAAGTGTGATGGAATATGAGAGAGAGAGAGAGAGAGAGAGAGAGAGAGAGAGAGAGAGAGAGAGAGAGAGAGAGAACACACAAACAAAACACTACAGCCTCTTTTTAAAAAAAAATGTCATCTCACTATTAAAATGATTTTGTCATTTGTAATTACAAGTCACATGTTTTCTGATTACATTTCCCTTTGATATAGTGCTTTTTTTTTTTAATTTTTACTTCCCCCTTTTGCTGACATCTGACATTCACACTTTTAGGAAGAAATACTTTCGTTTCATTTGTGTTTCTGATAATTCCACCACAACTGTAATGTGTTAAAATCAAAATAATCATAATGTAGATGATCTGGTTTCCAGTGAAGTTCATTTATTCCATGTTTACAGATGAATGTCGGTAACACTTTAGTCTAACAGGGTTAAATGTGAGGTAACGAGTGATAATAATACAGGCACTCTAGTGGTTATCATTGGTTCTGGTTTAAGTTTAACTGTTACATAACGACTGTAAATAATACATACAATGGAATGTGGCAGTGACATTTAGTTCTACTGGCAAACAATGATTACACATACAAATACAGAGCATGCTGTTAATATGAGATGTCTTTCTTCTGTTCTTCAGATGTTCATGGTGACCTGAATGAACTGGGAACAAATATCAAATAGTTATTAAAACTTATAGTTTTCAATGTTTTATGTTGCTACAACAATAAAATGTTATTTGCACAGATACAAATGGTTTAATATATGAAATAATCTCTGGAATATCTGGCACATTTCAAGCTATAAAATCATTTATTACTGTTGGTGGAAACTTGAATTGTCACTTACTTTTTTCTCTTTTGTTCAGATAAGGTATAGTTGTAGATGTTACTGCTGCTTGATAGTTTTCGACTCAAAACCATCAAGCAGGTAACACTTACAACTATAACTTACGTGAACAAAAGAAAAGAGAAAAGCACAAATACATTACTAGAAGACAAAATAAACATCATGAGCCTTACATCGTCATAACCAAATGACGCTTGTCCAGTTTGGCTTCGGTCTCTCCTCCTGAACTGATCTGAAAAAAAAAAAAAAAAAAAAAAACACAACGGAAGTAAAAGTTAGTACAAAAGTAATTTATTTAATGTTCTATTCTATGAGTAAGGACAGACTGTTCATGAAAGACAAGGTATATACGTAGCATAATATTATATATAAAAAAAATAACAGTAAACAAATTTATAAAACAAACTTTTTAGCTTAATGTGTTTTTTAATGTGCATAATGAAAATGAGAACAATAAAGTCTAGCAAGAACTGTGGCCCTAAAATGAAGCCTATGTATGTAAAAATGCCATATAAATTTACATGATTTCATGACATCACCTTGTTTTTTTATCATAACATGTAAAGTTTTAGAATGATAAATGGGCTTGTTTTATGGACTCAGAGATGCAGTACTACATCAGAATGAACACAGAGAAGCACTGGAACAGGAACTCATGTCACTACTAAATAAGAAAAAAGAAGCTTCATTTGATGTTGAGACAGGACATTTTCTCTATAATTGGTTTAACTGTTTAACAGGGAATTTTTTGTTTTTGTTTTAGCTTATATTAGTGACAAATGTTAACTCACTATTCTCTCTGTTGTGGTGATGTTGATGCACTTATATGAACTGGCTTTTAATACTTATTTGTTTTATCACCTGGTTGTGTTTTAAATGCTATTTTTGCTTATATTCAATAAAACATTATCTGTCAGTTCCACACTTCTTGGACTCACCTGTCAGAGCTCGCAGTTTTACACAGCAGCTTACAAACTCATCAAAGGGAATTCTACCATTGATACTGAAGCGCTTCATGATGATGTTCATGGCTTGAGGACTCATATTATACCCTGCACAGAGAAAAACAAAACATTAACTTCAGTTTCAGCTTAATATTGATTTTTCGTATGATTATCTTTAAGAATAATAATGTTTCGTAGCTAAAATTAATGTTAAGCAGGACAGGGTGATGTCTTTAAAGTCTTCTTTTGCTTATCCAACAATGTAAAACCTAAAAAATATTCAGATTTTTATATCTAACCCTCCAGTAAATTTCACACAAATCCACATGTAATCAACCTCATTTTACTGTTGATTTCGTCTCGAAAATATCAAAAAAGATGTCAGTTATGACTTTCTCCTGGACATAGTGGTGGTTTTAAAAATCTAGATTTATTCATCCATCAATACAGAACCCAAAAATATTTAAATATGAGAAGAAAAGTATCAAATCTAGTGTTTTTCCTTGTAAAATTATCATAACAATTTGTCCAATACTAAATACTTTTTTTCCTTTTGACGAAAATTAACTTTTAAATTAAAGTCATGTGCAAACAGTACAGGTAAAACAGTAGACAAGACATTAGTGAAAGCTACAAATGAATATATATAAAACAATTATTAAGTGTTGCATTTGTCATGTGTTTATGTGTGTTTGCTGTACCTAGACCAGCAATGGCCTGCTGCAGCTCATGGGCCTCTACGGTCCCACTGTGGTCCCTGTCATAAGAGGCAAAGACATTCCTCCAGCCGGTCAGAACCTGTCCCAGTTCCTTGAACTCATTAAAGCCCATGGTGCCAGAATAATCTTTCTGAGAGAGCACGGTGAGTCAAAGAACCATCACATTGTCATATTTTACATCAAACAAAGAGGACTATGATGTAAAACTATTATGTGGAGATTTTTCAACTATCCACATAGTCATATTTTTAACCCATTATCTCTTTGTTACGTGGCTGAAAAGGTCCAGTATTTACCTGACCTGGCTATGGTTCTTTACAATAAACAAGCCTGACAGGTTTTTCTTGTTATGACGCTCCCTCTTATTAATAGTTGCAGTAAAAACATCTATATCTCATTCTCATAAACGTGGAAAAATATGCGGAAAGTAAAAGTTTCTGTCATTTACGGTACATGTGATCACAGATATGCATTTTTTTTTGTTTTCAATAAAACTCAACAAGGAAACAAAAAGACACATGACTGCATTTCTCTAAGACATGATGGCAAAGCAAAAGTTAGGAGGAAACAGGTGACAGTGATGGCCGTTTTGAAACGGGCTCGTGACACCCGTTCGAAGCCTCGCGCTGTGTGTAAAAAAAAAAACAGCTGTGCTTCGAAACACGAGTCAAAACACTGGTCACGTGACGAAAGTGTTTCATGAACCACGTGATGTCACCAAAACCACTGCTTTTTCTAATGCGTTTCCCTTGAGGGCTCTTGTCCCGAAACATACATTTGATTGACAGTGTTTTCAACCAACCACAGCAGAACACTGTTTGCTGGCGGTTTGCCAGCTGTGAGAGGCAAGAGAGTGATATTTTATTAACAGTGAGATATTGACATTTGAGAGACTTAGATTTAATTGTTAGTTAGTTTCTTCAGATAGTTGAGATCACAATTTTGATTTATAAAATCACACTGACACATAGTAAAGCTTAGTTCCACAAAAACACACAACATCAAAGCACACGCAACAATTGAAGTTGGGAAATATCTTCAAGAGCCCTTCATTCCTTCATCTGTAGATCCACTTGCATATTGGAAGGAAATGGAAATGGTTGCTTCACATTTGCATAAACTTTCAAATAAATTAATTTGCATTCTTGCGATAAGTGTACCATGTGAAAGGTTTTTTTTTCTTCAAAACTGGAGAGGTGATAAAGAAAAGAAATACGTTGCACTCCTCCACTGTAGAAACAATAATCATCTTAAATAAAAACCTTGAAATCGAAGTAATGCATATTTCCATTTGGTCATTTGATTTTAATTAAATGTGATTTATTCATTTAGCACATATCAGTAAATCAATGGTGCAAGCTCATGATTTTACTTGTACAGGAGTTCCACCCTTAACAAAAAATACAGTAAACTTAGATTAATAAGGCAAACAAATAAACTTTGAAAAATCAGGAGACAAAGAAAAAAAAAAAGGTTAGGTTGAGGGGTTTCTAAACAGTAATATACAGTGTAAACAAAATTCAAGATATATGGATGAAGGAAAAGCAAATAAGTAGTAATGCAGTGGAGAGGGCAGGAAGTGACTAGTTGTGCAGTAGATGTTTTTGAGCTGCTTTTTAAAGAGTGAGAGGAATGTTACAGATGTAGGTAAAATTCTGTACGACAGGTTGAGTTGATTATGTGAAGTGCAGGTTAAAGGTGGATATTGATTATTGTTATTACTGTGTCTAGTTCAGTGTATTTTAGTAAAACCAATTAATATTACACACATGTACCCAACATAAACTTTATTACAAACCATGTGAGATCAGGATGTGTTTTGTTGAGCCACTGTGAAATACTAAAACATCACCACCAGAGGGCACTGTAGAGAAGTGGTTAAAAGCTGTTAAAACCACTGTTAAAAGCTTTAACAGTGGTTAAAGCTTTTAAGTTTTCACTGTGTCATCTGTAGATTTTTACTGTCGTCAGTAATCTTAGCAGAACCTTATTTCAGGTACAGATCTACATGTTCCATTTTCTGCAACTGCAAGAGATTAAAACATGCTAAACCAGGTTGGTTCAGTTTTCTGATTAAATCTGTTTTCCCTTCAACACCATGCATCTGGGTCCTCTATCTACCTCACCCCATCATGACAAAACCTGCTTTTTTTTATCTACATGAAGGGATACATTTACTTCTTTGACCTCTATACTTTAAAATTGTCTACTTATAAGATTATAATTTAACAACAGTGGATCTATTGTAGAAATATTCACTCTCAGTCAATAACAGGATGGTATGTAATGAATTTGACCTGGTGAAGGATACGTCCAACATGCTGATCATCAGTCTGCAGGTTTCCAGGCTGAAGGCTGATACAAACAAACAAAAAAAAACACAAACTTAATATAGACAACCATATATGACATATTGCTTTAACTACATTATAAGATTTTCACCCTCTTGGGACCTTACTGCAACACTGTTTCATGGTTTTACTGTGTCATAGTATGATTCGTGAGAAGTATTTACTAACTAGAAAAGCACTCTGAGAACACAAACCTCTACCGAGACAGACCTCCCACCTTTGAATGAAGAGAGGTCCACCAGGGAGGTTAGATTTTTGGCGGCATTTATCTGCTTGTTTGTCTGTCTGTGTACAACAGGACTCAAAAGTTTATGGATGGATTTGGATGAAACTTTCAGGATATCTTAGGAATGACACAAGGTTGGTGAAGCTCCAGAAGGGATCCTGGATTCTGGATCACTTTAAAATTTTACGTTGCAGTAAATGGAGAATAATAATCCATGTTCTGTGTTGGTCTTTTTCTCACCACTAAGAATAGGTTTAACTAAAACAGAGTTCTACAGCATGTGAATATAATTGTAATTTATTTAAGTTATTCAGGGACAGTGCACAGTAATACTGTGATGGAAACATAAACAACAACCACATTTGTGGAGAATGGATTAGTTGTCAATCACACCTTCCTGCATTGTGCACAAGTGAGAAACTGACAGATGAAGCTCCGCCCTCTCTAAGAGTCAGTTCAAAAGTCAAAGTCAAAGCCTTTTATGGTCATTAAACAACTGTTTCATATAACGAAAGTAGGAGTGCTGTTCCACAAGGTGCTTGTTGCAAGATAAAACTTTAAATGAATTAAATAATGAAAATACTAAAAAAAATAATAAAAATATTAAGATATTCACATTAAGATATAAAATTGCATTTCTACCTAAAATATTGCACATTGTTTCAGAAGGATGATTGCATGTTGCCGTAAATTGCCCTTATTTCAGTTATTGCACAGAAGGATTTATTTTATAGTGCTAAATAGTTCTGACCTCTCTGGGTAGTCAGTCTAACTTATAGTAGCCTGTGCTAAGCTTATATATGTGACTGGTTAAGATACTGTCACTAAGCAGAAGAAAGAATATCAGATGAATACTGACAGAATGTAAATCCTTGGAATCGTCCTGGGAAGTTTGAGGAGTTACTCTTTGTTGTTGAATCGCAAAACTGAGAACTCATGCTCTGCTATGAAGTAAAGGGTCATTTTACTTCACTACTTCACTTTACTTTGTGGTATCCTTACAGATAAAGTAGCTTACAATGTGCAGACCTGAGAAACTGACTGACACTAAATATTCATGTTGTAAAGGACATGGATGTCTTATAAACTTGGAGAAAACTTATGGTCAATATTAAAATAATTATGAGCAATACATTAACCTCAAAATCAACAAAGATGCTTGTGCAGGTTTTTTAAAAATTGTTAATTTCCACCTGTAGTCCTAGCATAGCTTGATATTATTTGGTTTACAGTGGAAGGTATAAGTTGTGATAAAAAACAGTTCAGTATTTTACTTTCAGTTTTAATATTACACGCCAATATCCCACCCACTTATTAAAAAAAACCCATACCTTATAAGACTGACATGTGTATAAGCTTAATGTGTACAGATTAGCACAAATAATACCACACTTTTGGCCAGACGTGAAAAAGTGGGAGTACTTCTACATGCTTTCATGCTCTGTTAACAGACTATTACACTGGTGTATAGCTAGTAGCTCCATGAGAGAAAAGCTTTATTCCACAATAGATGTTGTGAATTTTTCAGCACTACACTCTACAGTACTGCCTTCCTAATGATTCATGTTATTTTCAGACCTAATACTAATGAAGTAATATTTTATAGTTGATATTTTGTCAATCAGATCACATAGGTAGATGCTGGCTTTGCTCATTTCTACAGAAGCAAATCTGTTTTCTGAAACAGTTTTTAATGGTGTATTTTTTTTTTTTTAATGTTCTGACTTTAACAGCAGTTGATTAATGGTGTTAAGGAGCAGGTGATAGGTGCACCCACCTTACCTGAACACCAGACCATAAATCTGTTAGTGTGACTTCAAATGATATGATTAATTATGACCATTAACATCAGGCCAAAGGTAAATGAAAGATATCTATACAATCTTCTGACAACACAGATCCACACTAACAACAAAGAACTCAATCTAAAAATAAGTCAAATAAATCTGACAAATTAAGACTTGATGTGATTTCATTCATTGAGGCAGTAAAGAAACACATGGAATCCTAACAGATCAGTGTGTTCTTACGTTTGTATGAGCCAGACATGCCGGACTGTGTGAGACAACTCTGCAGCTCATCTGCTGAGATCTGTCCATCCTGTTAGAGAGGATGAAAAGAGACTGAAATGTACAATATTATAGAGGAATTAGAAAAAAACAGAATGATATGAGTAAAACTGTTATAATGATCATAATTTTCATATGAGTAGGGTCACAGGGGTCACTGGGGGCCTAATCCAGCTACAATGGGTGAAGGCGGGGTACACCCTGTATGTGTCTCCAGTTCATATCATATATAGACATACAATCACTCTCACATTCACACCTATGGACAATTTAGATTAGCCGTTCTAATCTATGAGTGCATGTGTTTGGATGGTGGGAGGAAACTGGAGTACCTGGAGAAAACCCACGCAGACACAGAGAGATATGCAAGGTCTGGTGTTGGAATCAAACCAGGGTCCTTCCTGCTGTGAGGCACGAGTGCTAACCACTGCACCACCGTGTCATATGAGTCAGTGTGATAATTATAATAACTGTAAAATAAAGTTAAAATAAGGGCTAATTCTTGGTCTTTGGTTAAAGTTAACTGGTGGTTTTAAATTACTCATGAAATATGTAACTGGACAAAAATATTGTGTAAGACAAGAAAAAGTAAAACAAGACAAAGATGAGACAGAGGCAACATAAATGATGCCACAAGACAGAGATGTAAAAAAATCTACACAAGAAAGAAGTTAAATACACAAGACAAGACAAACAATAGACAAAAAGGAAAAACAAAATAATAAAAAAGAAATGTGTTTTTCTTAAGTGATTAAAAATTACACTTAAAAAACACAATACAAGAGACGGTAAAACAAAAAATATAAAATGAAACCAAAAAAACAAAACATGAGATGGAGATGCCTTATAAGACTGGACAATGATGAAAGATGTGTTACCTGTCCTGCTACAGCTGCAAAGTAGCCATACAGAGGATCCTGCTGCTGAAAGACAAAATATAGAATGAAAGATTTAACTGAGCTTCCTTTATTATTGGCTGTTGACATCAGCTCACATCATATTATTAATACACTGTATCAACTCAGTGTGTCGTGAAACTGTTGAACTATCAGTCTCTGAAAAGACATAAATGAAAGACATTTAAACCCAACAAAAGTCATGGAGGAGATGTAATCATAACTGCCTCCTTCCACAGTCAGTTCAAAGTCACTCTGCAGCTCCAACATGACTAGACTTCTCCTCTTTGATTACTTTGTCACCTTACTCTTAAAGATTTCTAAGTTTATGAAGCAGCAACTGCTTTGTTATTGTGCAAGAAAATATGCAGTCTATTGAACTGTTTAACACAAAACTATGTTTATCTTCTATCATCATTGCAAGTCATGACTTTCTTCACCTGTAAAATTACATTTGAAATTGATAAAGATCACATGTGTAAGTGGCAGCACCATCCAAAAGGGATCAAATTAATTTAACTTCTCTCTCTCTCAACTGTTCATAATTTTGCCAAAAGTAAAGGTAAGGCTGGAACTTCAATTATCTGCATCTACAGCACTTGCACAGAGGAAGTTTAGAAAGATGTCTGTTGTGAGAGATATAATGCAACACAACAGATAAACATCAGCCAATGTCACCTTCCTTGTGAAACAGATGTCAGCAATTGGATCAACATCAGCTCATATACAAGGTGGGTAAAAACTAACTAGGTAACTGCTTTGGTGTTGTAACACAAAACTATTTATTTTCTACCATCGTTGCACATCATGATCTTCTTGGCATTTGAAATCGATAAAGATCAGATGTGTAAGTGGCAGCATCATCCAAATGAGATCAAATAAATTCAACTTCTTCTCTCATACTTTTTTCCGAAGTTAATGGTTGAGCTGGAACTTCAATTCTCTGCATCTATAGCAGTTGCATTGAAGGTGTTTAGAGAGATGTCTGAATGTGAGAGATTATAATAATGCAACATAACTAATAAATAATGTCAAACAGATGTCAAGGTCAACATAGTGAAAAGTAACTAAGTGTTTGAAATGGCTTATAGAATGTTTTGTATCACTGAAGTTGTGTAAAAAAAAAAAAAAAAAAAAAAAAAAAACATACAACACTAATTGGATTTTGTTGTTTTGTAATTGTCTTAGTTTCTTATTGGCTTATTGTCAATCATATCCCAGATGACACCCTTCAGAAGGTTGTTTATTTCATCTCTGGTCATTTGAGGAAATTGGTTGATGCTTACGTCAAAATACATTGATTTACTTTAATTTCCCCAATAAAGAGCATGTACTACTTGATTTACCACATTTGTAACAAGAATAGGAATTTTACTACCCATTTTTAATGCCTAGTTAGTTTTCACCTACCCTGTATATGTGTGAAATCCTAACCATGAATAGTAGCCTTCATTACTGAAACAATAAATAGTCATAAATAAGTACTACAGTGTCAATGCATGTCACTTTGTGGGTGTTGCCAATTTCAGATGTGCAAAATGAAAGATTTGCATTTTGATAATACTGTTTCAATGACTGTCACTGATCACATACTTTGATGAGACAATAGTGTCAGCTGTTTTGCAAGATCGGAGAGTCCAGAACAGCAAACAAGGGCATATAGTAGAAAACGTGTTTAACCATGCTTCTTTTTCAAACATGGAGACAGGTCCACCAAGGGTCCAATCTGGCCCATGGGATAAATTTGTTAAATGCAAAAATTATATTGAAGGTATTAATAACAAAGGGTGTCAAAAGCATTCTTGTTAAGGGGCCACATACAGCTCAAGTGGATTGGATTCATAAAATACTATTGTACTAACCTATAAATAAATAAATAATAATAACTCCAAAGTGTTGCCTTTGTTTTACTGTAATAATAAATAAATAAATAAATAAATACAAAAATAATAAGAGTAACATCAAAATATTTATATCATGTCACAATAACCTGAACATATATGAATGAGTGAAAAATAGTAAGATAATTTTAAACAATATTCTGCCAGTTACTAAATGTTTTGTGCATTTTACGTCTAATAAGTTCTATGGCAGGAGTAAATGACAGTCTGACACATTGACACTATTTTTTTCCCCAACATTTTAGGTTGTTTACGATCTCATCGTCACATTTCTGCTATACCATGTGGCTTGTTTTTTGTTTTTTTTATCATTATGTCCCAAATGTTTCAGTAAATAATGTGGAATGTAAGCAGATACGCCTTTATTCAGTTCAACTTCCGGACTATCAAGAATGGTGAAAGTTGCCCATTGTGTGAATATTTAGCTATTAGCAGACATTTCTTCACATTTTTCCAGTTCTTACCGCTGGTGGGAACCCGCCGGGAGCTGCACCGTATCCATGAAAAGCCATTTTAAGGATTTAGTTTGGATATGTTTTCAATTAATTCCCTTTTTTCCCTGTTGGGACCTGGATACTCTTCTTTACAATCTGGGCGGGTCCGCTACAAAAAAAACTCAACAACCTGGAGAACCTGGGGCACAGAGACAGGTCGAAATGTTAATTATATATTTAGGAAAAATAAATAAAGTGAAAACGGGAATAAAATACCTCTGAGAATAGTTATGGTTATGAAATGTCCTGTTTCCGACTGCAACACACCCCGCTGCTTCCTGATTGGCTCTATCTGACCACATGACCTCAATTTGCCCAATAGGGTTGAAGATAATGGAATCAAGCTAAAAGTAATGAGATCGGCTAAGGAATATTATTGTATTGCTTTAAAAAACAAAAAAACCCAAATGATTGTATGATCTAAATCTAATCAGTTTATTTTATATTATTATTATCGTTCTCAGTAAGTGAGTAAAAAGTGCACAGAATAAAAAGAGATCCTGTTTATGTCACAGTCATTATTTATGTATTGTTTATTATGGCAGGAAGAGTGCATTAACAATTTTATATTTTATTTAATTTTTTTATTTTAGGGTTGTGATTTGAACCCTCTTCATACATTTTTATAGGAGCATGCATGCATCATTGAATAAATATGAATAAGAACATTATTATTATAGAGCTGAAGAGATTAGTAGTAGTACTAGCAGTAGTAGTAGTATCTGTTCTGTCTGGTCCTCTTTTTAATTACTCTATTTTCTTACTCATTTATCATGAATCACTGAGGGTGGATACAATCCTGCAAGATCTAGCTAATGACCAACATGTTGCTACTCTTTGTGTCATACAATGAAGTTGTGGGAGAACTAGTTTTAGTTAATCTGGTAGAAGTGAAGGTACACTTAAAACAAAAATGACAATAACAAATGTATTGAGAATTATGATAACCGCAATGGCCCATACAGAAAATGACGCTTGCAATCATCCCCACTACATCTACATCCGGTCCAAAGAAAACCCATCTGGGGCTCCATCTGTTGTTTCTGAGTGAAAGCTGAGAGGAACAGGAGAGAAGCTGGATGCTCTGGTTTACCCTCACAAACACACTGACAATTTTACTCAATTTGAGATGCACAAATTAAATCCTGGCTGCTGGATTTGGTCACCCTGCAGGGATCCTCTATGTCTCCCTCCTCGACACCCGGGGATCCACTCTTCAGGAGAGCTTGTCCCCCAGGAGGAAGAGGAGGAAGAGGAAGAAGCAGGGGTGAATCCATCCATTTGCTGCTACACATTAGGTAAGTAAAACAAGAGCATAGTATGAGATATGGTGGTTGATGACTGTTTTGTTTGGGGGTTTTTTTCAAACAAAAAGTCTGTGGTTTTTTTTGCACATTATTTCCATGAAGTGAGTAATGACTAGTTTTAAAATATGTTAAATTGTGACAAAATAACAGATTAACAGCATTAAAAGTATTAGTTTGTTATAGTTTTCACTGAGTATATCAGTCAATAATATTTATTTGCTTCAAAAACCAAATGCACTATCTGTAGCTGAGTGAACATTTTACAACTTCATAGATTAATTAAAAAATAACTTCTATTGAATATTTTTTTCATGTCTAAAGAGGAATAAAAACACTGGAAAAAAACATATTAAGGTTCTCATAATTCATGCATGTAAGAGTTCAAATCAGGAGTTTGTCACAAATTAGTGGTGCTTTTTAATATCAGGGAGGACAATGCAGACTCAAGTAATCTATTGATTTTAAGAACATAATTGTGTTCTTTTTCAACTGTAACTGTACTTGGATCTGGTATATTTGGTTCTATACAGTATAGCCCTCTGCCTGTACTTTGGTATTCTCTAACACTGTGCCGACATGCTGTGTGTGTTTGCGTGTTTTCTTATAAATGCGAGATCAGCAGGTCAGGGAAACAGATGGATCAGTGACTCAGACATGGTGTGTTCAACTCCCTACATGTTGGGGTGGTTTGTACGGTCAACCTACAGTGACAGCATTAAGATGGAAAGAGTACATTTATCATATTTTAAAGGTGCATTCTTTATTATTTATTGTTTATATAGATCTCCATTAGCTTTCACCACAGTTGTTGCTATTCTTTTTGGCATCTGTTAAAATGCAGTTTAAAAAGTGTCAAAATGCATATATAAATAAATACAAATTTTCAATTCATTGTCATCAGCAGCTTCACCTGAACACATACATAAAAACCATTGCTGATGAATTGAGAAAAAATGAATATAAATGCAGTAAATGAATACTGCCTGTACCTCATAAATCTAATTTCCTTTCTCTACAGGTTCCGATGATCTCACTGCTCAGGCTGCTGATGCTCATTGGTCCACTTCCATCCACTCAGGGATCTCCAGCAGTTCTGGCTCCAGTGGACGAAATCCACCGCAACAAATGACACTCAGTGTAGCAGATGGAGAGTTATCACAGAATTTCCATCACGGTCTGTGTTGGGAAGATCACAGGACTGAGTCACACAATCACTGTGTCTGTGAGCAGAGTGGTGTGTGCTGGTCGGAAGCGCCATTTCTCTACTATGGAGGTGAGATTTCACCTCATTTCTCTGTAACAAGATTCTGATTAATCAAATTGTTGCTCAGAAATTCAAGGAACATGTAAATTCCTTAGCAAACACACAAAATAAGAGATACCATAAGGAAAATGTTAAAATACTTTTCATATATTATTAACATTTTGTGGTTCAAGCCCTGAGATGAACTGGTGACTCATACAGGGTGTACCCTGCCTTCGCCCATTGTAGCTGAATTAGGCCCCCAGTGACCCCCGCAACCCTAGTGAGAATAAAGCTGGTTCAGGTGATGATTAACATTTTGTGTTTTAATTTTAATGTTTAGTTGTTCAAAAGATGATTTATGATATTTTCTACATTGTACAGTCAGTAAATCCAGAATAATGTTTCTATTCAACACTACTGTCTGTTTAATAAGCCAGTAAACCTGATTACAACTTCAATATTAAAAAAAGCCTCATTAGTTAAACTTTATATGCAATCAAACAAGTGGACTGATTACATTTTTAGGACTGTTTTTTGTCTTAGTGAAAACCACAAGACTTACAAAAATTTGCATGTCTGTGAAGAACTCAATAAAGAAGTGTTTAGTACAGGTTTAGTTTCAACCTCTAAGCCTAAGTTAATAAATCCTTTAGCATTTGTCTTCAAATGATTAGAAAATGCATTATCCCGACACTCAAATTAGCCATGTTTTTCTAATCACTAATATGAACCATTTTAATACATAAAATCACATACATTTTGAATTAATTAACTTGTTCTTGCAGTAGAGTATGTAAATCTCTCCATTTCTTACATGTGGTAATATTGATTTTTTTCTTGAACATGTTTGACTCAAGACTAGAAACAGTTCACCTTTCTGTGATAGTCCTTTACATCCTCTTTTCCTTGCTCCTCTGGTATCTTTACACTAAATAACTTTATAGAGAACAATAATAACCTAGTTCATGTTTCCATTTTTATCTAAAATCCAGAATAACGGCTGTCAGAAGTCAAATTCCTAACATCATCTTTATTGTTCACAGTGAGGAGGAACATGATGGTTGGAGTAGAGGTGGTGGAGGAAGTTGCTGTTGAAGACACTCTAGAAGTCATGTAAGCAATTTACTTATTTATCTATAATATTATTGTCACAGCAACAACTGATGTCATGTGAAATGCATTTTAAATATGGATATAATACATGCCAAATCAGTTACATGTAGGAATTCCCTGCATGTTTAAAAATTGTATGTTTTTTTCTCTTCTCAGAACACAGGATGTGTACTCAGATGATCTGCTGGATCCTGACCTTCTCCAGGATCCACATCACTACCCCACCTGAACCAGTTCACCCTGTGTTGACCTTTTATGCAATCATATTCAAACATGAGTCCAGTTTATTTTAATTTCATGTACTTTTTCCTCATTTGTTAATGTCCTTGTGTTTGACATAGCTTTTCAACAAATAAAATAAAACTGACAGATTTCTTCATTTGAAATTTTTCTCAGATTTTCCTTGCGTCATCTCCTCATTTATCAATGGACATTCAACCACAACCCTAATTCACAATCAAAAATTACTGGTATAAATTTTACAAGAATGATTTTTAATATACATTTTAGTAGTTTACATTAAAATAAGTAGATTTATATATGAAATATTAATATTAATATTAATATTAATATTAATATTAATATTAATATTAATATTAATATTAATATTAATATTAATATTAATATTAATATTAATATTAATATTAATATTAATATTAATATTAATATTAATATTAATAATAATAATAATAATAATAATAATAATAATAATAATAATAATAATAAAAACTAATAATCATTATTGTTATTATTATTAATAATATTAAAAACATGACTTCAACGAACAGATACTCACTCAGTATAATCGTGGACTTCAACAACCAGCATGCAGCACTCTTATGCTCTGGTGTCGCTCTCAAAACGTCATCCAGACCAATAAACATGGCCGCCGTTGGTACAGAGTAGACACGTTAGCTCGTGCTCATAAACATATACAACATGTATAAGCCAGAAATGGCAGAATTATTAGAAACACAAGGCTTCCAGGACCGCCATGACCGTCTACAGGAACTAACCGAGTTCACAGAGGGTTGTAAAAAACAGTTGCAGGACATATTTGAAACACTGGAATGGTCGCAGGACGACACGGGCTCTGACCAGGTAAACAGTTAGCTTACACTATTTGAGTGAACTACGCTTTAGTTAATGTTTCAGTTCACTGTTTATTAGAGTCTCAGACCATAGACATCCCCACGTGTCTGTCTTTAATTAACGTCTGTAACTGTATTTGTTTAGTTAGTTGTTAGTCATCCTCGACAAGAAAACCTCGGTGTCTTATAGTTTCGGTAACTTATTTAAAAGTGTATGTGGATGTGTGTGTTCAAGTTACTGCAGATACTTTCACCTTCAGTTAAGTTAAATGAAGTGTCTGCTTTTTTCAAAGAATGTTATGGAGCAGTGTCCCTACGATCCCAACCACAGAGTTCCAGTCAAGAGCATGGAGAGGCACAAAGCCTCCTGCAGCCTCAGACAGATGGGCTATACGGCTGAGGAGCAGGTACACAAACCATGACTCTGTTCTGATGTGAAGACAAGCACTATGTTTGTAGTAAATGCATTGTTTCTGATTTCAAACATAATGATTAATTAATAGATCAGTAAAAACGTTTGTATCTGTTTTTCAGGCAGAGATGTATGATCCGTCTGTCTGTTATGAGGGTAACAAAGTCAGAACCTTCACAATGGGTGAGTACTGTTTCATTCATAAAAATGGCATGACAAATATCTTTCTACATTTCTGTTAGGCCTCAGCTTTAATGTTTTTCCCAAATTCAATTTGTAGCCCCCACTATACTTAAATACTTATTGTTGAGCTCTGAAAATGTCATTAATGCAACCATTGAAGTTGATGTTAAGAATCTCATGCAAGCCTTAATTATATGTATGCAGTAGGTTGTTGTGTATTTTTTTTTTCCAGTGTAAGTACAAAATTACAGTTTCCAAAAGCTTCATAAAGGATTTGACAAAGTCCTGTGATACACTAGAATGTTTCTTATTTTTGCTTGTGATTGGTCAAATGGTATAAAGTCATGAAGCAGGTATCCAGGTCTCGGTCTGATTTAATATTTACATGGTGCATGTGAGAATTATAAAGTACTTTATATCCATATTTCAATTCCTTTTTGTTTCCTTTTTGTAGACAAATCCATGCAGCATCAGGTGATCCTGCAGGCAAGATCTGCTGCACCTCTTATGAAGATGGAAGGAGTTTTCTGGCAAGGTGCTCAGTTTATAATGCTTAATTATTAAACTCTTCACTACACTTTACCACCTAATAAGATGAAGTAGAAGAAGCAGCACAATGTTAAGAGTCCTTTTATTCTCAACATTCAGATTGTAATGACATTGACAGACCAGTAGATGCTACTAACATTATTTTGTGATGAACCCATAAACGCATCAGTCAGCTGTGTGGCCTCATCTAATACATGTCTCCTCCATCACCTCCAAATATTTTCCTAATGAATCAGAATGCTACAACTCTACACATTCCTGCATTTGGTGCTGTGATTTGATCTGATGTAATTTCTGCTACACTATATAACCTGTTGTTGTATGTTTTGTTTTCAGTGACAGTGGTGAGTATTAGAGAACCGCTGGGCTCTAAAAAGTTCTGCTGCTCTGGTTCAGGCTTGCCTGATTACGTGCAGTATCCTTTAATGCCATATCCTTTGAAACCACTGGGCTGGGATCACAAATTTTTCCCTTTACGTGTCGGGGAAAGTCCTTTTTTGATAAGGTCTTTTAAACTACTTACAGACTTGCACTGAATGTTTGGCTCCTAATTATATTTCCATTCTTAGTCAAACCCATAGCTCTTTATTTCTCTTCAAAGTATCATTGAACACTCAAAACTGTTGCCAGTGTATTAGTAGTATTTCATATTTGTGCTGTATCTACAGGACTGGATGTAAACTTAAATTGCAGATTTGCCAAATTCTAGCTTGCTATAAACTTTAAAAAAAAAAAAAAAAAAAAAGGAACATTTGTACTTCAGACCAATTTCAGTCTAGTGTATCTTCATATTGAAGTGGATTAAATCTCTCAAATAACATCCTCTGATTTTTGATATATTTAAAATAAATATATTACATACCTATATTTAAAGTGCATACTGCTCCTGTATGACAACACCTACCATAAAAACAATTGAATTGCTCAAAAGTGTATTAATACATTAATTTATATCCAAAATATGGTTTGCGTCTTTACTCAAACTATATGTGCTAAGGCATTTTTATTTTGCTTCAGGCTGTTGTATATTAACTAGTAGCATTGGTTCAGCCTCCATTTATGCTTGAGTAGCATTTTAAAAGTGTCATTTTATCACCACTTTGAGGGGGGGGGGGACTTAATAGAATTTAAGCCCAGTTAATTAGATTTTAATTCCAAAGTGGGAGATATAGACACTCAGTTTCCTTTGGTGTATAAACACTTCTTTTTCTGCTACCAGAGTTTTGACTATCATCATACCCTTGTAAATAGATCAGGGGTTTGATTTTCCTCTAACAAAGCCATAGCTTTAGACACTTTGTAGGTTTTCCACTTGTAATGATCAACATATACAAAAGTAGACATTATTACAAAGTGAGTTGTGACAGTTTGATGAAGTTTAACTGATTAAATGTTTGAGTCTGTTATTATATCATTTGGTATGAAGCTAATAAAGCTTCTGTCAGTTGTTTCTTATAGTGTAAAGCATTTTTCCTCCTCCTTCAGGTCAGTACTCTGGGCAGCCGGTGGACGTACCTCATACCCACAAGCGAGCCGTGTGTGACCTTACTGTGGCTGACCGACTGGCTCTGTACGATCATGTGGTTGATGTCCTTGCTCATCAAAGGGATCAGGCTCAGTCCTCCGGAAATGAGGATCTATACGTAGATTTGGTGAAGAAACTCCAGAAGGGTAAGAATAAAACGGCATTCTTTACAGATCATTTCCACACATCATACACCTTGGTCTAAACGAACTGAAGATTGTTGATATTTGATTCCTCATGGAGCACTGTGCTGCAGTGAAATAAATATGTGTTTATGTGTAGATGAACAACAAAATGAGCCAAAGACTCACCTGGAGTTGATCGCAGAGATGAGAGACTACAAGAGGCGGCGTCAGTCCTACCGAGCCAAGAATGTGCACATCACCAAAAAGTCTTATACTGAGGTACAAGCAACACTACATGAGGATGTTCACATGGTTCTGTAATGTAAGAAGTTCTCTGTTTGTGAATGAAAGACGAGTTTATTTGACTGTGTTTTTAGTGGTTTTGTCTCAGATCTTTAGATTTGAGTTTACTCTTGCTGAAATGTGAAAATAGTAGATCCCAAGCCAGTACATGCCCCAGAATATTAGCTTCATATCATGATTTAATATTGTATTTTTTTGTATTGTTATTAAAAGTTGGCACCAGTAATGTTCTGACAATATCCAACTGTTGCATAAAATTACATCATATATAAAGAAGATCTAATTTTATGATGGTGGACAGTTAAATGTTATCATTGACTGAAACTCATGCCTACCCTGCTCTGTCCTAGTCAGTCTGTTGTGTTCTTGGGCAAGGCACTTCACCCTCATTGCCTCCAGGTGTCACTCACACTGGTGTATGAATGTGTATAAATGTTGGGTGGTGGTCAGAGGGACCATAGGTGTGAATTGTCAGCCATTCTGCTGTCAGTCTGCCCCAGGGCAATTGTGGCTACATATGTAGTTTAGCACCACCAGAAGGAGAATGTGAGAGTGAATGAATAATGGATCAATAATGTAAAGCACTTTGGGTGCCTTGAAAAGCGCTATAGAAATATAATCTATTATTAATATTATTATTATCCTTTGCACAACTGTTGATCACACAACCATATCACACTTTTAAGTATGTTATTTATGTTATGTAAATTATGTCTTGTTATGTTTAGTTTATGTTTCTCTTCTTTATTAGTACGCGAGGGCACCACAGTAAATCGGAGACAAATTCCTGTATGTGTACACATACGTGGCAATAAGGCTGATTCTGATTATTATTATTACTACACTGTAAATCTGATGTATTAATCTTATTCCTTCTTTGTGGAAAAAAAAAATGCCTGTGTATATGTGAGGTAGACCTGTATGAAATACAAAACCATGAAAAGCCGCTTTTGGAAATGTAGTTGGGGGGGGAAATAAATATTCCACTCAGTCATGGACTATATAAGTCTGTTGTAGAGGTGAAATCTGACATCCAGCTGTTGATGGATACTCATTATATATAGTGTAGCTCCATCTTCAGAACTGATGTCAAACATTAGTCCACTAAAACAGCCTATTAAAATCAATGTCGGTTGTAATCAAGATTTGTGACCACTCTGCAGGTGATCCGAGAGGTAATCAGCGTCCATTCAGAGGAGCTTGCAAGACAGTGGAGGGAGGACGAAAAAGAGCAGGAGACAAGATCTGAATACTCTCATAGGTAAAAATAAATAAAGATACTGGAAAAATTAGCTAAAATAATCAGTACCAATAAGGAGGAAGTGAAATGCATTAAAATACAATAGGAGGACTAGTTATTTATGATGCCAAAACATTTCAGGCATCGCTTGGGTGAGAGGCACTCGGCGTCCCCTGAGTCCCCCCACTCCCACAGCAAGCACCACCGGAGCCGTGAACGAAGCCCAGACAGGGAGGGCAAGAAGAAAAAGAAAAAGAAGAGAGAAAGGTGAGGAATGACTGTGACATTCACTTTTAACTTGAAAATGTTCTTCAACTGTTCTGTTTGTTTCTCATATATTGATATAAAACTGACCTGGTGGTGGCGTTTAGACATTCATGTTCTTCATGTAATCACCTCTGTTTTATTTTGACAGGGATTCACATTCTCCTGATGACTACCGCCACCATGAGCACAAGAAGAAGAAAAAGAAGAAGAAAGATGACAGAGAGAAAGAGAAGTGACAGTGCTGAATCACAGGGAGTCAGATCAGAGAAGGTCAAGGGTCATTACAGGGTGAAACATGTTAGCATCACAAACTGGAAATTTATTAGGAATTTTTGGTCATTTACTTTGTTCATAAAAGAGATTTTTTCATTTTATTTTCAAGCTATAGTAAAAATTCACAAAGGATTTAAATAAAATGGATGAAGTACAACGTTTTTGCACTGTTGCTCTTCATTTAAACATGTTCAACGATCTTGAATTCACCCACGTCTGCCTTGTCGGCCAAAGGCTACATGGAATGTTGGGCAGGAGTGTCATAGCTGGCACTCTTCTACCACAAGGTCAAAGGTCACCTTATTCCAGTCAGTAATGTGAAGTGTTGCTACAGGATTTAGGTCGTCAAGTCATTTTAGTTTGAAATGGTGGGTTTGGGTCACCTGAAAATGTCTGGAACAAAAAATAGAATTTGCATTAAATACATTTGAATTCACATCTGATGAAATGTTAGAAAACAGAGATTTGCCTGCACCATAAGAGATCAGTTTTTGTTGTTATGTTTATGATCTGATCTGTTTTTTTGTAAATTTGACCAAATACTGTTTTGAATTTTAAAGAGGTGTCAATAAAATTAAATATTTTTTATTTTCAAAACTACTAGTAACTTTCCTCATGAATTCCAAATGAAAATGTGAGCATTGATTTGCAGAAAGTGAAAACCGATCAAAATAAAATACATAAATACAGCAAGAGAAGACATTCAATCATCTTTAACAGGCACAATATGAGAGAACAAAGGAAAAGTAAAAAAAAAAATTCTACTTAAAGCGGTAACTCAGATTTTCATTTATATCTTGCTCGATCTTGTTCTACACCAGTTTTCTGCTTCATGTCACTTCTGAAACTAAAATACAAGCAGCTCATTGTTTCTACTGGATCAGATTCTATTTTGTTTTTCATGGGTTCAGGATGGGACATTATTACAAATTATTCAGTTCAGATCTGTAAAGTAGCAAAAAAAAAAACATTCACTAGGCAAAACTAAAAAATATCAGTAAAATGACCTGCAGGAAAAATGTGTGTGTAGGGGAAATGTAAGCTTTATATCAAAGAATATGTTTTGTAGCATAATATGTGTTAGTAATGAAGTTTATTGCACACTATAACAATTGTGCTTAGCATTAAAAAAAAATCTGTATTTGCTGCTAAATGTTTTGTAGTATGAACTAGATTGTTTTTTTGTGCTATCTGATGCATTTGTTCATCAAATAGTATGAAATATGATAAATCTGGAAATGGATCATGTGTAACATCTGCACCGGAAAGGAAATGGTCTTCAATATTTCTGAGCATATCAATTAACCAAAGTTAAGCAAAACAGAAGGTGAAATAATATTTAACCCTTTAACTCCTGAGACTTAAGCAATAACACAGTAAGAAAATAAAATAAGCAACAAAAACAGCCAAAGTGATCAGTAAAATGAACAAAAATTAATATTGAACTAACAAAATAATATGTAACATGAACAAAGTAAGATACTAATAGAACACAATTGAATAAAAAAAAGTAAAACGTAGGGGGAAAAAAAAAGCAACATCAACAGAAACTAATCAATATTCACAAAATATAAAATAACACATAAAAGGAATAAGTGACTAGTGTTGTAATTTGGTTCCAGTAATTTTAATTTGGGCTTTTTCTTTTTCTGAATCAGTTGCTTTTCGACACCTGTACATCAGTTCCATGAACAAAATTATGAGTAAAATAACACAAAAAAATGTGAATTATTAGGAATTTTTAAACTAAACCATCCATTCAGAACTCGTCAGTACTGATGCATCAGGGGTTAAAAGGTTAAATAAAAATAAAAGAAGAACATGAATTAAATTAATATATTTTTCGACGCATCTGCTAAACACTTATTTTGTATTTTCTGTGACCAATCAGATTAATCCCTTTTTTTAAGCAAAACTAATTTTCAGAAATGTCTTTTGTATCAGGACCATGTCATTGAGGCAAGCATCAGGTCAGACAATATGACAATAGATGAAGGTTTTTAATAGAATTACTGTCTGGTCATTATTTGCTTTAGATAAATGACCTAATTATTCATAGTATTGTTGTGACAAATGATGTCAAAACCATTGTAACTGTTTGCTGACACAAATCTCCTGCTCAGTTCTCTCCTTCTCTGTCCTTTGCCGGTGCTGGACTCTGACTCTGGTATTTCTCACCAGGCTGAGAAGTAGAGGTAGAGGATGAAAAGAACAAGAAAAAAACACCATCACGATCCCATCAGAGCCTTGGAACCCGAGGGATCCTAGACAGAACAGGACAGGGAACCGTTGCAGGGATAATGCTGTGAGAACTGCTCAGGGAAAGCCAAATCAGGTCAGGATTATCCTCTTCTGTATCCTCAAAAGTGTCTTTCCAGGACGTGTTCTGGTCTGAGAGGAGACTGCAGCACCATGGTGGCCTCCAGCAGCAAGGTAAGGATGGACTGTCAGCGCTGAGGGAGACCAAACAGGCTTTGGTTTGGATATTACAGGGGCCCACACTGGACTTGTGTTTATTTGGAAAGTGTTTGAAAGTGTTGTTAGTGTTTCTCGGACTGATCTCCCAACAGAAGCTTCAGAATATGAACATTTCTTTTTGCACTTTCCAGATTCTCAGGCTGAAAATAAATACTGTGTCCTACGAGTTTGGTGGTGAATCCACAAAAGATCATACATTAAAGTGTCGGCCTTAGAACTGTCTACATTTGATATAACTGTAATAAATGAAGTTTTTCTTTCTACTTCAATGGATTTTTGTATCTTTGGCAGTGAACTATGAGGCGTTCAAGGTTTTCCCTTGGTTATCAGAGGGCTGTTTGGGTTTCAGGATTTTGTCTAAATCTGTAGAATTGGGTGTATCACTATCATTGAGGAATCTAGTTGTTAACTTTATTTACCATTTTATTGTGATGTGCACACAAATTTGCTGATGTATCAAAAAGCGAGCAAACTTTTGGATGTTTTGCAGAAGAACACTGATTAATTGTAATGCTCTTCACTGTAACTTTAGTTTCATTTGGTGTATGTACTGCCCAAAATGGCTTTGAAGCTGCACCTGAACTTGATGGTGGTAGAGAAAACCCTCATAAATACTGTCTCTAAAATGCATGGGCCTTTTACTGTACTGAGTTTTATATTTTACCATTTCATCTAACCTGCACAGAATCCAGATAAAATGATCTAATAATAGTATGTGTCCAAATATCATTTCATTAGATTTGTATTCTCACAAATGATCTTATTTACCTGGTTTTGTCCCATATTTACTTAAAAACAAAAACAAAAAAGAGGGGTTTTTTTGTTTGCTTTAGTTGGGTGATAAATGTGAAAGTAGATGTTTTTTCTCAAGCATAAGATTCCAATGTGACTTTCCTGATAGGGTTATGACATTTTTTTATTATAGTGTTCTTTTTTTTTTTCGTAATACACAGTGACCAAAATATCTTTTCTGCTGGTTTTGTTTTGACTGTTTGGTAAATTTTGGAAATTATTAGAAAAATGAAGCGAAAGTGTTTCACCTCACTGGCCCTGAGGTCCTGCAAGTCAGAGTGATCAGTTCCTTTACTTTACATCAGGCGCCACCGACAGACGACCATCACTTCAAGGTCAAATTGAGCAGAACCATAATGTGTGTTTATTTACTGTCCAAGAATATATTTACTGTATCACCACTGATGCTTATACTAAAACTATGACGTAATACAATATATTTAGCAGCTGTTTCACAAACATTACAGTGCAAACAAATGTATTCATCCTTGTACAGGTTATTTGTTTGAGGAAGCTGTTACAATTACATTTTTACTGTGAAATCTGTAAAATATCTTAAGTTTCTTAAATAGTAATTTTCAGGTTAAGTGATGAAATATTGCAACATATCTTGTGCTTTTTCCCACATTTTACAACTTGTCAGTCTTCCTTTTAAGTCACAAGTTTTTTGACTTGTGCTCAATCACAATGAAACTTAAAGGCAAATTTTGTGGTTTGAAAAAAAGTTTTGAACCATTAAAACGTGAGAAAATCAAACATTTTACCAACCAAAGAATGACTTAAACATCTGATCTGTTAGTGACAAAGGTTGATTTCTTTGCATGTGTATTATTGAAACTGACTCATCACAATAATAAATAAACTAAGCCTAATACAAATATTAGAATAAAATTGTATTTGATGACCAACAAATATACACTTTCATGTACAGCAATTAAACATTATCAAAGTATTAATACAGTGTACAACTTGGACAAGGCGCTTTTAATAGTCCACTGTGTTATGTGTATCACAATATTATTGGTTGGTTTGTTTTTTAAATGTTTTTTAAAAGTTATTTTTAGAGAATAAACATATACAGATCCATAAAAACTTATTTTAACCATATATGTTATTATTTTAAAGGCTTACCTAATCCTCACATGAGACTTACACTAAATACATACAATTAGTCATCTGTAGTAACAGCAATTTAACTCATTCATTCATTTCATTACATTTTATTCACATATATGTTTAATGATCCAAGTAACAGAACATTTTGCAATTATATTATCTGACATGGGCCACCCTGGGAAGCTGGAGAGCCTTTTAGAGACACAAAAACACTCAAATATTCATGATAAAAACCTTTGGGGTGGGGGTAAGAACTGCTCATTTACGCTACAACAGCTTTTCCTCTGTCTGAACTGAACTGAGTTATTGTGAATAAACACACGAATGACTTTATTTATCCTGCAGGTGTCTCTCCTCTCACAGCTGCTCATCTTCCTGCTGTGTGTCGCCTTTTCTGTTTGTCAGGATGAATATTCTGGATACCACTCAGGTCAGAGACGACATCAAACATGATCTGTTACGATTCTTAAATCAGACAAAACACATTTATAGTATCTGCCATTCAAAATTTTCTGTACATAGATGTTTCACCCTGGTTGTTTACTCAGAAATTAACCCAATAAAGACCCAAACATACATCACTGACCAAAAGCAGTTACTGATCTAAATTGTTTTGTCTGTTTCTGACATAATAACCTCAAGTTTAATCTGAGTTTTTACAAATATCTCCATGAATCATAAATTAAATACAGGAAAATACTTGATTTAGCTGAACAAAATTAAAAATACATAAGATAATATTATAATAAATGTTTAAAATGACTTCGTAAATGTTAGATATAGAGATAATTCCATTTGGGAACTGACACTAAAGTAGCCTGGGTCTTTATGGCTCATTATTTAAGACATACAGTAGCTTAATGTATATATTTACGACTGGTTCTTCTTATTATTACTAATTTATCTGGAAAGTATCAATAAATACCTATTATGACTTGGCTGTAGTAACACATCTTCACTCTCATTAACATTCTGCTGCATGGGTGTCAAACTCCAGTCCTCAAAGGCCACTGTCCTGCATGTTTTAGACATTTCCCTCTTCCATCACACCTGGAAACCATTACATGTTTATCAAGTTTCTACAGGATATGATGATGAGCTGATCATTTATTGAATCATGTGTACTAGGGAAACATCTAAAACATGCAGGATACTGGCTCTTGAGGACTGGAGTTTGACACCTCTGTGCTGATTTATATTCACTTAGACCATTAAGATCACAGGTGTCAAACTCTGGTCCTCAAGGGCCAGTATCCTGCATGTTTTAGATGTTTCCCTCTTCCAGCACACCTGATTCAATTAATGATCAGCTCATCATCATAACCTGCAGAAACTTAATAAAAATGCAATGGTTTCTGAGTGTGAGGGAAGAGGGAAATGTCTAAAACAGTGTTTCCCAACCCTGGTCCTTGAGGAACACTATCCTGCATGTCTCTTTGAAAACACCTGATGGTCATTTTCATTCTTCTGCAGACCTGGATGATAGGCCGATCATTTGAATCAGGTGTAGTTGGAGAGAGAAACATCTAAAACAACCAGGATAGTGTTCCTCGAGGACTGGAGTTTAACACCCCTGATTAATATCATAGAGATTCTATCTCCAAAGGTGGGGCTCGTCCGGGATTTGAACCCGGGACCTCTCACACCCAAAGCAAGAATCATACCCCTAGACCAACGAGCCACTTATACAGGCCCAAAGTCAAAGCATTGAAGGCAGAGGGGAAGGAAGATCACACACTCTGTAATCATAGAATTTACAAAGATCTTATGTCACACTGCTATTGATTATACTGTAAGCTTTTAAAGCTGCCTACAGAATAACTAATATATGCATCTGCTTAAATGTATTTACAGTGGATGTCAGCCTCAGACAATTATTCCTACTTATTCTAATTTGTAGTGACTCACTGTCATGGGAACCTTTAACTCTAAGTGGCACTTAGTTGTCCATTCTGAGAGATTTAAGAGGATTTGTGAGGATCCAGTGATACAAATGGAATATAGTATTAGGTTTTCATTATTGCATCGCTACATGAAAATGAGAATTGTGTTATTGTTACCTTGTAAATAAGCTGTTTTTGTTGTGTTTATAGCAGATATTTTTGTTGTCCGTTATAGTGTCACCATGTTGCAAATGGACTGTCTCATCTGCTTTTTATTCCATTTTACATGGTTCTAGTCTGTGTTGTATTACATGTATTGAATATCCCTACTATTTGTGAGTGTATGCTACAGTTAATATACTGTATTGTTCACATTCTGGACCACTTTGAAATGTATTCTCCATTTAAAAAAGTTTGCTTAAGGAGAGCTCAAAATAAGTAATAATAATTAGAGGTGCTCTATTGGATAAGAAAATAGCAAGACAAAAAAGAAAGAAAATTTCCAAGGCACTCTCTTATAAGTGAAGATAAAAAAGCCTTTATTAACTTGGCTTGGTTACAAAAACCTATAAAAATCATATAAAATTCATATAAAAACCCCAACGCGTTTCGGCATCATAGCCTTCATCAGGGAGTCTCCATTTACTGCAATGTAAAATTTTATCAAAATCCGTTCAGAACTTTTTGCATAATCCTGCTAACAGACAGAAAGACAAACAAACGGACTAGAATTTAATACCTCCTTGGCTGACCTCTCTTCATTTGAAGGAGAAAGGTCTGCCTTGGCAGAGGTTTGCACTCTCAGAATGCTTTTCTAGTTTTTTCTGGTCTGGTTCACTTCAGACCATATTGTCTGTATGAAGCCCCTGAACAAAATTAAGTTTGACATCCCTGTTTTAAAGAATAAGATACTTGTCAATTATTGTTATTATTTTTATCTTTCTAGGATTTATTTTTTTGTTTTAAATGTCATAATTCTCTGGAGCAGTGAGTAACCTTTCTCATTTTGTGTGTTCAGGTGAAGACCACACCTTTGAAGGTTCTCAAGTGGACCACTATGATAGGTTGCCTTCTCCTCATCCAGGTGAGTTCACCTGTTTGTATCTGAACAGCAGCTACAAATAACCAGCTCAAACTGTAAAAATCTCAGATTTCAACTTCTTTCAGAGTATCCCCCTGAACCGACTCACAGTTACGATGAGGACCAACAGCCAGAAGGGGAGGACTATGACCCTTATGGCCCCGCCCCCACCCAGATCACCATGATCACAGAGGATGCCTTTCCATACGCCACCACCACTGAGTCGCACTATGCTAAAGAGGACAAAGAAACCATGCAGGTATAGGATTATGCACTCAGTATCAGGTCCATCTATCAGCTGCTGGGTCATCGTTCATGTGGATTTTTACTGGGAAGAGTTTGACAAGTTGAAATAACCGCACAATTCAATACAAAGCATTATGATACTTTATTTTTATTTTTGATACTTTATTTTATGATACACTTTATTTTGGTTTTAAGGCTATACTGGTTGCACATGAAATCCACAGACTCTTAGTGCAGTCCACATTTTATGTTTCTTTTGTATTATTTTTATTTGAGGTTCCATTTGAGTCTGACTCTTCTGAGGAGTCTGGGGCCCTCGGAGAGGAGGGGCCAACAGAGTGCAACTGTGAACCCGGAGAGCCTGGATTTGCTGGATTTGCAGGACCAAAGGTACAGAATCATTTTAGTTGAATTAAACTGTGAGGAGGTTTTACACTGACTAGCCTCTCTTAAATCTGGTTGAGCTATTATGGTAAAATACGTACTACATAAACTCACAAACCTAGCTTTGTTAATAATACTGCAATATCACTTGTATCACAATATCACTTGACATATACTGTAATTAACATGTAAATTGTATGCGTATAGATATTGTTTTATATTCTGGCATTGTGTTAAATGACTTCTATGCAATTTATTTCTATATGGGTGGTTTAATAATTCAGAAAGCTGTACTGTAGTTTGATAAAACAGTTTAAAGTTAGATAAGTAAGTACAGTATCTCTCCAGTGTGTTTTACCATTCAGTCATTTACCATACCATCTTTATTTATAAAAGCGCTTCAAAACAGACACAGCTGACACAAAGCGCTGCACACTACAAGGCACAAAACACAAAACAGAGAAAGAAGAAGGTAATAAAATAAATCTAAAAAAAATACAATACAATTTAAAATAATTCCAAATGATAAACCCTATCCCAACCCAAAAATTATTGAAAAGAGAAAATAAAATATGCACATTGCATTAAAATCCAAGAAAACAATGTAAGAAATGAGAATGTAAATACGACAATTAAATTAAATAAGAAAGATTCTGAGTTAATGCACTTTGAATAAACTAATTGTATTTCTTATAACACATGTATTTTTTCAGCTATTCCAAAATAAAATCCTTCAAACAAAATATTTATTCTCTGTCTTAGAGGAGCTGAACTCTTTGGTTAGATTTAACTTTGTCTGCAATACTGATCTAATCTAATAAATGTTTTCTTCTGTATTTTTGGATATTTTGCTGTTCTATCATCTCAGGGATCCAGAGGTCTACAGGGTAAAACTGGTGAACCAGGAGGTCAAGGCAGAGAGGTGAGAGTGTGATGTGTTGTTATTGATACATACTACTAAATACCAGCAGATCAAAGTGAAAGGGTTATGTATTTATTTGTATTTGTCTTTATGTCCTACCTTAGGGTTATAAAGGAACCAAGGGAGTCCAGGGCAGAAGAGGAGACCCTGGACCAGTGGTGAGTCAATGATGAAACACTGAAACAACCAGGCATCATGAATAAATGTCTTTTCACACCATAAAAACAAGAGAAATACAAGTTTCTTCTATTAAATGCAAAGTTGTTGGTTTTAAAAAAAAAAAAAAAACTCTAATCAGTAAATCCAACATTGAACATGTTAAGGTAAAAATAAGCATTTATTTTTCCAGAGCTGTCAAAACCAAATTGTCTATAAACATTTCTGAACATCCTTTACACTTATTGTAGTTTTTACACTCCAGTTTGGAAGTAGAAACTACCAAGTCACAGTTGAGAATGCATCTTAACATTTGACAAGATACTTTTGTGTCTTGTTTTAATCAAAGACCAAAAGGTGGAAACTTCATTGTTGCGAGAGAAAAAAAAAAGGAAAATGTAGAAATAAATCCATCTTAATCTTGAGCTGATGTGAAAATATTTACTTATTGGATATTAACCTTCTTAATAATTTGGTTGTGACCTACTACAAAATGCCCACTACTGTACCACTGCACAAAACCATATTTGCAGACACAAGAACTTTGATGATATATATCTTTTTTTTTTTTTTTTTAATAATAATAAGTGATTTGGCTCAGTGTGGAAGAGGCTGGGATCAGGCTTAACTTCAAACAGTTTTCTAATTCAAAGTACATAAACATTAACCAGGTGAAAAGTATTTATTAATTATTCTACTTTTTGACAGTGACACAAATTGACACTTTGCAAAAATTATTTGAAACTTCAACTAACTTTGGAAATTAAATTCACTGTAACATTCTTGTTCTAATTGTTCGTCAGTGAACCTCAGAAACACATGGGGGAAAAAATTGAAAAATTATAGTAGTTACACTGTTAAAACTTTGGCCACAACTGTAGATTAACATGATCAGACCTGTTATGTTCAATATCTGGTCCAGCTGTTTGAAATACACCGATATCTGAGACCTCACTGAATGTTTGATGAAAACGATGTGACTCATGTACGATGACACATGTACAGATCTGAAGCCATCTGAAGTATGCGACCCATGCTGTCCATCTCCATCATCATCAAACCACAAAATGATGAAATGTGTTTAGATTAGACCTTCAGTAGATTCTACAGTCTATATTCACAATCAGTCCTGTCATTGGTCACCCACCTATATATAATGGTTATCATATTCCACAAGAACTGCTGCTTCTAATACATCAAGTACATTATGTTACTCTGGAATCTTTCAAATCCAATTTTTTTATTGGCAAAGAATCTGAAATAACCTTTGACCTCTCATTACAGGGCGACCCTGGACTTGAAGGTGAGGATGGAGCATCCGGTTTCTCTGGTGCAATTGTGAGTGTTAAAGTTTTGTTGGGTTAGGGTTAGGGTTAGGTTAGGTTAGGTTAGGTTAGGTTAGGTTAGGTTAGGTTAGGTTAGGTTAGGTTAGGTTAGGTTAGGTTAGGTTAGGTTAGGTTGTTACATAAGTAGTAAGTCATTTGTATTTATAGAGCACTTTTCACAGAGGGTCACAAAATGTTTTTCGGTGCAAAACAATTAAAATATATTTAAAGTACAGATAAAGTACAGTTAAAATGCAATAAATACAGGTGGTTTATAGAACTTCTGAGTCAATTCTCTTCTCTTCTCTTCTCTTCTCTTCTCTTCTCTTCTCTTCTCTTCTCTTCTCTTCTCTTCTCTTCTCTTCTCTTCTCTTCTCTTCTCTTCTCTTCTCTTCTCTTCTCTTCTCTTCTCTTTCTCTTCTCTTCCCATTATATTTATTTGGTATACTACAGTGTATATGCAGGTCCTTACAAAGGTGGAATAAATGTTTTATTTAAGGCACCAAACTGTCTTAAAACATTAGATTTTTAATTCTGAACTATCCTAAATGACAGGATGATCACTATAATATCAGATCTAACTCATAAAAGGACTTACCATTTTTATGATGGTGATGTATTTATTTTGCAAGATATTATGTAAATGAGCTTTTTTGTGGAGGATTTCCCAAAAACAAAATAAACAGTGAAAAAAACTCTGAATCAGAAAAACTACAACATGTAGATAGTTAGTATATTTTGTGGGGATGTGTTTCACGGGGAAGAAATTGAAACAAATGGAGCAGTAGTGTTAGATGTAATTTTCTAAAACAAAATTTAAATAAAATTATAATAATATATATGCATAAAAACAGTGATGAAATGAATTTCACAAAACAGTTTCATTATTGTTATGTTTTTTGTTTTTTTTTATCATCAGGGAGAACCTGGACTCCATGGAGACCCAGGAGAGGCTGGAATTCTGGGTGTGAAGGTAAGTAACAAAAACAAAAGAAAGAACAGCACTACAGTGACATTTCTACATTCACATGTACAGTGAAAGACATGTAGTTTCTTTTGCCTTAAATAATAGGTGTTGTTTGTGTTTTCAGGGTGACATCGGTATAGGAGGACCTCGTGGAGGAGTCGGAGCTACTGGTGAGACTGTAAGCAAACCTGACTCAACTCTGTTCTGAAGAGTTTTGGATTATTTATGTCGGACAACACACTTCTCATACAATCTACACGTAAAAGTAGAGACGTTGGAATAACAACAAAAATAAAATAATAATTTACATATATTGTGTTGCTTATATACAGTAATGACACAACTACTTTGACAGTTATTTCTACTAGTACTTTTCTTTCTTTGTTTTTATTAATGATAGTTAACAAGACATTGTGGACAGAAACAACAAGACATAAATCAGACTAAACAAATATTCAGAGAATACCTAATCTTGCCCCTATTTTGTGCCAATATCAAGTTTCTATGACAACCTGTTCTTGAAGTAGAGGCAATAATGTGATTTTGACCTTTCTGGTAAATGCAACCTTGACCTTTGACAATATTGATAATTTCGTTTTCTGTATATATGTGTCAGTGCGTGTAATATATCCAGTATTAATTAAGTTATAGTGTGATATGTCTATGCTTGACAACTTGTTGTCACAGAAGTTAATTTTGCAATATGTCACCTTTGACCTCCAGAGAACTCAAAAATTATTGGTCGTAGGTGATAACACCAATGATGAGAATTGTAGAAATTTTCATTCCACATCATTTGGTACCAATCTGAAAATTCTGTGACCCTCCGTTCTTGAGTTATAATCAATACATTTACCAAAATTTAATGGGATATATTCTGGACCACCTCACATCTTTACTGAAAATTTCATGCAGATTGGTCCAGTAGGTTTTGCATAAACCTTTTTCCAAAAAAAACGACAGACAGATGTACACACAAACTGACTCAAAACAATACCCCTCTCCCCTTCAGGGGGCAGGGTAATAATAGACTTGATGCATGAACAGTGAAAGACATGACCATCTGCCAGACGTACAGGTGGGTGTTTGACATCAAAGCTGGTTTTGTTTCCTTCCAGACGACTGGAAATCACCGAAGTTTACCTTCCTCTCAGGTGTAATCTGATGATCTGCCATGTTCCTTTTAAATATAGGCCTCTCTGTCACTGATCTCATATTCTATCAAATGCAGCAGCTGTTGACTGGCAGCTTTGATAAAACATCTGTCAACATTTATTTCATCATGTTTAATCCATTCTATTGAAGTTCAGACAGGAAGTGAAATTTTCCAACCTCCTGAAGGTTCAGCTTTCTCCCTTCTTCCTTCTCCCATCCAGATGTGCCAAGACTGTTCATAATATCATGAACTGCATCTTTAACAAGCGTAGTTACAGCAAACACAAACCTCTCTTTTAAAACTTGCTAATTAATTTCAACATACTTCAATTCTTCATGCCTCTGCTTTTCACACTAGACAGTGTTTTCCAGTTTAAAATAGACTTTATTTGCAGATGCATGAAGTGTAAATTCATGTTCTGAATCTATCGTTTTATATTTCAGGGCGCTCGAGGTGATCCTGGTACTGCAGGTAAAAAAGGAACTAAAGGCATCAAGGTAAAGAAGAAATCTATCATATTCCTGCAAAAAAGACAAGAAAATTTGTTTAAGCAAATCAAAACTTGGTAGAATTTCATGATTTTTCCAGTAACTTTAAAGCATTTGCATACTATCATTTTTTAAATTATTATTATTATTATTATTCATCACTACATCTTTCTTCTGAGTTATTTATTATTTTTTTTTATATAAAAGTATGTTATTTTGTGGAAACTTACACACATACTTGACCAAATAATCTAAAAGTAAATCAAACTAGCATGTCTGTAAAACAGATTTTAACTTAACATTACCTTTTGTGATTGATTAAATGTTATTCTTTATTTCAAATCACAAGTATCTTGTTTTGATAATTGCATTTCTGGATTTACCTATTTTGCTTGTTTATTTTGCTTGTTCAGGGTTCACTGGGTGAAGAAGGAAAACATGGTCCTCAGGGTCGTGAAGGACAGAAGGTACAGAACAAAACTTTCCTGATATATCAGTAAACCACAGTATTGTTTATCTCCTGCTGCACTTCCTCCTGCTGACCAGTAGAAGTCAGTAGAGATCTAACCTGAATTGTCATATGAACCTTTTTCTTTCTCTGTTTCTCACAGGGCCAGATCGGAGCTCCTGGGTTTCCTGGTGACATTGGCGACAGAGGCTCCACTGTAATAATAATAATAATAATAATAATAATAATAATAATAATAATAATAATAATAATAATAATAATAATAATAATAATAATAATAATAATAATAATAATAATAATAATAATAATAATAATAATAATAATAATAATGGATTTAATTCATATAAAGCTTTTCTATGAATGTTTAGTTTCTTAGTTTAGTTAATTTCAAGCACATCAAATCATCACATAATGAAGTACCATATAACATGGTCAAACACAACTTTTCAGCACTTAAAAACGTGTGGAAAGAAGTATAACTTATGTAATTCCACCCCCATTTACAAACTAATAATCAAATCAATTCCACTACCTTTGTTTTGTTAACACACCTTTTTCTGTATATTTTCCAGTAACACAAAACATTCATACAAACCATTCACATACAAGTGTTTTTAATATAAACTATGATATTTACAGGCACTTTAAATATTTTCTACAAATACATTATTTAATAATGTGTACAGTGGATTCATTATTCATTCGCTCACACATTCACACTCTGGTGGTGGTAAACTTCACCTGCATCGGCCCCTTCGACGACCACAAAACATTTATTCATAAGCAGAGCATTCATTACCAGCTCCATAGAGGAAAAGTCACAGTAAAAAAAAAAAAGAAGAAGAAGCAATAAAATGAACAAAAACAGCCAAAGTGATCAATAAAAATGAGCAATAAAGGAATAAACCAACAAAAATAATAAGTAACATGAACAACGTAAGACACAAACTGCACAAAATTAAAGAAAAATCTTAAAATAAACAAACAAAATATAGAAAAAATAAACAAAATAAGCAACAAATTGAACAAAAAAAACCTTAATTAATACTTACAAAATAACAAGTAGTATGAAACAATTTTCACAACAATTAAGTGAAAAAATTTTGAAAGAAAGAACTTATATTGTAATTTGGTTCCAATAGTTTTAGCTTTGGCTTTTTCTTTTTTTTTCTATATCAGTTGCTTTTTGACATCTGTTTATTTCTATAACTCAGTTCCATGAACAAAACTCAGCAAAACAGATTTAAAAAAAAGTGAGTATTTAAACTAAACAGTCTGGTCAGAATGCATCAGCGCTGACGCATCAGAGGTTAAATTATTATGATTCCACTAATTATCCATTTACCTGAATGAGGAGTTGTGCTCATCAAAATGCGTTGGTTTAATGAGTGATTAGGAAACATATGTGGTAGAACCTTTACTCTATGGACCTTGGATCACTCACCTCTGTGAGTAGCAGCACTGAAGGTAAGGAGGGGGAAGTGTTTTGTCTTAGCGCATAATTAAAACAGAGTAGGATTTAAATGGGATGACACGCTCTACCTCCTGAGTATAATATGTCCTCTGGTTTTCCACAGAATATGCAACTTAATTCTTAAAAAAATGTGTCCATTAAAGGAAGAGGCCTTATTTAGGAAGACTATAAATGAATCAGTACAGAAAAATGAAGAACATACAGGGCAAAAGTTAATAACTGAAATAAGTATATATTCCCAGCTGCTTCTTAGAGGAAGAGTTAAGATACGATGTGTAAGTCTGAGCTCAGAGTAAATTAAAGGGACCTTCAATGAAAGCCTCTCATTTAAGTTTACTTGATCGAATGGAAACAATAATCTAGCATAGTTGTGATATTAATAAAAGGCTCATAATAGAAAAACCCAGACTTCCTGTGTAGACACGTCACACTGATCAAACTGATAAACGTAAGAGACTGCAAAGTACATTTCTTTACTTTTATGTGAAATAATTGGTGCGTAACCATTCTTTAAATTCATTATATTACACATGTAGCAACAGATTAAAATCACACTGATGCTCTTGTTATGTAGTATTTAGTGATTTTTTTTATTTTTATATATATATATATATATATATATATATATATATATATATATATATATATATATATATATATATATATAATGGATGCAGTGATATCCAAGTATGTGAGTGTTGGTTTTTGTTTTATTGTCCTGTGTATGATCCTTCACTCCTCATGATGGAAACATTTAATTTACAAACATATTTATTCCAATTCCAAACTGCACTAATTATGTACAAAGTTAAAAATAATCGTCTACCACAAAATATACCAAATCTGTTTAGTAAAAACAAGGAGGGTTATCAGTTAAGAGGGAAACGACTTCAAAATCAATAAAATCCACACAAACAGGAAAAGATTTAGCATTTCATTCTGTGGGGTGACACTGGATCAGTATGGGTGAGGAACTAAAACAAATTTCCAAACATAATATGCAATTTAAAACAAAATATAAAGATAATGTTTTAAATGGATACATGGATGAAATGTATCAGACATGATGTGTAAGGATGTGTTAACTTCATATTCACTTTTATTTTTTATTTATGCGCCTCAACTGGTCCTTTTCTGACCAGTATGTTCATTTTCATTATACAAATGGACATGTGTATTGTTATTAATAGTATTAATATTATTAAAGTGTTTTGTAGTAGTAATACTAGTAGCAATAAATGAATGTATAAAAATTAGATAAGTTTTGACTTCTTCTCACTCCTTTTATGAACATATTATTGCAGTTATTGCTGTTTTTTTTTTTTGTTCAAAAATAAACTTCAATCAATCAATCAATGATAACCTGTCCAAGTGATTTCCTTTTTGTCATCCTCAGGGTTATACAGGACAGCCAGGAGGCATCGGAAAGACTGGACCAAAGGTACAAACACACTGAGGAGCACATGCTGCGCTCCTTATCTGTTTATATTTTTAGGTTTTTATCAATAGCATGTACACACAAAAAATAAAAGACCAGACAGACATGGATGTGGGACGTCAGAGCTGTGATATCATCAATTATCCATCAATATACACAAGAAAACAGGGTTCATAGCCAAAGGGACACCAACAGGTGAGTAACCACATAGTGACATGATTTAAATTTCAGTTGCAGTGAAAATGGTTGTGTTTGTTGCATTGGTGGTAGTGGATCTATTCTGTTGGGGAAAGCAGTCAGTAAAGATTTAATAATCCACCTATCAACCCTTATTTATATAGCCCTATTAATGCAAATACAATGATAGCAATAAAATACACACACATATGGAAATACTTTGTAGTGGTAGTTGCTAAAATAAGAACAACATTGTATTTATAAGGAAATGACAGAGGCAGGATAAAAAAAACACAAGATAGTGCAAAAATGACATGGAAAATAGTTCAAATGATTTGGCATCAGTTCAATCTAAAATGGATCAGATCATCATAATAATTATGAAAAATGTACATTTTCTTATTTGTTTTAGTGTAGAAAAAGGTTAAAATGAATAAAGACTAGCCTGTTACAAAAATATGAATAACATAATAAATGTGTGTGGATTTTTTTTTTTCCAATACTGTGAATGTTACGAAATGTTGTGTATATTTGTAAATCCACTGTTATCTTTAACTTGTGATGCACATGTATAAATGATAAACTAAAGCACAACATTGTTAATATTTAACGTATTTTTCTTAAGAACTAACAGGTTGTTCATGTTATGTTCAAGAGCAGTTCACAGACGTTAACATTTTCATTGTGGAATTTTACTGTTTTTGCTCAAAAACATAGAGAAAACTTTAGAGTTGTTACTTTTTATCCTATTATTTCTATTATTTTACTGGTCCAGCCCACTTTATACCACATTAGGCTGAATGTAGCCCCTGAACTAATATGAGTTTGACACCTCAGCCTCAGAACTTTAATATAGTAGACCTGCTGGTATGGACACCCTGGATGCTCTGGGCAGGACATAAAAAGAAGACATGTTCTGGTAAAATAGGACATTTGGTGAGCCTAGCTTTACACTTGGTGCTTTCCAACAACCACCAAGGGGTTCTTATCATATGAACCACAGCATGACCCAGTCTGACCACTGAAAGCAGTGACTCACATGACAAACTCAAAAATAGACAAAACAAACAGTAGCACGTGGTAAACTGATACTGTTAATAAGTCATATAGTGAAGGGTTAATCGTAAAACATAATTCATTGTCTTAACACCAGGATATCACATTAATACCCCCCTCATTAACAACAGGTGGAAGTGACTCAAAGGTGTGTCATGATGCGCAGTGGGATGTTTTATTAACACAGACAATACAACTCTGACTAAAGGTCTGTATGTGACATGTCAAGGCAAAAAAATCAAAACTGAAACCAAAAAATATAATATGCATTGAGTGAAAGCAGCTGGCTGTGTAAGGACCACTTATAATGTGTTCTGTTTGAAGAATGTGTTTACTCGGGTTGAATTTTATAAAAGCCAGTCATGGGAAAATGTTGGTTGATGAGACCAGTTCACAAGTTATTGCAACTTTAACAATTTTTTGTCAGAAAGTCTGTATGGAGTTATACTGGAAATGTATCTAAAATTAACTAATACTGAAGTTTATGACTATAATGCATGTTAATTGGTTAGTAGTGAGGACCAAATGTGAATTAAAGTATTAAAATACTTCTATTTTAGAATGGGAGGGACTTTATGTTGCCATTTCCACAGATACATTGCAGTATACTGTACACTGTAGATTTTGCAGTGTTAATTTGGAGACAATGGGACCAAATACACTCTAGAAGAAGTTAAATAAACTCTCTAAGTGTTGATTTAAGACTGCAAAATTTACTGTGTAGGTACATTGGAATTCGTGTGTGTTTCCCTGAGTCACAGAATTAAAAAGATGCGAATCACAATTAAATCACAAACACAGCTAAAATATATAAAAACAGTTATTGCACAGACACAAATATCCACTGTAAAATTCAATTCAATTCAATTCAATTTTATTTATAAAGCCCTAAATCACAACAACGTCGTCTCAGAGGGCTTTACAAAAACATAATCAACTACAGAAATACATGAAAAGTCCCAGGCATCCCCTGTCCTTAGACCCTCCTTCTCGGCAAGAAAAAACTTCCAAACCCAGTGGGAAAAAGAAGAAATCTTGAGGAGAACCACATTGAAGGAGAGATCCACTCCCATGGACGGACAGGCTATAGATGAACGTCCATGTATAAATGCAGGAAGGGGGGCTGGTCCAGACAGGCAGGGGCGGTGGTCCGGGGTCACAGGTCAGCACAGGCGAGATACTCCAGATCCTGTCGTCCATGGCTCCCGTGCAGGCACTGTCAGGAGAGCCACCACTCCCCCCAGGGGGGGAGGGGGGAAAGGGGACACCAGGTGACTAGTCATGAACAGACTTGGTAAGAAAGATAGGTTATAAAAATTACAGAAACAGATGTGAGGAAGAGAAAGAGAAGAAAGAACTCAGTGTCTGTACTTCCCCCAGCATTCTAACTCCTAGGGCAGCCTAGACTGAACTGTGACTCATACATCATGTATACATGATATATGAGTCACATAATTTTTAACTAACCTGACCATAGGCTTTCTCAAACAGGAATGTTTTAAGCCTAATTTTAAATGTAGAGACTGTTTCGGCATCTTTAATATTAAAGGGAAGCTGATTCCATAAGACAGGGGCCTGATAACTAAAGGCTCTAGCTCCTACTGTACTATTAGAAACCCTAGGAACTTTCAGTAAACCTGCATTCTGAGAACGAAGGGTTCTATTGGGTTGGTACGGAACCAGATCATCTTTAAGATAAGAGGGGCCCATACCATTAATGGTTTTATATGTAAGGAGGAGGATTTTAAATTTAATTCTAGACTCAACTGGAAGCCAGTGAAGGGTTTGGAGCACAGGCGTGATGTGTTCTCTTCTATTTGATCCTGTTAATAATCTTGCTGCTGCATTTTGAACCAGTTGCAAGCTTTTTAGGGAATATTTAGGACATGCTACAAATAAGGAGTTACAATAATCTAATCGTGATGTAACAAATGCATGAATTAATTTTTCTGCAGTCGTTTTAGACAGAATATTCCTAATTTTGGCTATGTTGCGCAGGTGAAAGAAGGCTGTTCTGCAAGTTTGTTTGATATGCATTTTGAATGAAAGATCTGGATCAAATAAAACTCCTAAATTTTTAACTGTGGCACTGGGTGTTACACTTAAGTTGTCCAGAGTAACTATCTGGTTAGTTAGGGAGTCTCTCGCATCTTTAGGACCAATTATAACGACTTCAGTTTTTTCAGGGTTCAGTAAAAGATAATTGGCACTCATCCAAATTTTTATGTCTTGTACACAAGTACTTAGTTTATCTATTTGCCTGGTCTGGTCAGGTTTAATCGATAAATATAGCTGTGTGTCATCCGCGTAACAATGAAAATTAATGCCATGATTTGTAATGATGTTACCTAAGGGGAGCATATATAGTGTAAACAAAATAGGCCCAAGGACTGACCCTTGAGGAACGCCATAATTAACTCTGGAGGACTGCGATGATTGTTTGTTGATGTGAACAAATTGGTAGCGATTAGATAAATATGATTTAAACCAGCAGAGGGCTGCTCCTCTAATACCTATATCATATTCTAATCTGTGCACTAAGATACTGTGGTCGATGGTGTCAAAGGCTGCACTAAGGTCTAATAACACCAGGACCGATATTAGTCCGATGTCAGCGGCTAATAATAAGTCATTAGTAACTTTAACTAACGCCGTTTCAGTGCTATGATGGGCACGAAAGCCAGACTGAAACTGTTCAAATAAACTATTATCTTGCAGGAATTGGCACAGCTGTTTAACTATTACTCGTTCTAAAACCTTTGACAGGAAGGGCAAATTGGATATAGGCCTATAATTGGCTAAAATGTCAGGATCTAGGGTAGGCTTTTTCAGAATTGGTTTAATAACAGCATATTTAAATGACTGTGGCACATATCCAGTAATTAATGAAGTGTTAATTATATTTAGGACAGTGCCAATAATTAGGGGCAGAATCTCTTTAAAGAGTTTTGTTGGGATTGGATCTAAGAGGCAGGTGGCTGATTTGGAAGACATGATAATAGAAATGACATCAGTTTGGTCTACAGTGGTGAAATTATTTAGTGTTACAGAGGGATTTTTAAAAAGGCCTAGGTTTGAAAGCGCTACTTTTTCTGATCTAATATTTGGGAGAAATGTGTCTATTTTCTCTCTAATAGTTGATATTTTATTGTTAAAGAACTGCAGGAAATCATCAGGATGGAGCGTGGATGGAATAACTGGTTCCACGGAGGTGTGGCTGTTTGTCAGTTTGGCTACAGTACTGAAGAGGAATCTAGGATTATTCTTGTTTTCTTCTATTATGGATGAGTAATATCTAGTTTTGGCTGTACGCAAAGCTTGCTTATACTTTATTAAGCTATTTTTCCAGGCATTGAGAGAATCTTCTAAGTTGGATCGCCTCCATTGCCTCTCTAATTTACGTGTTGCTTGTTTAATGGAGCGAGTGTCAGCGTTGTACCATGGGGAGGTTAATCTAATCTTAGTAGTTTTTAACTTAAGGGGGGCAACTATATCTAGCGTAGTTTGTAGTGTGAGCATGGTACTATCGACTAACTCATCACTTATACTGGGACTAAATGTGTCCTTTACATAATCACATGACACAGGCACAAATAGTGACTGTATTAACTCTTTATACTTTGAGACAGCACGGTCACATAGTATCCTTTTCATTTGCGTTTTAATCACTGAGGTAGAAATATCCTCAAACAAAACCTGGAAGGTCATTAAAAAGTGATCTGAGAGTATGGGATTATGGGGAAAAACGACAAGGTCATTAATTTCAACACCAAGTGTTAAGATCAGATCGAGAGTATGTCTGTGAATGTGGGTTGGTTTATTAACATTTTGGATAAAGCCTAATCCGTCTAGTAGGTCACTAAATGCATTACTAAGAGAGTCAGCGTTGTTATCGACATGTATGTTAAAATCACCAACTATTATAATCCTATCCCAGTTCAACACTACACTGGATAGAAAGTCAGAGACTTCTAATAAAAACTGTGAATAAGGGCCAGGAGGGCGGTAGACTATGACAAAAAGGACTGGTTTTTGGTTTCTGCAGTTGGGGAAAGTAATGGATGAAACTAGACTTTCAAAGGAATGGTAAGTGGGATTAGTTTTATGATTAATTTTAGGGCTAAGACCTAAACTGGAGTGGGATATTATTGCCACTCCTCCACCACGGCCACTGGTTCTGGCTGTGTGATAGTTCACATGAGTTGGTGGCGTGGATTCATTTAATGCGACATATTCATCCTGCTGCAGCCAGGTTTCAGTCAGAGCTAAAATATCAATTTTGTAATCACTAATTAGATCGTTTATTAACAGAGATTTGGAAGAAATAGACCTAATATTGATCAGTCCACATTGGATAAAATTGTTAGGTGTTCTTTTAATCTGATTGTTCCTTAAAACTATTTTTATTAAATTATTTGATCTCACTCCTATAGGTTTTTTAATATTAGGCTTATTTTTAACTATACGGGGTTTATTATTAACTACACAAGGAATAGACGCAGTCTTTCTGTTATTTACTACATGGTGGGTTTGTGACAGCTCAGAGTAAAGTGGATGCACAGAGAAGTGTTTTACACTACGACAATAAACTACTGTATCTGAGAAATACTAATAAAAGGACTGGGAGGTAGGATGAGTTATTACATACTTGATTAAAGTGGCTGTTGCACACATGTAGGAGAATATACTTCTGAAAATGTTCACATTTTATATAAATTCATCCTGCAGAACCAACCACTTATACTTGTAATTTAATAATCGCATAATCTATTCATAATACTTATTTATATGGCAAGATATTTTCTCTCATTAAAGTATGCTGTTTATTTATTAATTCTTTACTGTTGGTTACTGTTGGCTATATAGTGATTCACATTGATTTTATGGATATTTTGAAGCTGTAAATAATGAATTATTAATGAGTTATTTTTGTCAGTTTATGACCTTATAACACTTGTTTTATTGCAGTTAATTTTTATTTTTAGCAAATGTTGTTCTGATGTTTTAAGGCAAGAGGAGGCCAATTACATTGAATAATGATACATTAAGTTTGAAATTTTTAATTTCAGAGTATTTCAATGACTGTCCTTTAAAGGGTTAATGGTGAGGTGGACAGTAGTGTAACACTCGGGTTTACCATATCTGATATAGTTCCTTCATTAGTGTCTCAGTCTGGTCACTCATCTTTTTACTGAATCTGTTTTCACAGAAACCAGAGTTATATATATATATTAAAAAACCTGCAATGATGTAGTCCCCCTCAGAGGAAGAAAGAAACCTTTCACTCTTGCTTCTGCATTGTTCTTTCAGTAACAAACACTCATTTATTTCATCAGACAGTAAAATCAGACATCCCAAATTTACTTAAGTGACTGTGAAGTGCCTTTGCTCTACTTTGCCTTTGCTCTCATTTTGACAGAAAATGAAAGTAACATTTTGTTATGACTCTAAACTGGAATGTGTCATGAGTAAATTACAGACATAAGAATGTGGAAATCACCAGTAGTTTTAATGTTGATTAAAGCTCTCATGAAATCCTGACTCAATCAGACATTTGGAGATGTCTATCACTTCAATCCTGTTTAAACCTGTTCTATTTAAGTTGTTTAGTGTGACTCTAAAATCAAATCTATCTTAACTGGCCAGTAGCTATTGCACATTCTATACTGTACATTTCTGAATACTTATTAAAAACAGACTAATTTTATTGTAGACCATTAAGTCTGAGAAAGAAACTAAAAGTGAAGCTAACAAGGATGCAGATTACCAGTGTAAAGAAAGCAAAAGCAAACCTAGGAAAACAGTGTTTTGCATTGATTTAAATGTCATGAACTACAATAACCAGACCTAAAGCTCTGTTTATTCTGTCATAGGTACTTTCCCCGATGCTGTTAATTCCCTCTCCCAAAGGCAAATAGAGTCCTGTGTGTTGAATCAGCTCCACTTTTGAAATTAAAACCAACTATTTAATAGTGTTAGATATCCAAAACTAATGTGAGGACAAAATCAAAAATTAAACAGGTTTATTGTCATTTTGCTGTCCATGTAACCACAGTACAGTCCAGATAAGAGAGGGTGTTTCTGCAGGATCCAACTATGTTAAAAAAAATGACACACATGCATTCACCGCCCATCTCTCCCACCTTCACACATACACACATCCCTAAGGCGCTTACATAGAAAATCAACCTTAGAATAATAATAAATAATTTTAATATTAAAATTAAGACTTAAATATTAAAGCTAAGACTAATATAAACTAAGACTTAAAAATATATAAAAAATTTATACTAAAAGTAATGCGTGTCAGTAGTTTAACATTCTGACTGATTGTGGGATAAAACTGTTGATCAGTCTGTTTGTTCTGCCTGATGAGTGGAGTAACACAAGTAATACAAATTAGCTTAGATTATAAATAGTTAGGTCTGTGCCAACAATGTTTCCCACACAGTCACGCCTTTACAAATAAACTATAAATAAAAGGACATGAACTTGCATATTTACTTTCATAAGCTGTGGGTTTTCAAAATAAAATACCAGTGTAGTGATAAGAGCTGAATTTAACAGCAGAACTCTGGGAACTCCTTTGAAACTCAAACATATCTCAGGTTTTCTCCCAGCTTTGAATACAGATGACCTCACTCACTCTTTAAACAATTAATCACAGGCCTCAGAGGAGTCGTGTGCTCTGATGTCATCATCTGTGTCTTTACACAGAGCTTCAGCTTTCAATTCTGTCTAAAAGGGTAAGATCTCAATAAGCAGAAACTTAAATACATGTGTCTACTCCAGGGTATAGCTATAATAGTCACCTCTATAGTGTAATAGATGGGATATAATGTGACGACTGTGTAAAATGACAATGCAATGGTCACATGTACAGGATGAAGATGAACATTAGTAATACATTTTGTTGTGTTAGCAAAGCCATGACAAGGTTCAACACTCAGTGAAAGTAGCATTTGGAGCCTTAGCATGTAAGTAATGTGCTCCATTTGACAAATGTGCTTCCCATCCAGATATTCTAAGATCTGGTTTTAGCTACATAATGGTGTACGTTTTAAAGTGCTTTTATTGTTTTTTAAGAGTCTTAATGGTTGTACATATATGCTCTTCTGACTAGAATATTCCTTCTAGAATAGAAGTACTTTTGTTGATCCCACAGTTGGGAAATTGCTTTAAAACCATACCTAATTGCCTATTAATAAATGAATGAATGAATGAATATGTTTCTGTTACAAAGTTTGCTCTTTTTGCACCAGCTGCTTTGAGCTACAGCACAACAGTTCCTAATAAGTTCTATGATTCTCATTGTCGTGTTACTATTAGTTTATATATTATTAATGTGAGCATATGCATGATTTCATTACTTTATCTATAATATATATATATTTTTTTTTTCGAACAATGTGCGGTGTTTTGTAATGTCTTGCTCTTTATTTTAATATTTTGTTTGTTTGTTTGTTTTTCTGTTTTTTTTCTGTCTATTGTATGTACAGTAGTTACATACAATTTATTTTATTTTTATACATGTTCGAAAAATAAAATACATTCATTCATTCATTCATTCATTCATTCATATATGTTTCAATAGTGTTGTTCTTAGCTGTTCTGAGGCCCGACAGTCTGTCAGCTGTGAGGTGATAAGGCCAAGGTTGATGACATGTGAGCTGAGATATTGTTCTGAGAACACACACACACACACACACATTTTACAGGGCGTCAGTTGAGGTTGGCAAGCCATGTCAATAGGTGAGACCCAATTAGGAGACAGAGTCAGATGATGTTGCAAAGTCCACTCAAGAACATATTGTCAGTGGATACAGGATTTTTTTTGTACACGACTTTCCATGTCCAATCATGTCCAATAAAATCAGCAAATTTTTGTATTTTACATGTGACCTTAATAATTGTTGAACTGAGACCGATTGAATCCTGAACTCATGTTGAGCTAAACTTATCTCTGGAGCAACAAACACTAACTGATTTTTAACAGTCAATGAAAGATGACTAAGAAGAGTAATATTTGATTGTTACTCCTCATATCCTGTTTTCTGGTTTTTCTAGGGCATGCCAGGTCAGGATGGCCTACCAGGCAGTGACGGTGACCCTGGAGAAGATGTAAGACCATGACAAACTCTTCACATGCCTTTATTCTCCCTGAATCTGTAAATCACCTCTTCCCCCTCTGTCCATCAGGGTCCTATAGGAGTCCCAGGGCTGATGGGAGAACCGGGAACTTTCGGTCCCAAGGTAATGAACATGGATTGATCTTGATTTAACTTTGCATTTCATTTCTGTAAAGTTTAACAAAGAGAAAAGGGAACAGAAACAGTGACATTATTCTGTGGGGTAAACCCAACACATTTAAAGTTAAAACCATCCAGACTTTTGCAGTGATATACAGTGCAGAGCACTAAATATGGACAGACTTTTTCTACTGTTTCTGTACCTCTTTAAAAAGGTTCAACATAACAAGCACTTGAAAGCTCTTCATTTCCAAAGTTACTCATCAAAACAATCTTGGTGTTTTAGAAATGTACTCTGGCTTTCTGCAGGTGTCTAGATTTTTCCCCCGCAGGTATCCAGATGCCTTCGGTGCTGTCTGGATTTTGTTTTTGATTATCAGCCTTAATATATTTGAGGAAGGAAAACTGACAACACCTGCAGGTGTACATACAGGGTTCCTGCGGATCCTTGAAAAGTCTTAAAAGGCATTGCATTTATTGTTCTAAAAATAAAGCCTTAATTGGCTTTAAATGCCTTAAATTACATATTCAAAAGTCTTAAAATGTGGACACATTAGTACGATTTATGTTAGTTTGAAATAAAAAGTATTTGGTAACATTTAGGCTGTCTATATTACAAAAATAATTTAGGGTGAGTGGGTGTAATATTCCTTTAGCTATACTTAGTTTTTTGCAAGTGTGTGTGTTACAACCTCCCTACTCTACAAATGTATACAGGGAGAGGGGTAACACATCTTCAGTCTCTGAAGGTAAGTAAGTAAGGGGCAGACAAAAGTTTCTCACAAAAAAGGTGTGGATTTATTAACAGTGATTTCTTCAACAAGATATTTACAAAAACAATTAAACAAGATGAGTGAGAGTGGACAACATGTGGTACCATAACCCAACAAACTTAGCAAAACCAAAACCACCTAACTGGAGACCCTATCCTAACAAAAGAAATAGAGGGACAAAATAAAAGTCTAACTCCTTACTAGTCCCAAACAAAAATACAGTGATGGCACCAACCTATTAACCTAGTGTATATAACAACAAATGTGCTAAGTGCAATGTAAAGGGTACCCCGTGTAAACTAGCCCAACTCACTCACCCAACAAAGTTTAACCAAGAGACAGCAACAGAAGACCAGACTCAACTGGTCTGAGCAGGAGACAGCTCAACACAGCTGGGGAGGTGGTTTTATATACGGTGTGGCAGGCCAGGATTGGACTGCTCATTATCCACTCAGACTCAAGATCATCCCTGGAGGAGGTCCTGGGGAAGCCACACCCACAAGCCAGATTCCTAAACAGGAGGAGAAAAAACACACACACACTACAATACATGCCCTAGGCATGTAACAGTGTGTTTATATGGTGTGTGTGTGTGTGTGTTATATATTCAAAATTTCAAAGTTATGCTTCTTGATGCAAATGAATTCATGAATGTAGCATCTACTGGACCAAAAAGTCACTTTCTATTTGAAAAAAACAGTTGGGTAAAACTGCCCCCAGGTAATTCATGTGGTGTTTTTTTTTCTTCCCTTTTCGATTTTGGTTCATTGTCGGCTTGGTCTTAAATTTCATTACAAACTGCATTTTAAAAAAAGGCTAAAAAAGTCTTGAATTTAAGTTACCCTGAGCTGTAGGAGCCCTGGCAGTTAATAACAAACATGTTTTGTCCAAATCCACCTCCTGACTTTGAATAGTTCCCTTCCTTTTGTTTTGATCCTGTGACATGTGGTTTATGAAGCAGAACTTAGCAGGGGGAATCTGTGACATGATACAAATATGCATCTGACTCGGATAAAAACAACACCATACACCAAATATGTAGTACTTCTACATTTTACACCTGAAGGGAAATTTAGCCACTATCTGTTTTGCTTCTTTGCACTGACTCTTGATGTATTATTGTGTAAAAGTCATTTTGTTCACCTTTAGTGCTTCAAATGGCCTCATACCAGACTGTTTATCTGACTTCCTTCCTCAAATATGAAGTAATGGACTAGTTTAAATACCAAAAAGACACTGCACTGTACTGCAACATGTTGAACACTTTACAGAGAGCTGAGTCTGTCTTTATTTTGGAGTCAGCCTGCCTGCTGTGTGTTCTGTACTCCAGCCTCTGTTTTCCTTCTGCAGGGCAGTAAAGGTGATCGCGGTGTGAGAGGGCGGCGAGGCCGGGTGGGCGTTGTGGTGAGTCAACTAAAAGGTTACTGGTCTGGAGGAAGCAGATAAGTAAATGAAAATGAATCCACTCTGTAAGTTCAGCATCGTATTGACATTTCTAATGACCTACTGCACTGGCCGCATCGGATTAACTTGACATTAACAGTAAAAGAGAAGTGAAAATAAAGCAGAAGCAGGGACATATCCTGCTTCACTTGAAAAGAAATTGGAGTTTCATTATGGTATCACTTGTATAATGCAAAAAAAATCCTGAGAGAAAGTAATCAAGTCAGCATATAATATGGATCAGCATTATCTCTCTCACAGGCCAACTCTACCATTGACTCTGTCATTTTAAAATATCACATGAGCCAGTGGATCACATATAGACGATAACAGTTTTCCCCTGAATGTCATCAATTAGACACAAAATTAAGCTTAAAACCAAGTATTAACAGGGTCTCAATGTGACCTCAGAACCTTTCAAATAAAGTAATCAATACAAAACATGTTGACGTGGAAGAAAACAAATACAAGCACAACAACAAAATACCTGGTAAAGTGGATCATTTCTTTAAGGAATTCACAACTATTTTCCATCCTGTCTTCAATCAGGTTCTTTGACTGTCATTGATTCAGATCAGAACAGTAAATAATCAGAGAACACTGCAAACTAGTGGTACGAAACAAATCCTATCATCCTTGTGCACAATTTTCTCGATTGGCTCTGTGCCTTATCATTGCTAATATGCCTTTTTTGTGACTGTGACCTTTGACCTACATTCACCAAAATTTAATGGGATCTATTCTGTTGAGAGTTGAGATAGCGAAGCATAAAAGTGGACAAGTCGACTGCTCAACAGTATTGTTCCTTCTGCAGTTCGGCTGCTAAATAAGTTCATGATAGATTCTGTTTGAAGCACTGAAATGTAATGGTGGATGTATGAAGCATTATTTAATTTTTATGTGACCCATGGAAATGACAATAAAGAATCTACTCTAATCAATAATGTAAAGTGCATTGGGTGTCTTGAAAAGCGCAATAGAAATCTAATTTAGAATAATAATAATAATAATAATAATAATAATTATTATTATTATTATTATTATTATTATTAATAATAATAATAATAATAATAATAATAATAATAATAATAATAATAATAATAATAATAATAATAATAATAATAATAATAATAATAATAATAATAATAAAAAACCTAAATGTCCACATCCACATTTCAGTCTTTTTAGCTCTGCTCTGGTCTCCCGAAGAATAAACATGTTGCTCTTTTACAGTAACTGCTGCATGTTTTCACTGCTCAGTCAAAAAAACAAAAACCCAAGCATTGCTCTTTATCTCATGTTATGACTATATTCCATATATTAGTTATGTCTTATGTACACGTGAGAGTGTTTCTGTTAAATCCAAATTCTGTTTCATTACTCTTGTGGGTGGCCAGGCCCTTTATTTGATATTTTGAAGACAGGGGTTTTACCCATGAGTATCGGTCTCTTACTTCCGCATATTTACTTCTGTTAACCTTTAAGTGCAAATTTCCTTTTGATAATGTCTGACAACTCTTACTTTAAGTGCCATTTCTCTGACAGGAACATTGTTTACTACTATTAATATTATTTTTATTCCCTTTCCTTTGTCTGTCAGGGATCCACAGGAGAGCCAGGAGATCCAGGAATCCCAGGGAAACCAGGATCAAAAGGGCTGCAGGGCTCAACTGTATGTGCACAAAACACTGCCATTATACTAAAAAGAAAACAATAAAACCTAAACAAAAAACTGATATTAATTTATTACTAGATACTGAGGGTGTATCTGGTGATAAATATCACCTCCTCCACATCTGTATGTGCATCTAAATGTAAAACAGACAAAACTAAATAAAATAAAACAGTACATTATCATAACATTTCCATTAAACATATCAAATTTAGTGGAAACATTGAAAACATAGACTAAATATCATCAGTATTTGACATCCTGAACTTAAAAATTAACTTTGATATTGAAGCAAAAGGCATAAAGTTTTCATCACTGTAAAAAAAAAAACACAAGGTCTCAAAATAAATATTATTACAGTATATATTTACTTACTCCTGTATACATAAGTATTTAGCTTCTGCAGTTTTAAGTTATTTTCTAATTTTGTATTTTGACTTAATATTATCAAGTTTATATCTGTTTATTTGGTTGTTTCTTTTTCCTCTAGGGGGCAAAAGGTGAGACAGGACCTGATGGTGAGAAGGTGAGTCCTTAAACACAACTCCTTCATATTCTTTTTGTTCCAGATAAATATTATTATGGATTAGTTTAAGTAAACACATTTAAGAGCTACACCAACATTTTGACAGTGCAAAATTACCCCTGGAAATTTGTGGACACAGTTACTTTTGAACTTAACCTTCATGTGTATTTAAAGGAGTTTCCATTTTAACCCATAAAGACCCACACATCCACTGGTGACCAAATTCAACTTCAGATCTAAACTGTTTTATATCTTTTGATGAACCAACACTATCAACACTTGTAGATAATGCAGGTGCTGTACAGTTTGTCATATTTTTGTGGTCATCAGATATGACCCATTTGGACGTTTAGAGGCTCTGTAGTTACCATGGAAACACTATCGTCATCTTCTACAACGTTGATTCACCAGTAAAACCCATTGATTTCAACAAATGATAGTGGATGGGAATGCTTTATTTATGTTCAGTTAATGGGATCTTTACTGAAAAAGTCATCTTTATTCAGTTTCATCTTTTTATTTTTAAAAAATACACACACACACACACACACACACACACACACACAGGACAATATTGGAATAAATGGTGACAAGTCACTTGAGAATGGATAAATAGAGAGAAAAATAATTTTAGAACTTACACAGAAGTTGCTCTGGGTCTTTATGGGTTAAAGCACACATTTTGTGGTAAAAAATTCATTAAAATGAGTCTTGTTACATGATTTACTGACACTGACCAAATATCCTCAAATTAGGGCACAACAAGATTTCAGGCAGAGGATTTACTTTCACATGAAGTCATAAATCATGGCAAAAAAAGAACCAGAAATCTTCATCTTAATATCATTAAAATTCCAGTGTTTTTTTTTTTTAGCTTCCTGATGATGGGAAGTGCTTTATTTAGCCTTGTGGGAAGTAGATCTTATCTTAGATCTTAACTTGGTACTGTAGTTTCTTTGTCAATTCTGCTAAATACAAACAGGTCTGGTCAGGTAGTAAACGAGATAAAAGCACTGAGTCATGTAATAGCAATCTCATTATAAAAGTCACCACAGAGTAGTTTTTCTTCTCTGCTTCTCCTTCCCTAATTATGTTTTGTTTTTGTCATGTGACTCACTCAGCATCTATTGTTGTTTTTACTACAAGTTCCACTACTATAATCTTTACATTGTTTTTAAAGGGTGCTGGAGGGAAAAAAGGAATCAAAGGAACAAAAGGACAGAAGGTAAATCCCCATCAATGATGATGAAACTGGATAAGTATTTACTTCTTCTTTCTGTCCTGTTGGGATTTCCTCACCTTTCAGTTTGTTCCTTTTGTTATTTGCAGGGAGGTGTGGGTGATGGCGGGGACAAAGGACAGGTGAATACTGTTTAAAATCTGACAACATAGGAAGATGAATTTAATATGGGTCATTAATCCCACATATGTAATGACTCCCCACAAACCTAATAACCAACAAATGCAATTACAATTTGCAGCTTCTAACATAATAATCCCACAAATGTAATAGCAGTTTATTACATTTTTGGGAAGTTTTCCATTTTGGAATTTTTACCACCCCACAAATGTAATAATCTGGTAGACAATTGGTTTTACGTTTATTATATTTGTGGAATTATTATATTGAAAGTTGCAAATTTGTATAACATTTGCAGGTTATTATGTTTCTGAGAGTTATTACGTTTGTGGGGTTAACATGGGTACGTTCTGCTTTGTTAATCTTTCCCAACATTGGTCGGGAGAGATTATTGTAATCACAGTGTGTGTGTGTGTGTGTGTGTGTGTGTCTGTCTGTGTGTGTCTGTCTGTGTGTGTGTGTGTGTGTGTGTGTGTGTCCCCGCAGAGACATATCATGCTATCACTCAATGAATATTTGAGATGTCACCATGAAATGACATGGGCATATACACATAGCTCATGCACATCAGATGCAATGATCCATTTGAGTAAAGATCAAAGGTCAAGGTCGCATTTAGCACAAAGATCAAAATCACATCATTGACTCTAATTCAAGAACGGGTTGTCATAGAAAGTTGAGATTGGCACAAAATAGGGGCCAGGTTAGGCATTCTCTGAATACTTGTTTAAAAAGCAAACCGTGGTGGAATGTAAACAGGTTCTCAAGTTGAGTATTCTGCTTCATGCTTCTACACCACTGCATGTAAGTCATAAAATATTTTCCTTTTCACTGACACAGTGGATAATACACACAGTCAGCAACAATGGGAAACCAGCTTCTGCTGTCACCAATCAAAGTTTTATATTTTACAAAATAATAAAAGGGAACTTCAAAGAAAGACAAAATACCTTCAAGCTATTAGAAGAGAGGATGAATTTGTTCATTGTGGTCAGTTTCAGATGTTGCAGCTCTTTCATAATTCATAGTCTGAGTTATTGTTTGTTTGCTATTAATTTTCAGTCTTGTAAATACAAACTGGACTGACTGTATATATCCTCACCGAGGAAAATAAAATTCTCACTTTGTACAGTAATCTACACTTGGCTGTTCTATAATCTCTATAATAATATACATTATATAAACTAAATAGAATACATATCAAATTAAACTTTATTTTCAACAAACAAATTAATTTTAACAAAAAATTAAGTCAGTTTTGAATATCTGGGGAAATTTGTGATGTTAAAATGAGGTCACAAGACAAAAAAAGGTTGCAAACCACTAATGTAAATGCTTATATACACCTTTTCTATATTCAAATCTAAATCAGTTCATAGCTACCCATATATTTGAATAATAAAGAAACAAATGTCTCTCCATATATTGCAGCCTATTCTGTTTTCCACTCAAATCTCTTTTTTTGGTTGCAAATGTGTTCTATTTCTTTGACTAATAAAGAAACAAAAGTATTTTCATATACCCATCAAAAGATCAAAAATCATTCCTGCTTGTTTCCTTTGAAAATATCTTTCCAAACCAGTGTTTTGAAAACCATTAATGAATTAGACATCTTTAAATTCATGTTTATGTCATTCTGTAATTTAACCCTAGCAAGAAACACTTTTTTTTATACATTTAATGTCTTTTTGTATTATAAACATAGAAGCACCCCTGAAATACCACCTGCTTTCTCCATATAATAAACTTTTGAACAGAGTCTGAAACCTTTGTTTGGCTCTGAACAGTATTTGAATAATTTTACGATAAAACAAGCCATTGAATTTCATGACATGGGAATTAAGTAAAGCTCTGAACATTCCTTCTACCACTGGTTTATAAAGGATAAATGTCTCAGACTAAACATAATCCATGCCTTGGAGCAGGCAGAAATCCTCTTTGTTGTATTTTTTTTTTTTACTGGTTTTAAGTTGTTGGTTTGTTTTTTTTAATCCACAATTATAAATGTGTATTTGAAAAAGCACTGTATTCCTTTGCATTAAAATATTTGCAGCTTTTTTTTATGACATCAGATGAACACAACTACTGCTAAAACAACATCATTGTACTTAGAAAACTTTAGAAAACTCTTGTTCATTGAATTTACAGCTTATTGTTTCTATTAAATACATAATTTTGAGTCTAAATATTACTAACATACATAAAGCTTATATTATATACTACAATTCTAATCAGAGTGAAATTAAAAAAGATGTGGAAATAACACTAAAAAGTGTTGCATTCTTTTGCATGATAATATATCCATTTCTTTTTTGGTCGTCTTATTTGTTTTTGTTAGTGGTGTATTGTGTTCTTTATGTCCCAAGTATAACATTCATTCATTCAAATGTACCTTTATTTTACTGTGCTTGTTTTTCTTCTCCATCAGCATGGACCAAAAGGTACTCTTGGTCGTCCTGGGGTTCCAGGTCCTGTTGGCCCCTCTGGCATCCCAGGGTCCAGAGGAGACCGTGGCCCGATGGGTGACCAGGGTATCAAGGGCAAAGCAGGATCAAAAGGAGCAGCTGGACCCCCTGTGAGTAACACCATCATCTGTAGAACCGTTCATACCTACTTTATTTGATCTGATCCAAATTTGCCTCTTTAGATCAGATCCAACAAGTCTATGGTTGGATCTGAAGAGGTTTCCTTGGTTTAGACCAAAGTGACCCATAGATCAGTTAGTTTATGTGGGTGTGAAATCAGTTTTTGGATCTGTGCTTCTGGACCAGAGGAAGGATGTCATCATAAAAACTAACTACAGATTAAAGCAAGGCCGTAATTTGGATTTTTCCATTCTAACTTAGTTATGACTTTGTTTTCTCTAATTCCTTTGATTTTGATTAGTCTTTAGTGCAGTTTTTATAAGTTTTTGTTTTGTTCTTAACCCTCCTATTATGTTACGGGTCAAACTGAACCGTTGTCAAGTTGGAAAATCTAGGAAAAATAGTTACAAGTTTTTTTTTTTAGCCTGCTTGCCTTTTTTGTGATTGACCCTTTCATATTTATACCACAAAAATACTGTTTGAGTCAATTTAACCCAGCAGTCAAACTGGAGGTAAAATGGTGTCAGGAATATCAGACTATTTCTTTCTTTACAACTATGAGACACATTATGTTTTAATATTATGTTTTATATGTTGGTCTTTCAAAACTAATAAAGTGGTGAAACACACAAAAAAAGTTTGAACATATATTTTTTTTAATGAAAAATAAGTGAATTATTATAATTGAACCATTACCTCTAAGGGACACCATTGCATGAAATATTGATAGAATAGTTAATAATGGAATTGTTTGGATTTTTTTTTTCTTTTGGATTATTTAACATGCCCCGGGTTAAACTGACCCAGGACCACCACTGCTGTTCCTGACAAATGAACGTAACAGGAGGGTTAATGCTTAGTTTTAGTTTTGGCAGAATTTTTTTGGTTAAATTATTGTCTAAAAATCAGTTCTTATATCTCACTCAAAAGTTACTGTTAAGGTGATTATACCTTATTTTAGATTTAATGAGATATTTTGACTATGAATGGGAAAATATACTTAGTAAGATTTAGATTTTTGTAGTGTATGTTTTTTTTCCTACACTTGGAAGGAAATAAAGTCAGTAATTATTTGTGTGTGTGTTTCCTCTGCTACAGGGTCCTGGTCTGACAGATGAGCAGGTCCTCCAGCTCTGTAAAGGTGTGGTGACGGCACAGATCTCCCAGTATGCATCCTCTATCCGGGCCAAGTGCTCCCAGGGCTGCCCCATCAACAACCGCACTCTCATTGGACCCCCAGGAGTCACAGGACCACTGGGATCACCAGGCAAAGTTGTACGTTACACACCTGCCTCACAAAGAAGAATACATTTTTTTTTAATTAAATAATATATCTGATGACCATAAAAAGATAAAAACTGCATTTAGTTCAGTGATGATTGACTCTAAATAAAATAAGAATAGATGAGGACTCAATATCATCTGCTCAAAAACATGAGAAAATGAAAAGACTCGGTGAAATGTATGTTAATAAGTGTTAAAATATTTCATGAAAAGGTAAATAAATATCTTGCATTAAATTTGGCTTTTAACAACCAAACTAATTTCTTCTTTTAGGGCAAAGCAGGAAAAGCCGGAGCAAAAGGAGCCAGAGGGGTTCAAGGTGACAGAGGTCTGGAAGGACAGAGGGGAGCGCAGGGTGTACGAGGTAAAATTAACCCTTATGTGCACAAACCAGGACTAAATGTTTTACAGATCAGACTATATTGGTGTTCCTGTAAATACCTTCAGATAAATCAGGTTAATTGATGACATTAGCCTAAAATCCTATTAGTTTTAAATGGATGTGCTCAGCTTTTTCAGTCATTCCTTTAATATAACTTGTAGCCTAGCCAGACTATCTCTATTCATTATATGTATGAGTCTAGTGGTGCTTCATAGTCAGGGGAGGCGGGGCTAAAAGGTTGTCTTTTAAATCCCTCTGTATACAATAGGACAGTACTATAACCAATCACCATAATCTTTAGGATGACATAGCTAGACACTGGAAAGTTCACAGAGGAGTCCAGAGAAAGTTAGGAATGACTAAACAAAATGGTGGATTATGGAGCTTAACGACTGTTGTTGCTTCTGTAAAAAGAATTTAAAGATTGCTGATGTTTTTCTCATTCTTCACTCATCTTTTATAAAAGGAAACCTCCACCCATTGTTGTTCTTCTTCTATCATTGTTTACAGTTGTTTCTCTCTGAATCATTGCAGCCTCATTTTGTTACACCCACCCGCTGACTATACTTCACCGTGATACGTTGCCCAGTTTCAGGGAAATCTAGCCAAAAGTTACATTGAGCATAACTAGACTACTTTGGTAGCACATAAGATTTACTGCCGCTAGGGGTGTCTAGTGCGGCTAGGCTATGTAACATGGTGATATTGTGCAAATTCTGTGCTTTTATATATATTTAATCCTTTACTTAAAGACATTGATTGATAGCCTTGGATATATTTTATTGCCATATATGTGGTTTCAGTCAAGTTCCAAATAATTTCAGGCAACAGAATCTCCAAAGTGGGTAAGAATGTTCTTTTAGATTTTAAAAGTCAAATCTGATGATTTTGCTGTATTTTACAAGATGATATTCAAATGACTTCAGATCAAAGGTCATGTGTGGTCATTATATGGAGCTAAATACATATTAAAGGCACTGTTACGTACCATATGCATGAATGACATATAAGTTGATAAGAGCTTCCATGTGATTTTTAGGAAATGTTGCTGGTGCAAGGTGATGGTAGCTGCTGCTGTAGAAGCATCTGGAGGTTTAGATGGCAAATGTCTACATTTTTTTTTTTAAGTATCTGCTTCAGACATTAAATGTGCTAAATCTTACACTTTAATAAGATGAATCAGAAAACAAATTACATTAGTGCTGTTTAGTTCATGTTTTTAATATATGTGACCCGCCACCACGAAACCAGGCATAAGTCGCGCTGAGCCGTTCAGAGCTACAGCCAAATTTAGGCTGGAAGGTGATTTGTTATTTTTACATCTTATCAAAAAACGGTACCTTAACACCTCTATGTTCAGTTCCTGTGGTCATTACATTGAAATCCAATCAATAAAGGTGTTTATTAAGTCAATTATTTAAGTGGCGACAAAAGTTTAGGGATTGCTGAGCAAAGACAAAGACGACTTCCACCTCTTTTCGCCGAACAAACCGATCTCCGTTCCGTGAGTAAACACCCAAGTGTTCGGTACGAGGTAAAAGCTTATATTGAATGCTCTTGTCCAATAGCGTAAGCTAAATGATTATAATACGTTGCAATTCTGTCCTATTATTATAATATATAAAACTTCTGTGACATGTCCATCAGAGTGTCCTTTAACATCTGTGAATAATTTGTGTCAATCGGATACGAATTATTATGCATTGCTAAGGACTTCCTACCCCAAAACAATCCAAAACTTTAACGGACAATATCTAAAAATATGCAAATTGCAAAATGTGTCCAAATGTTGATATTAAAATTACCATAACTTTGGTTCTACTTATGATAGAAACATAATTTTTTCACCATCTTAAACCTTAGTTTCCACTCTACCAATCTACACAGATAACTCAGTTTTGATTTCCAGACACTTATGCCTGGTTTCGTGGTGGTGGGTCACATATATGATGGTGTGTTATTTCACATACATAGTGGTTTATGTACATGTATACAATGGATTTGTAAATATTCCACTAGAAAGAACCTGTAAAGTAAATGGATCATAATGTGCAGACAGTGTTTTGAAGTAGATCTGGTCGATCTGAGACCAATTTTCCTTTGGACTAAAACCTATTCTCTTGTTCATTCTAAGAATTTCACATTTTGACCCCAGACTTTTCTTGGAACCTTGAATCAACCAGCTTTGAGTTGAGAACATGGGAACATTTCATTAGTTTTACTCCAAAAGCATTTCACTTGTAGACCAGTGTAGTTGATCATCAGTGTGGTATGGATCCTTTTAGGATTCAAAAATTCAACTATTTCTTCATGAGTCTATGAACGTGGGGGCCAGCTAGGGACATAAAGGACAGAAATCCTTAAGAATACAAAGGAGTCAAACATCAAATATGAAAATGAGGGTAAAGAACTGAAAAGTAATGTGAAAATGAGTTCTTCAATGAGTTACAGACTTGTTTGTTTTTTGTCACCAGGTTCAAAGGGACAAAAAGGTGCCACAGGTGACCCAGGTAAAGGCCTTGCAGGACCCGATGGACCACAAGGCCCCATAGGTAAAGTACAGCACCGTACGAAAAAATCCCCTAACAGCTATAGAGATGATGTTTATCACATGTTAATTTGTCAGTTTGATAGTACCGTGTTCCTCAGAATATACAAAAATAATCATCATCAGAAAAATGTGGGGGAGTTTCTGAAAACACTGTCTGAAAGGCTGAAAAGATCAAAGACTCATATCAGATTTGTGACATCTCATTTTATCTATGTAAATAACCTAATATTGAAAAAAAAAGTTTTCCAACATTTAAGCAGCTCCTTATTAAATTTGTAAATAGTTTAATATTTAAATACAGTCATCCTTCAACATGACTTCAACCCGAATGAGAAAAACCCCCCAAAACAAAACAAAAAAAACCCCAGGATGATAGTTGTTAATCTACAGTAGACCAACTGCAGTACCATGGGGAACTCCACTGTTAATGACAACTGTGGTATTCTGCCAGGTGGAAAAAAAGATCTCCTGAACACGTAAACCTCACAACATATTTTGTCACATAAAATATAAGTTTCTTCCTTTCAGTTTTTAAGTGAACTTGTCATTTCTTAAATAGTTGGCCATTGTAGTACATTTATCCTTTCAACATAAACTTAATAATAAAACAAAATGCATAAAAAGATTTTCATAAATTGTCGCATTTTACATGTAAAAGGCCTGATTCGTTCCAAGGCCCCAAATATTACCCCTCAAACCATTTAAAAATTAAACAAATTCACCAATTTTCTATGAAATATATGTTAAAAGTAAAAGAAAATGTAGATTTTAGATTTAATTTATTGGTCTCAGTGGGGAAATGTGTCTTCACTGACTGACCATTAAACCATTAAAATGAACCAGAGATGCGAGTCATTTTCATACCATTGTGGTTGTTTTGTCACTTTCACCTTCAGCTGTGTTTGTTGATGGACCTTTGGTGGGTTGTAGATCCAGGGACAATTGCCTTTGATGACTTTTCGTGATCTTGCTGGGGTGTGCGGGACATATACGTCGTCGGGGTGGGAGATGGCACAGCTCGTGAGCATTTTTTCGGGGTGTTTTTTTTCCACTAATTCGGAGGGTTTGTGGAGTTTCACCGGTATGTCTTTTGTTTGTGCTGGTGGAGTGATGGTTACCTCCTCCTTTTTTTATCATCTCCTGTTTCACTTCAGTTGGTGGCGCGGACCGCTTCTTCTTTTCATTCGCACCAGGAATCGTTTTCTTTGGGCTTGTGATAGATAACAAATGTGTGCTGTGGTGAGGTTTCGGTGGGTGCACTCAGAGGGACTCACGAGGCAGCAGTAACTCTGTCCTTTACACGTGTATGGTTAGAAGGTAAAAGGTCACCAAAAGCATCATGGTAGCTCCCTCATAGCCAATGGGATGCTACGTAGAGTACGTATATGATATATTTATGTACATTACATAGTGACATACAGTAATGTACATAGTATTTGTCTCGGGGGTTTCAGTTTTGTTTCATAAATCGAATTTTCTTTCGTATTCAGAGACAAAAAATTGAGGTAACGTTTTTTTCGTTACTTGGGATTATTCTTAAACTGGGTCTTTCATAAGTAGAGGTACCACTGTATGTGTAAATGTTTTGGTCAATTCTGTTCTTATGGGGAGTCGGACACTTATTTGTCAGCACTAGTACAATATTTAATTTTCTTTTTCAGGTCTTCCAGGTCACCCAGCTGAAGCCAAAGATGGTATGGAGGGTCCTCGTGGTCCACGTGGTTTCCCTGGTCCAGTGGGAATCACTGGGATGCTCGGGATTGCAGGTGTTCCTGGGTTTTGTGAGGCACGAGACTGCAGCATTCACGCGCCGGTGACGCGCAAAGAGCAGGGCCTGGTGAAAGGACCCAGCAGCTCCAAAATATAAACCAGAACCAGAGCAACAAAACCTGCTCCGTTCTTCATGACTTGACTGAAAATGTCACTAGGCCAAGTACAGTACTGAGGGACACCCCGCTGTCAGGACAACATCATGAGAAACAGGGAGTCTGCAAGATGAAATTTCATCTTTCATCCAAGCCAGACAAGGTGTCCAGTGAACGTTTCACTTTTTATATAAACTATACCAGCAACAACTCAGTTTGATGTGAAACAGTCCCATGATTATTTGAAAAAGTTTCTCAAAGTTTAGTCTGTTTTGTTGTCCAACGTTACCATAAAAAAATAAATAATACTCTGTAAATATTTTGTAAAGTATCTCAAATGTGTACTGTTCTCTGACATACATTTCAGATAAACTGTAAATGTTTTTTTAATTGACGCCCTCAGTTTGTTTGTTCATTTAATTTACCCATCACTTGTAAAAAAATAAAATAAAAAAGAAAAGAATGAAATGATATAAATGACATAAATTCCAAATTAAATATTCAAGGAGGAATGCAATTACTAACTCAGATCTCAATAAAAAAAAAGACAATGGTAAGCTCATTTGTTGACAGGTTAATGTCGAGAACATCAACTCCATGAATATCTGGTCATTGTAATAAATGAGACAAATTGTAGAGAAATGTAATGAGGTTTATTTGCTTTTGCATCCGTCTCAAAGAATGAATGAAAGGACACGACAGATGCAAAGGTTTTGTCTTTACAAATATGACATGACAAATTCTGATCAAATAAAAAAAAAGAAAAGAAAACACATCTGTAGTCATTCATTTGCAGCTTCTTAGACACCCAAACAACACTGGGTGCAGGTAACCAGCTGTCATGATTATTCACACTCCAACAAACACTTCATTTTTGTTTTATCACATTTGTTTTTGGTTTATATTTGAGATAAAAAATAAAGGGTTATATTATTCAACATAGAGCATTGGACATTAAGAACTCACTCCCTGATTTATGTGATAATTCAAATGTTGTAGAATGATATGACTTCAAATAAATACAGAAATAAATAAACAACACGTGATGTCAGTGCTGGCAACAAAACACTTGGATGAAACTGCATATTTTGTTTGTACTTTGTCTGAAAAAGAGCCAATAATACACAAAGCACAATAACAAAACTTAACAAAAACGGAGTAAAATCACACAGTCCTGAGTATGGAAGGTCAAAAGCAGAACACAATTAAATTTTTCTGGAAGACTTTTGAAATCTAATTCTGTGAGAACTTTGGATCCTAATGCCACACTTTTCCAAGTCAAAGATTGACCAAAAGCAGGAGAGAACATCTTTAAAAATGAAGTCAAGTAACTAAAGCTTTGCCTGATCCAAAAGAATGTTACCCCTCAGACTTTCAAAACCTTATGGTATTGTTTTCAACTTCCATTGGTTGTTTATTATGTTTTCTTTTTCTCATCTACCTCTTTTCAGGGTGCAGTGTGGCCCCACCAAGTGTAATTTTGTTGTGACTCATGTGCAATGACAAAGTCAATTCTTATTTATTCCAGACTTTAAAAATACACCATCTTAGCATTTGAGAAACCTAGTTGCAGCTCAATTAATTTGTCGTACTCTATTTTTATTACAGACTGTCAGATTAAAGGTAGGTTAGGAGATATTTTCTGGAGCATTTTGTTTTTTACCACATTACTTGAAAACCTCTTCACGACCCAACCCTAACGCCATGCTATTTCAAATGCATGGCGTTAGCTCACCCAGATTATCTAGTATGCCAGAAAAGACAACAACAACCGGTCTGAAAAAAAAAAGAAGAAAAACTGCTTGAAAAATCAACTGCTAGGATAAAGGACATGAAGAAGGAAACAGGACGAGAGAGCGTCAGTACGGCTTTCCAGAGTTGGCATAAGCTAAAAGTGGAAAAGGGACTACATAAATAAATATTGATAAATATTGCTTATTGTTTTGTTATACTGCTGGCACTAATTGACGTTGAGTTCTGGTGAATGCTCATGAACCTCCGTGACCGCTCCAGACAACATACCCATTCCTGTATTTTTAAAGGTGTGGTTTTGAGGGGTGGGCTGAAGAGGCATGGGTAGATACTTTTAAAATATAGCTTGCAAGAACCGTTTTTCCAAGATCTCCTACCCTACCTTTAATAATCACGATTCCTAATGGTACCTGTTACTAGCTTATTGTTAGTGCATTATTAATGTTAAATAAATACAATAAATTAAAGGTGTCATTCCTTCGTTATTTCATTAATATTGTTGTGTTCTCCGTTGTTATTGAATACATTGTGTGTTGGTTCTATTTAAAAAAGCATCTGGATTGTTTTGTTTCCAGCCGTTTTTGCACGGTAGAAAAATGACTTGAGTTTACCGGTACTTCCTCGTACATGTCTATAGCGCTGTGATGAGACGTCTCTGATTGGCTAAGAATGCATGAAGGAACACTCGCCCCTCTTGCTCTCTGTGTGTGTTTACCTTTACCAGAGTATCATCAAGTTAGGTTTTGTGCCATTGCTTGTTCCGAAAACATGCAGGGAAAAAAACAAGGCTTTATTTCCACAGATAGCACAAGAACCAGTTTGCTCCACCATTTTTTTTAAAGTTTGTGCAGCAGCTACTGTGGCACCATCTTGTCTTGTAGATGCTAATGCTAATGCTACTTTAGATTTGCTGCAATGGGGGACGGGCTTAACCCCAGGTGGGTGATGCTAAAGTCCATCTGACGTCAGATGGACCAGCTTTTTCTGGGTCTCTCGTTCCTCTTGTTTTTTGTGAATACGATATGCAGCCAGTGAAGGTAACAAACCACTTTCAAAGGCAGCATGTGTTGGTAATTCGGGGTGACCCATCAGATTCCAAAAGGAGCGTGGAAAAGTGGTTTTCAGCGGAATGACACCTTTAAGATAATAGCTACAATATATAAAAATATGCCATGAAAATAAATAAGGAATGTGTGAAAGATTAAAGTAATCGAATCTGCTAACTTTGGTCCAATATTATTGGAATGCTGAAAAATGTTAAAAACTTAAATGTATTTCCATAGTTTGCTGGTAACATTTTAGCACCAGTGAGATGAAAAAAAACCCTGTGGTTTTAATAAATAAATTCCAGTGTTTTGCCAGTAATGCCCATAGTTGTTTCTTTGGTCCACTGAACTGTTTAGCACTGCTTTAGCACCTAGTTTGTGGGCAGATTTTAGCTCTGAAAGGCAGACATGATTCTTTTTCAGGAGGAAAAGAGGGATTTAAACATAATCATTGTAAGGTGAGCTAGGATTGGCTGACCAAAACTAACAAAACAACCAAACTTCTCATTCAACGTATTCTTCTGTGCTTTGTAAGGTAAATGAATATTACGATCCTCATCCTGTTATTGCATTTATTCATATCAGTATTTACCTTCATCAGTTTGTACGTTACAGCTGCCTTGGTGTGTGCTTTTGTCCAGCTTCATCTCCCACTCAGAGAATTTTTCCAGTTACAAGCAGATGTTCTTTCCTACTCTGACGCCCTTTGACCTGACGTCAAGGATATTTATGATGCCTTTCCATTATATCATAACAGCATGAATCGAATCTTTTCTTTCTCAATACCTTTGTTGTCCGCTGCAGATGTAATATTATACACTATACTATGACACTGAAGGGGCATTGTTCTTGGGCTTGTTGTTCTTGTTTCAATTTTCCAAATGTTTCAAAAGAGAGATACTACTATCTATGATTGTTGTGTCTTTTTCTGCATTTTTGCCTGTACGTTTTGATCTTCTTGCTCCTTTTCCACTTTTGTCTTGTAGCATGTTTTATCACATTTTCATCATGTTTATACTTTTGCGTTTTCACCTCTTACAAAACGTTAACATCCTTATTTCAGTCTTTAAAATGGAGAGAAATAATGTTTGGGCAATTCTGACTGTAATTATTGACACTGAATAACATTAATCTTTATATAATGATATCTTTTGGCTGTATTTCCCAGTCTTCCTCTGTTCTCATGGAACCGTGACAAAGGCAATAATTTGAATAGTAACTCAGGTGAGACCAGGTGTTACCCAAGTACTATCCTCAACGAACAAGGCAATTCGAGTCAAGCTGAACAATAAAAAAAAAGCCATGTTACAATTAATTTGCAGATATTGCAGTTCAAATAAGAATGAGGATTTAAATCAAAATGATGAAATTTACCCCCCAAAAATGTCATATATATGATATGTAATCTATTGCATCTCTATAGTACCAATGTTTCATTCGTACCATCATGTAGTGCAATTTTATTCCTATCTTAACTGACCATCCTTAACTTTAATTCCCTTGATTTTCAATGCCATCTAACCAACAGGCCTCATGCTAGAACGACTTGGACTAATAAATCTGTTCTTATATAACAGTGAGTTGAATTTATTCATTCACCATATGTAGTTTTCCTTCTGCAGTGAATGCAACTTAGGGCAAAGACACACCAACATGACTTTCAGGTTTCATCTACACAACACGGTCAAAAAAGTGTGAAGATCATACCACGTCGACTACCGACTTGAGCGTATGTTCTGTGCTTGCCCGAGGTGTAAAAACTGGAAATGATGGAACATCTCTCGACCAAAACACATAACTCGCTGTTGTCAGTCATTGTCGGCAGACAGTGTTGAGCAGTCAAGATGGGTTGTTGTTGAACTTGTTTAATGCAGGGCTCTCTCCAAACACTAGCATAAGGACGCACTGCCTCCTTGCCACAATCTGAGTGCCTCCTCACCAACCCTCCATCATAATTTTCCTTTTGCAGCCATTGTGCTAGTGAACACACTGACATTATGCCAGCATTTAAAAGGCCACTTTCTGCAAATAACTCCAGCTGACACGACTCATGACCAAGTCCAAGTGCAAGGTATACATGAAGCCTTCTGACTAGAAGATGATCTCTAGTCTGGACGGGGGACGGACATCCCCCTTCCTAATCTCCCAGCACCACACCTCACGTATTGGCAGATGGTCAAGTGCACCTTCTTGCTCAGAATTTCTGGGAGAGCCCTGTAATGGATGGCTAGTAATAAGAAGATAGTAGTGTTTTCAACTCTCTGACTTCTTCTTGTGGAAGAAGAAAGATGTCACAGGCAAAAACTGAGGAGAAATTGCACTGTGCTAATGTTGTTCATAGTGCAGTCCATAGTCAAGACTGAAATTCATTCAGATATGATACGAGCACTTCATGGTCTATTGTAGAAGACAATAGTGTGAACTACTTTGGTATAGCTGGATTCACACGTAAGCTTCTTAGGTCTCATCCACACAGCAATGCAACAAGGTTTCGTTTTGTACAGGATAGAAAAGATATTGCGTCCACACTGGGAACGGATCAGTATCGTATCACATAAACATGGCAAAATGTGTGCTGAAAATGATGCAATAGACATGCCACACCTCTAGATGTGCTGTAAGACAGTCCCACCGGATACACCAGAACAATAGAAGTAAAGAACATGTGCATACCGGCTTATATCATCGCCAAACATACCATGGAAATAAACAACAACAACAAGGCATGTGTAAGTGTGTCTGCTGCTCATCTCATTGGTTTAACATCAGTAGATTTTCCTTCAATTACACCAGTAAACTTAGCACTGACTGCAGCTCTGCTATTACCACTACTCTGGTGTCCACCATGATGGTCGCTGTCTTGTTTATGAATGAATGTTTCTCACGCAGCTGCTATTTGTTCTGGTCATGTGGTTGTGATGTAGTAGATGATAGGCATACTCTGTTTGACTCGTCCACACACCAACGCAACAAAACCGTTGTCTGATCTTTCCACTCTGGAACCTATTCTCAAAAGATATTTTGGGGCACCCCAGGCACCGTTGTGTGGTTGTGAGGCCCAAATGATAACAAATCGTATTGGATTCACTCGAAAACGTTGCTGTGCAGACGGGGCCTTATTCACTGATTCACTAGTCAAGGTCTATCCCACTGGAGACAACATTAACGATGGCCAAGTGAATGGAACTCATACAGAATAGACTCATGTCACCAACGTCGTTAGACTGGCTGACGACATCCCACCGCCAAAATTTGGGTTGATGTGTTTTTGCCTTTAATATGCAGACCTGTAAGAATTGTGTCTAAGTACTTTGCTATAAAAAAGACTTTCAGTCAAAAATTGTGTATTTCATCACTTCTACAAATTTAGGTTTAAAAACTCTTCTGAAAATGTTAACATTCAGTTCATTTATAAAGTTAATGGGTCATATGGGACACAGCTTTCTGAAGTTCCTGCATGAGGCCCAAGCTTTCCCTTTTATTCCAGCAACGTGATAATCTCTTATTTAAATAAATGCTCAAATATTATTTGAGTCTAATTTCAATGTCTAAATTTTTCTGTCAAACAAGTTTTTAAGTAGTTAAACATTCATGTTGAACCCTGATACAGTACAACCTTCCTGTACAAGTGTATAATTGCAGTAATAATTTACTTAGTATGGAGAGTAGAAATCCACAGTATGAGCAAGCATCATACTATACATACTAAGTATATACTTCATACCCTGACAGGAGCAGCCTCTGCTCACTCAGTTCACATGTTCATCATGTTGATGCAACATTATAGTCAAATGGAAAACATGATTGTGATCTCATGTGAAAGAAAATATCATTGTGATTCTCCTTCCATATAATCTTCCTCCTCCTCCTCCTCCTTTGCCATCTTCCTGATGCACAGGTCATCTTATCTTTAAGATAAATATGTTAATAAAAACTGTTTATTTTTTTATTTTATATTTTCTTGTATCATGTTTTTTAATTGTCATTTTTCTTTCTAACTGTACTTTTTGTGTTTAAAAAAACTAAAAATAAAAAAATTAATCAGGGGTAGTTTTGTGTGGCCCCTCTAGAATAGATTAATTATATTTCAGTTAATTTCAATGGAGAAGACTCATTTGTAAAATGAATAAATTGCAATACAGGCTCAGTCATGTACTGCAAGGTTGTACTGTATATATAATTTCTAAATGGCTTCAACTAAACCATTTCTCATGTGCAAATTTCTCGTATTGCTGAAATTTCCTACTTGCATACTCAGATAAGAAATGTATGATTCTACATTTCACTCATTGAAATTTCCTCAAGGAATACTTCCCAACATTCCAATGTCAAATACACAATCCTACAAAGATACTTTTGTTTTCCTCAGCTGTGTGTATTCATGTTTGACCTTTTATGGCCACAATCAATCATCATAACTTCTGTGCATCAGATTTGTAAACTGTAAGCTGTTTGAAAACATGACACTCTTTAGAAATGTCTTTTTCATACATCCTGTGACTCAAGAGTCCCCCCATCTCATACCTGAATCTACTTTAAACTATATTTGTGCTCTAAACTACAAGATATTCAGGAGAGGTCTTAAAACTCTACATAGATTTATGAGTCAAATGCATATCTAAAAGAGTGGAGTTTGACTAAACAGACTAGAATCAGTTGATCTGAATTTAAACCCTGAGGGCTGCATTAAACTTTACACTACACTATTGAATGACTTTCCAGTGGCCACAAAAATTATATTCACAATCTTCAACATATTAGTGACCAATTGTCTTAATGTGCTTGTAAGTAAATGCAGCCCTTGACAGAAGCTTTGACATGAATGTACGATGCAAAAGTGAAGTGTAAGAATATAAGATGCACAGAGGTATTTTTCAAGCACTTCTGTAAAGGAAAACACTCCCTGTGCAACATGTTAGCATTTACAAGATATATAGTAAGAAAATAATGTTAGGTACTATAAAGAATTCACACATAATACATTCATACAAAGACACGAAGCTTAAGCACTGAGCTACCTAAAAATCCCTACCACCACACCATGGCAGCATTGCACATTGATAGCAGAGGTCACAGCGGTTTTGACAGCGTCTGTTTTCGACAGAGGATCTCAGTAGTTTGTGCAGAATCCAATAACTACCAAGGCCACGAGCAGCAAGAAAACACATCCTGCAAGAGAAAATTTCAACTTTACTTCCTTATATCAGCTGTCAACTACATCCACATTTACAAGCTGACATGTTAAGATGGTAAACTATGCATTTGGTTGCAACAGCTTTTGGGTGAATTCTTATTGGCAATGAATGCGTTGGTTAGTGTCCCCCAGCTGGAGTCTATCATTGCAGATATAGGCACCTCTGTGATGTCCTCTGTTTATTGTTCTTGGAGGTGAATTGACCCTGACCATTTTTACCAGTCTTACAGCCATCAGTAAATAACAATGCTTATGAGTTGCTGTTAAATGCTTTGCGTTCCTCATCATTCTGAGTGTTAAGGTCGACAACAATATTGTTTGAAATAACAATGCATTCATCCCCTGAATGTTTTAAAAGTTAGAAAGGAGTTAAAAATAGAAAAGAAATACATAGTTCTTTATTTCTGGCTTCCCTGAAACCCCCCCCCAATCGGATAGTCAAAAATAATCTAATCTTAATCTTCAGAATCGGATCGATTCTTGAAATTTGAATTGATACCCAGCTCTACTTATAAGCTGCATGTACATATGTACACTGGTTTCACCAGTTGTAGTTTAGCTTTATTTACTTGAAAGGCAACAGTGCATATTGAAAAACATGCCAATGTAAATGTGCTACAATTAACCAAAAAACTATTTTACATCTGTAGTCCCATCTGTATACAGAACAACTGTAAGGGAAATAACTACAGTTTGTTGTAGATAGTAGGCCTAGGCCTAATGTAGCAATGCTGTCTTAACTTTCCCTAACAATATTCTCTTAACAAAAAACAATCTGAAATAGTGCTCACCCTTAGGCTTTGTTTGAGTGGCACTGTTGGCAGGGTTGTGTGGGACTGTGGGTGGTTGGGACCGTTGGCAGGGTTGAGCCTTGTAATGGATTCTTTCCTCCCTTGTGAAGCTCCCCTATAGACAAAAAAGGACGACAGTGATCCCAAAGTTGAACCACAGATTAATTTTAAAGTATGAAAAATAGAAAACTTCATACACTTAAGTCTAAATCAGGCATGTCCAAACTATTCCACAAAGGGCTGGTGTGGCTGCACGTTTTTGTTCCAACCAACCACACACAGTTTGACCAATCAACTCTCTGAAGACTGAGTTCAGTTGATTAATTGAGTCCAGTCTGGTGTTATGTTGCTTGGTTGGAACAAAAACCTGCAGCCACATCGGCTCTTTGTGGTATAGTTTGGACATGCCTGGTCTAAATTAAGCAATGGTGCTTGGCAGCCTGTACTTTTCCCTGGGTTTTACAAACTTTAAAGATGCATTTGTATGTAATTTAATTGCTTTAGAAACATGATGGAGCAAAATCACCCCCCCCCCGCTCAAATACATGCACATATGTGAGTTTTCTCTGGAGGTTGGCCCACTCCACCATCATTTGGACTATCTAGTCAATGAGAGAGAAGTGAGAAGTGAGTGAGAGAGAAGTTCAGGCCCCTGATCTGGGCCACCGTATATAAGGTATGTCAGTCACCCATGTGGCCATTAGAAAAATAGTGCAGAGGGTGGGGGGGTGAAATCTCATTCCATCATGTCAGAAAACATTCAGAAATGCCCATTTCTTCTGAACTGCTCTTGTCCAAATCCATTGATTTTATTGAATTTCTTTGAAGTTCTATTCCATAAACGTCATTGGTTCAATAAGCCAATCCTTCAGGAATATGGCAAATTTTTTTCATGAAGTATATACACAATATTTATTCTGATATTTTATTCTGATTGAAAGAGAAATTCAGGTTCTCAGGAAAATTGCTGCTTATCAATTAATTGTTAAATTGATAAGGTCACCCAACTAATTATTAATGAATTAATCAATAATGTGCTTTTGCTAATGCCTATTTATTGGTGGACTGACGATCACATTGTCCTCCTTACGCTAAATAAAGTAGTGTAAAACCCCTTAGATTAATTGAAAATACAGCACAAAGCCAAATCTGTGGTTTTCACAGGACAGTGACACAGATATTTAGATCTTATTGAATATCATGCAATTATTGTATCAACAGTTTATCAAGTGAGGTCGTTGTTAACAGGGGCCACTTTACTGCAACATTGTCCTTGACATTAACATTTGCATTGGAGTCATTTATTATAAATCTGGGTAAACTCACTTTCTTGTAGACCTTGTGAGCGGTACAATCAACACAGTCAGATATCTTCATCTCGTCATCACCGTCTTTTTTGCATGGAGCAATGCAATCCTTCTGCAAATCATTAATCCGTGCTATTGTCTGCACCAGAAAAATAGTAAAAAAAAATCTAAATAAATAAGACTAAACTAAGCTGTGGCCAACCAAGCATTAGACTGAATGAGCAGAACACGTACAAAAACAACAACAAAAAAAAAATGTGAAACAGAAAAATAAGTCTCACAGTGGTTACATTCTAAAAACAAATACATCAACACTCTCACAAATCTTTAGCCATTTTCTTCTTCATTTCTCCTCAGTTTTGCCCAGAGTTTAGTCTCTCAGACAGAACTGTGCAGCAAGAGGAAGGAGCCATTTAACTAATGTCGCTTCATTTTTACATGTTTTTTTCCCATGTGATGCTGTTACTGGTAAGTGGAGCAAAGTCCCAAACACAGCAAACCATAGTGGAAAGTAAAAAATAAAGGAAGCAGTTTGGTTCTGTGCAGGTTGTTACACCCCACACTCTTTGTAAAAATTGTGTTTTAAGTACAAATAAATGTCACATTTCTTGATTTTTGGACTTTTAGTTCAATATACTGGGTTTCCATGTCTTTGGCATATGACCATGACCCATGACCAAAAACAAAGCACTGTTGCTAAAGTCAGTCAAAATCTATGTTTCTGTAATGATATAAAAATGAAGGACAACTTTTTTTTGCATAAAGCTTCATGAATTTAAGTTTAAAAATACATTTTCCTTTGCCATTCTATTCTTTCTGTGGAAAACTTGCTTCTACACAAAATGGTTTTACTTGCACACTTTATAAATGTGCTTTTTGTGTGAGAGCGGTTGGCACTGCTTCAGCAGGGTGACGCATATACTAATCACACTCAGAGCTTAACACCAGCACTGTGTGGAAAATGAAGAAGAAGATTTGTGCATCTACAGCATTATTCGTTCATCATGCAGCCTCGTGAAATGTGTCGTAGTATGAAGGTGGTGTGGGTCAGCAAAATGAACAGCTGTCTGTATCACAGTTTATATAAAATGCAAAAGAATAACTGCTGGAATTTCACAGAACATGAAGCAGCTTTTGCATTAGCCGTTAGCAGACACAGCATAAGGTCTGTCAACACCAAGAATCATGTCAAACTGATTTAAATCATCTATAGTACAGACTCCAGTCCACATCACAACTGAGCAATTTGATTAGCAATAAAAATACTGACAGACAATCCATCTGAATTTAAGGTAGCACTGCAGCTCTTATTTCATTTATTAATCACATATATCAGACTATTGGTAGACAGAATAGAGGTATACTGCAAAGGTCTGGAGCAATTACATAAACCATGTGTTCAGTTCAGGCAGTGGCAGTGGAGTGGAGGTTTTTTTTTTTATTCTATTGTAGATTGTGATAACCTCTGAGGATATTTTTGTCAAACTTAATACAACCTCTTAGTATTTATTATTTATGTAATATTTTGGTTTAACAACCCAGAAACATGTGTTGACTTAATATTTGCACTCTGCACACAGGTTTTACTTACAATGTTGTAATTTCAGTGACAGATCTTGGTGTGGACAGGCCGTAAAACTAAACAGATTTCAATTCAAGAGGGAGATTAAACTCTTACACATTTACCCATTGGTGAAGATATAGAAACCAACTACTTTAAGCTTTGGTTGCATGTTTCACTGTTTAAAAAAAGAGAGAGAGAAAGGTCTGTGTGTGCTTGGTTATATGACAGACTTTAGAACTACTGTATGACTATGATGACTTTACCCTTTCACTACACCTCACATTGTCACATGACTAATAATGTAGTTTCCTTGATCAGGCGGAGTCTCATACACAACAAAGAGTCTCTTAAAGGGGACGTATCATGCAAAATGTGTTTTGTAATGTTTTGTACAACACAAATACTTGTTGTCTGTGTGTGAGAATCATCCACTCTCCTTTTCTCCTGATCCATTTCTTATTGGAGGGGGACGCAAACACTATGTTTTGGATTTTCTATGCTTTGTACGTCACATGCAAAGATTCATTTGAAGACCCCACCCCATCAGCTCAGATAACCCCACCTACAGATCACAGCCACCTCTGCTCAGACTCACAGATCCTCCATTATTCTCTAACGGTAGCCCTGCTGTGCGTCCGGTGCTTTGGGGTCTGAGCCCTGGTTGCCGTGCGTACATCCAGGCCTGCAGTTGGTCTGACCCGGGTTGATCAGATGAGCTGCTCTGTGGGTGGCACTGTAACCATGGTGTCATGGCTTGTCTGGCCAGCCCGGGTCCAGATGAACTGTGCCCGAATGCACACCAGGGCTTTCAACAGACCAGGACCCGAAGGCACCGGGTCTGTAAAACTCAGCATATACTACATAGGCAAATACTCTATAGGTTACAGGTAATGTTGGCCATTTTGAAAAACTGAATTTGATCATGCAAATTTAAAATATACTTATTCCTATTATGATACTGAAACAGCAGGAGGTCAACAGAAGTAGTGGAATAACACCAACTTATACTGGAAGCAGTATACTGACAATACTGCTGCTGTAGTATTAGCATTAGACATGCAGCAAACTTATCTGATGGACAAGTTTACATCTTCTTAGCTCAATTTATACGACTTAGACCGACATACATTTAAATGGTTCAACAACCCAGTTACGCAGAACTTGTTTTATTAGCTGTGATCAACAGCAATACATAAGATCGATGGTGGTCTTAACATTAATGTATTTTCCCTTTAATCAGAAAAGTCCAAATTAAAAACTCATGAGAATTTAGCCATTGATGATAAATTTGCTAGTGGTCTACTAAACACGATTATGAATCTACAGTATGTACGTACAATTTTATCAATAGGACAATTCTGTGTGTAATAATTATAATTAACATAACATAACATGTTATTGTTATATTGTTATTGTACATGTTATAATGTCATGTAATGTTTACATTACATGTAAACATTACATGACATTATAACATAACATGATATAATGTCATAATATGATATTTAGTGTATTGATTTTTTTCCCTTCAGTTTTAGCTTCATAATGTCCCCCTCCATTGAGAAGATCTCTGGTAAACTGGATTTTTCCTTTTTTTAATCATACTTGTTAGAGATTGAATGGAAATGGTGATTTACAATTATATTTGAATGGCAGAAGTCACAGTCAGGATATAACATGCAAGGCCCATTTAGGTTCAGTTTAATGGAGAATTACCTTCCCTCTGTGTCTTTGGGTTACGTGGTACCTGTCTGAATACCAGTTACAACACAAACATGTGAGAAATGCAAATTGTCAGGTGTTTTTAAAAATCACTTCTTGTTATTACCTCTTCGTTGGCAATCCAAATTTGCTGACAGTGTTCTTCGGGAATGATCCTCAAAGAGTCACAACAGGAATAGTAGACTATAGACTCTTTCACATCTTGGTCACCATTGTCAACAATCACAGCAACTGAGGAATAAGGAAGAAATACTTCAGAATGCAAATATTATACCCCTTTAGCTCTTATATTAGATGTGGGAGAAAAAAACAGTGTGAAAAAAAAACTTTGGATGAATAACTGATGAAGGAAATGTACAACTTTAACACAAATAAAGCAATATTCTATACATCCTATTGAAATGATGTTATACATTCCTTCGTGCAGGTGGATCACACTTAGATTGTGGTCTTTTGCATTTGTTAGGTGTAAGTATCAAAGAATGTGAAAACATTACAAAATTTAAGAAGATATATAAACTCATGTCCAGAACTAAAGTAACAATATGAGCATAAAACAGTAATAGTTATTGATTAAATGTTATAATTTGTTCTCTTTGTTTGTAATTTAATAATTGCCATATTCTTTATATGGACTGTATATGTTAGCTGATTAGCAAAATAATGTAAAATTGGGGTGGGACATTGTAAGCACAGCTTCTTCCTTCTCCCTTTTTGAACATCAAATATTGTTAAAAAGCCACTATGAAATTGCTAGATGTTGTGCGATATTTGCTGTTCTCTTTATGCTCAACTTATTTCCCTCAATAGACTGGAGTCTAAAAGTTTAAACTGGTCATTTAATTTTCCCTTTTGTTCACCTTTGCTTTTTATTCCTAAATTTAGTCTGTCTGTTCGTCTAAATAAATACATAAATGTGTATCCCAATTGTTTTATGATTTGATTTAAGCAGTGCCACCTGTGCTGCAGCTGTATGTCACAATACTGTAATAATACAATATATTGTGTGTACCTTACCTGCCATGTACATATTACAATGTATTGTTCTTGAAATGTTGGCATGAGCTTGTTAAGTCTGGGCAAAATCACTATAATTGTCATGGTCATCATATACTCTTAAATTTCATAATTGCATCTTTTATTCTGTCTCTGAGGATTACTTTGTTATACTGCGAGATTTTACATCATGAAAATGATTTTTTTTTATTATTTTTATTTTAAAACCAGTAAATCAGTACCTATAGATATATTTTGCTGTTACTTTTATCTGTGTTCTTCATCTGATTACCTCACTTGTCCTTCATCTTATAATTATCATTTTCAGAAGGTACAGTGGTTTTATATATATATATCCATTTAAATAATTGTACCTTTTGCAAACTTTCATCTTTAGTCTTTTACAAAGAACAACCAAAAAAGATGCTTTCCTCCCTGAGAAATATAAAATATATCTAATATAAAATTACTTTAATACCTATTTATATTTAATAATACAACACTGTGGTGCTTTATTTATCTTGTTAAACTCTCCTCTGTACAGATTTAGGATTAAATTTCCCTTCGTGGATCAAATACAGTTTAACATGTACATGTAGTTAATCCTGTGGGTTTTGGGCCTGAACACCAGGGTGATCTACTGACACACATGTTCCCTTTATCTAGGGATTTCCTAAAAACACCACAAGGTTATTTTCTATTACGCCACAAGAAATCCCCGGGATTTCCCATAGACTGCACTTTTATTTTCGAAACATACGAATATAATATGGTAAACAGATTATAATACCGATTGTTTGTCAATAGTTGTCTACTGTAAAACCCAAATAATGTAATCTAATCTTCTATTGTTATGTGTATCCAGCTGTATCCTCTTCAAACAGAATGCGGTTTATCAGAATGATCCCGTTATTAACAACCGGTACACTTAAAACACTCAGGAAACCATGCAAATCACAACGAAACGGGCACAATTACACGTTTCTCGGCTTTAAACACAATAGTGACAGCCTGATAGTGCGATCCGCTTTCCGGGCTTTGAATCGATCATGAATAAACTTAACTTGTTCATTAAAGTAAGCTAATATAGCATTAACGGACAAATGTTACATGCTAGCTAAATGCTAAAGTTAAACTATGTCATGGTCCGTAACTAATCTGCATTATTGATCACATTAACAGCATCCTGGTTTAATCTAAGCATTGACACTTGATGTTGTGATTATTAACAGCTCATCTTATTTTTTGCAGTTAACATTTGAACGCAGAAGACCCAGCTAGCACATGACACCTATAGCTAAAAACTATCATATCTACAGCATTGTGTCTGCATGATAAAAGCACACAAACCTGAAATGTGTGAAAATAACACCACCACTATGAAGACGGATTTAAACATGATGCTGTCTTTGGGATGGCAGGACAGACGCGTGTGTTCTCTGAAAGGAAGAGTACATCTATCATTAGACTGCACTGAAAATGACACTAAGTCTCGTGACGACAGGTCGAGGCGCGAGACAATATACGTCAGTGACAATATAGAGTTACAGTAGTGTCCATAAATGGACATTTCAAAACAGAAAACATAATGTCATTGAATTTGGTATAGACGTGAAACATAGAAATGTAATTTCTACAAGCACTAATGAAAAGGCTATTAAAACGGAAATTATTTTTGTATTGTAAAACATCTTTTTGTAAGTATATCTGTATATTGGCTGTTTTTTGTATATCCCCTAATGTAATGTTAACAATACTGTTTTATTGTATTTTATACCCTTTGTGTAATGTGTGTTTAATTCAATAAATACTTAAATAAAATTTAAAAAAAACAGTAGTTTCTATGCAACACTTCCTTTACCTTCTGGTCTAAACTGGAGATATATTGTGTCAAATCAAATGTCAGATCAAGATTGATTATAGGTCTGTGATTTTGTTCACAATGTTGAGTATATTGTCAACTTATTGATTTTGTTTAGTCAACTTCATATTCACAAATGCAAAATGCCGAAAACATCCACCAATTCAGGTCGTCATTGTAAATAAGAATCTCTTCATAATGTCTTGCCTGGTTAAATAATGGCAAAACAATAAAATAAAATAAAATAAAATACATTTCATGGACTTGGACAATACATCTGCAGTGTTAAACTTATAGACTTTCCTAAATGTCAAAAACTGTCAATTTGTTTAATATTTTTTCAGTGAATTGATGTGAATCCCCTTGTATACATACTTTTATTTCTTAATTTTGTATTTATTTCTATTTTTCCCTCTCTTTTCTCGATGTTGTATGTTGCTCCTGCATATTAATTACTGTATCCTTGTTGTTTGTTTGTACGTTTGATATGTGTTGCTTTCAAGATAAAGTTTTACACACACATACACAAATTAGTATCCATAGTTTGATGCTATTCCATCTGGTATTATAATGCTTTTTAAAATCCTATTGCTTCTGAAAAAAATGTGTGAATCTGGATCCTGCCAAAACCAATAAATAAATATATGTATTCCATGTAATGCCTTGAAAAACTTATTTCCAAAACCTGAACTGGGAGAAAAGAAAATGGTGTCAACCTTCTAATTACCTTGTTGTAAATAAGGTCCAGGAAGTTTCTTTGAAAATTATTCATCAGTGTTATCCCTTCAAAGTATTTCTACAACGATACAAACAGGATATTGATGTCAACTGTTCATTTTGTAATCAGTCTGTAGAAAACCTGCATCATCTTTTCTGGTCCTGTCATCTGTCTTGTACTCCCTGGCAAGATATTTGGACGTTTACCCCCCCCCCCCTTCAAAAAAAAAAAAAAAATTTTAATCTTGCTCTTTCATTTGAAGATGTATTGTTTGGTTCCTTTTCTTATACTCCTCCTAAATCAGACCAATATTATATTATCAATTTACTTTTATCACTAGCAAAATAGCATATTCATAAATGTAGATTATCCAGTCTAAACCATCTTTTACATTTTGTTTGTAAAGGAACTCAAACAATACCTTGTTTCAATACAAGACTCTAAGTAAGTTGTTAAAACTTTATGTCTACTATTTAATATTTGATGAAACATTTCTCACTGTCTGACCCCATGTATTTATTTATTTAAGGGACAATTTACAGAGAACATTAAGCTCACAGAAACACAAATGTACTGTACCAGATTATAGCTAAATCGCTAGTTTCCATTTGTAGTCCTTTACATTTAAAATGCACAGTCACTTAAGATTGTACAATAAAAACATTAAAACAACATTAAAATAGCATTAAAACAATCATTCACACTCATCATGACAGTTACAACAGCACAGAAACATTCATACCCAAAATTTCACTAACCATTGATTTACTTTGCATCATATTATTCTCCATTTTACATACTATTGGGTTCACAGTTCAGACCAGATCACCTACTGTAGAAGCCAGAACTTAATACATAAATCAATATAATTCAAATTATAAAGGAAAGGTCCACAATAACCATGTATTTTCAGTGTCGGTGCTGCAGGTTTAACTACTGAACAGACAAGGTTTTAATTGTCTGGTATTTTTTGGTGGTCTTTTTTTTTTTTTTTCTTTAGGGGGGATGTTATTCTATACTCGAATAGTCTTGTATGAGAAGGCTGGTGAAAGGTGTTTTGGTACACTACACTGTCCTCTGGATGAGGGGTGAGTAGCTTTGGCTGATACTTGAGATGTTAACTGTGTAAAATTAGTGAGAAGAGCAGGAGCAGTGTTGTGTAAAATGATATCAGTCATTCGCACACTTGCAAACTTTTGAATATTTTCAAAGTTTAATGCGCATGCGTAGGGCAAATCGGACTTTCGGCTCCTCCCAGAGAACAAAAAAACCCTTTCACTTTCAAAAGCATCGAGTATATAATCACCACAAAGAACCTTTTAGTTTGACTCTTAGTTTGTCATCATGGAGACTGCACAATTTCTAGCCAGACTTCCTCTTCTGCTGACACTGTGTGAGTATCTTACACATAAGAAACCTGTTTCCTGTTGTGACTTTTGGACTATGTGAACCTGAGGCAGGTTTTAAATCTCAGATGGAGTCTGATAAGTGCCTGTATGTTTCCTTAGGTGTGATTGTGTGTCAGGCAAGAGCTACTACCGAGGACCTGGAGGTGACATCTGTGTCCATGGTTGATGTGATGTTACCCTGTACTGCCATACAGAAACCTGGTGTTTCCTACCTTGCTGTGCGGTGGTATAGGGTAAGAAAACTATCTGTTAAACACTTTATGAACAGAAGAATGAAAAAGAAAAGAATCAAAACCCTCATGATAGCTTCTATTACTACACTTATTGACAGTGGTTTACATATAAACATGAAGGTACATATCCTTATTTGTTTTACATATTTTTTTTATCTCTTGTATAGTGATAGGTTTAGTAGTCTTTAGTAGTAGTAAGTGTACATTTAATATTGTATTTATTTATTTGCACATTGCCTAGATTTTTCAGTATTTTGTGTGATATTTTCATACTTTTTTTGCGCCACATATTCTTGCTGCTAAACAGATTTTCATGATTCCTGTGAAAATGGCAATAAAGATCTATTCTATTCTATTCTATTCTATTCTATTCTATTCTATTCTATTATCAGGTTTCCTAAAGAACAAAGTAGAAGTAAATACACTTGGTTTTATCAGCAATCTGTGTGAAAAGTAAAAAAAAAAGAAAGAAACATCCACAAAACAAAACAAAAAAACACATTGTCAGTATTTTTATGTTTTACATTGTCATTTTGTTTATGACTTTTGATGAAGGTGTTTTAGGCTGATCTCCTTTCTGTCACTGGGATGAAAATAATAATAACAGCTTTTCTCAAAATGACCTTGTCAGGTCATGAAATATTTTGTGAACATTTGTGTCAAGACAGAAATATTTTTCCTCAAAAATATTGTTCAAAATAAATAAAATTCATATAATTTTTGGAGCTATAATGACATAATATCACAATACTTTGGTGAGATATTCTTTAAAATATATAGGTATATTTCATCAAAAAAAATTACCTACTTTGTCAAATTAAGAAATTAAGTCAAAAATTATATGTAGTCTTTAATTTGTGATATTTTTTGTTACAGAATAATGAGCTATTTATTCAACATGACAAAATATTACCTCCAAATCATGATATTGTCTCAGAATATTGAAAACAAAATAGTAGTAGCAGTAATAGTAGTATTTAAGTGAGTTTCTTATTATTTCTACATGCTGGACCTTCTCTTTAATCACATTGTACCCGAGTCTTAACTTTACTTGTAAAATAACTACTGGATTGTTTTACTGTGTAATTCTACACAGTTCTACAATTATTAGTAACTCAGGTAACACAGTATCAGTAATGCTGAAGGAAATGATTATTACCCTGTTCCATTTGACTATATTGGTGGAAATAGTAGAACCAGTATTCATTGTTATGCTGTGACAATATGACTGGAGCTCAGTGTCTGTCTGGTCATTGTTATAGATATTATATATTGTTGTTATATGCCGTTGTGCTTTTCTTTCAGGTTTCAGAGCCGCCGGCGCCCCGTCTTCGCGGGCTTTTGACAAAGGACCTCCCAAACGGCTCCACACAATGGTATCGAGGCGTGGGCCAAGAAGTGAAGCTGTTGCAAAACTCACTTAACGTCTTCCTGCCTAATGTATCATGTGAAGACAGTGGGGTGTACATGTGCTACTTGAGTGCACCAGTGGGAGAACAAAACCGAGAGGGGAATGTCCTCCTCACTCTGACAGGTACCAGCCAAAACATAGCTCTAATTTCCCTAATTCATGCAGATATTATGCTTACATGGTGGAAAAACATGTGATACTGAAAAAGGAGAACAATCTGACGTGTTAAATATGACACGGGAACTTCCCAACAGAAGCTGATGGCTTTATTTTTAGTATTTACAGTAAGATAAACCAATGAAGCATGAATACACATTTAGGTTTGAGAGCAGATTATTGTTTTCTATATTTAAGGAAAAACAGTCATTACCAGAGTCAAATATTGTTATTGTTACAGCTGTGTTGGAAAAGCTGCTGTTTATCTATTCAGGACACATCTTACACCTGCTCCTTCATGTGCTGTGTTTTCATTTCCAGACTGTCAGGAAACAGAAACTCTTATACAGGACAGTTTCATGGTGGTTTTGGCTGCTGCAGTGATGATAACAGCGCTGATAATATTTCTCATAAGCTATGTAAGTAGTAAAAAAAAGCTTACACTCACATTCATTAGCTCTGACATTATTTTTGCCCTTGACCTAACTACTATTTTCTATTCTTGAACAACAACATGTAGTAAAATCATGATTACTCTTGCTGAAATAAATGTTCTTATTTTGTCTAAATGTACTATTTGTTTTTCCTGCACAGAAATGTTTAAACAATATCATCAGGGAGAGAATCAAGACAGCAAAAAAAGAAATTTTTTTGGAGAAACCACTGAAACCGCTCCAAAAAAAGGACTTGATGTTAATCTACACTTTGGGTCCAAAAGTGTCAAAAACACCCACGATGAAGCATATATGTGTTTAAAGAGAAAAGCTATGGTGGAAGAATGTTCAGGGTAAAGGACTAACAACGTAATCTGGAGGAGAATGAACCATATGGGTTAATGGAATATAAAACCAACAGTACAAGAAAAAGAAAAAGTTCAAACATGCAGGAAACACGTCAAGATAAAAGTCTGTTGATGACGTGACAGCGGAGAATATGTCTGCATTACAACGTGTTGGGCGAGAAGACATCGAATAAGTCCTGAAAGCATGAAACATCAGTAGGCATCAGTAGGCATCATCTTCATATGATCATAATGAAGTGAATAGAGTTCATACACTCCTCTGTCTTAAGCCATGATGGAGGAGAAACTGTCTAAAACTGTTGGCAGCAACAATTAATCTGCTCAATTAGGAATAAAAAATAATCCATCATTAGCTAAAGTAAAACACAGTAAGGTTATAGAAAACCAGATAAAGCATTGTAATCCAGAAGAAAAAAGACAAATATATGCAAGTGCAGTACATATGGACAGTACAAGGGTGGCATTTTCAGAGAAAGAGCCTCAGTTTGTTTCAGAAAAGCAAATGTGTTAACATGAATAAGTTGTTGTGTGGTGGACACACATTTAACAGCATAAACCCTATGTATATATATATATATATATATATATATATATATATATATATATATATATATGTATATATATATATATATATATATATATATATATATATATATATATATATATATATATATATATATATATATATATATATATATATATATATATATATATATATATATATATATATATATATATATATATATATAATGTCACTACCTGTAGATAAAACAGCATCTTCAATCTGAATGCAAAGTAGACTGTATTCTACAAGCCTATAAATCAGTCAGTCAAAATTGATGTATATAGTGACATCATAACAAACCTTATGACATTTGACATTTTGAGCTGTTCTAAATGAGAGAAGGGGGAGCTGATCTACAGTAAACATTAGAATTTATATTATTGCATTATGATTTCAAATATTCACATTATCTGATGAACAGAACAGTTCTGCACATCATGACAGATGACTTTTTCAGTTCATGGTGATAAAGAGTATTAAACAGTAGAATATTCACTAAACAGACATGAGTTAAACATCCACCTGGGACTGAAAACACATTGTTTCTCTTATGTCTGTATGAACAAACATAGAAGTTATTATACCTTATTTCTTGAATATCAAACATTGTTTATGTCAATAAGTATCAAAGCTGAAGGTCAACATTTTTTGGAATGAAATTAGACTGAAAACTTATATCTGGTTATACTCTACTGAACTTCAAATATTAATAGTTTTTGTTGTTTTGTGTTTTTTTTTTCAAAAAGAAAACTTAAGCATTTTTCATTTGAAAAGTAATTTCATTTGAAGAAAATGGCTATGAGTTTGTCTTAATAAGATGTTGCATCTAATACTATATGTAACCAGTAACAATGGTTCTCATTATATGGTAATAGACTAATCAATTAATTTTCAATTGACAATCGATTTATTAGTTTAAGTGAAATTCTAAAAGGAAAAGCTCTTTAAATTGTCTGATTGCAGTTTCTTAAATGTGAATAGTTTCCATTTCTGTTTCTCTAGAAAAGAAAGAAAATCCACTAAAAATATCTTGTTTCTTTCTTGGTTTCTTGCTTAAGCTGCAGCGTTGAATGTAGTTATTAAAGTTGTATAAGCTTGAATTGAGAAAAAGTTACTGTTATTGGAGATGACTGTGTAAGTCTGTAAGGTTAATGTAGTGGAAAACAGAAGCTGATCCACCACTGTGTTAGTGTGGAGCGACAGCAGTGATGTCAGGAGATGACTTGGTATCAGCATTAAAACTGTTAATAGACTGGTTATTATGTCTCTATATGAATAATTCAACTTTTACAACAGATGGAGGCTGTGGTAAACCAGAAACAGCGGTGTTGTTTCAGATAAATCTCTTTTCAAATTGAGTCTGGTTTTATGAGTGAGTGAAAAAGAGAAAGTCACATCTACGTATAATCTACAGTGACAGTAGTGGGAAAAACACCACATGCATTTGTAACATATTAAATAAGTCACTAAACTGCTCATCTTCTGCAAGTGCTCTGTTCCATAGAGGTCAAAACTGGATATTTCAGCAAGATAATGAAACATTTAAGAATTTAGTGGGGAACAAAAAACACACCTTTTTAAACCCCCCTCTTTAAAAAAAATCCTCCACAAATATGTCATAATACTTGAGATAATGTACATTTTTAAGGGTGCCTGAAAACCTTTCCCCACAATTGTATATCTGGTTTGTGGATGTTCTATTTTGTTTTTGTATTATCTCCATTGTTATTTATTTTAGTTTCCAAAGTTGCATTGCAATGTGTTTGTTGATCATGGTTTTTGGCTTGATGCTTATACCATATTTTTTTTATATAATTAAAATGCTTTCAAGGACTAAAACTGTACTACATGTTTAATGAAATGAAGTTCATCCTGTTGCATTTGAAGATCTTTATCATTTCTGAGTAAATGAAATCACTTCAATCTATAGTTTTAATTTCACTTACACAAATTGAAACTATAAGCTCTCATCATTCACAGAAAACAGTCTAGAAATTATCTTTAAGTGATTTGAAGAAAATGAAGTAAGGACTAAAAGGACACATTTAATCTGACTGAACATTTTATTGATAACTGAGCTTTTTTATACATATAATGTCATTATTATTTCAGTATATTATATATAATATTTAATTCAAGTGTAGAGTCAGTGTACTTCAAGGAAGAGGGAAATATACATGAAGAAAACACCTCAAACAAGAAAATATATAAAAAAAAAACATAGTGGATATGAAGATGATGTTATTATAAAGTGATGAGAATAATACTGAGATGTAATATAATGGTTTCACATGTCAGTCTCAGTTTAAGCTTAATGAGAGGCTGTTTTTACATAAGAACCAATCCATCCATTAAGAAATCACTCGACTTTGATGTATATGTGTGTGCTATTTCTAATTATATGTGTGTATATATATATATATATATATATATATATATATATATATATATATATATATATATATATATATATATATATTAACTGTATTAATTGAAAATAAGCTAAGAAGTGTAAATAAAATAAAATAGTTATGTAACACAATGAGAGAAACAGTTCACACTGAAGCATTTTTTTTTCAAATCAACTACAAGCTGAAAAGTGAAAATGAACTTATTAACTTATTTGTATTGTGTAATATTGTTGATAGTAATCGATTAGGAGGAATTCACATCATGTAATGTGGTAAAACCAGTGAAAATATAATAAAAGTATATGTAGATATAAACCATGAGCCTCATTAGTATTTTACTTTTATATTAGATGTTTTTGATCAATTTTACTGCCATAAACATTTAAGTGTAGGTCAGTGAATTCATTATTTCATAAAGAGTGAAAATGTCTGTTTCTCATCCCTCACAAGTTAAATTGTTTATGTATATCTTACTTTACTAGGCCTTCAGTTAAAAACCTCAAAATATTTGTTTTTCTCATAGTTTGGACAAAGAAAGGCAGAATAATTTGCTGCTGGTTTGTTTATTTGAGTTTAATATATAAATTTATTATAATTTCTTGTACTTTTCTCCATTTAAGGGGAGTTTTTGTCAAAATATATTTCTATGATCAATGTTATTTTGTTATTTATACCAGTTTCAAAATGTGAAAAAACTATATTTTATGGAAAATAACTTTAAAAAAACAAATTATGCCTATCAGTAAAAACACCTGCTTCTAAACCCCTGACCTCATATTTATGTTTTACATATTATTCTACTAAACCTTCTGACAAAAGCCCCAAACTAGCCAGTTTTCTCCCAGTACAAAATGAGAACATAAAAAAATTTCCACATGTATATTTTATTCTCCCTTGAGGTTTTTTTCTTTCTATCTTTCTCTTACACCTGTGTTATGTGTTACTGTTGGTAACTGACATTTCGCTATGGTGGGATCAATAAAGTCTTATCTTATCTTATCTTATCTTATCTTATCTTATCTTATCTTATCTTATCTTATCTTATCTTATCTTATCTTATCTTATCTTATCTTATCTTATCTTATCTTATCTTATCTTATCTTATCTTATCTTATCTCATCCTATGTCATCTTATCTACATACAGACATATAGACAGACAGATGACCCTTTGTTGAAAATGAATCATAGATCTGACAGTCCAGCTGTATTTGCCAGTTGTTTTGAAAGTGCCACTGATATTGCTGTAGTCATTCATGGTAGCAAATCACACAGGCCGATTCGTCGTAGGGTTGCCAACTCCCTGAGAAAAAAATAAGGACACCTTCATGGAGTCACATACCATCCTGAAGAGGGGTATGTGGTCCCTGCCCCAGAAAATTTTGTATTTAATTTACTGCATTTTAACGAATTTTACTGCGGTCAAGTGAGCTGTCATTCGCTCATCCGCTGTTCAGAAGCCTTTGGAAGCCTTTATTAGCCTCACTCTAGGCCAACACCTGTGGGGCCCATATGTAGAGCCCACCTAGGTCTCCCTAAAACCTTTAGAAAACTTCAGAAGCCTTTAGAAGCCTCCAGGAGCATTTAGAAGCCTTTAAAAGCCTTTAGAATACGTTTTAGCCTTGCTCTAGGCCCCCGCCAATGTCATTATATTTTTTGTTTAGCTATTACATTAAAATAATTTTAAAAAGGCTCCATATTTTTTTATTAATGCATTTATTTTGAAAGCACTTCCGCTCCTCTGTTTCTTAGCAACAGCGAACGCTCTGCTCGCGCTGGTTTGCTTTGGCTAGTTAGCTGTAATGCTAGCAAGGACGAATAGCAAGGAAACACACAAAAAGATAAAATATGGACGATGATGACCTGGATGAGTTGTTGGACGAAGTGGAGAAAAAGTTCTGTAGAACAGTCTCCGTCTGTTCTTCGGCTCGAACGGAGTCTAACGAGGACAGAAAATACCATAAACACAGGTAAACAAACGAAGCCAATTCACATAATTATTATTAGCCACGAGCTAGCGTCTAATTAAACAGTAGCATGTTAAGTGTGACATGTGTGCACATTAACATCTAAGTAAAGTTTTCATCAGTGCCATTACATATTAAATACAGTTTGTCATATTGTAGCCCTGGATTTAAGAATGTTAATGCTAAACGTATATATCTGCATTTGAACACATCCATACCTACTCTTAACAGTATTTCACAGGGTTGTATCCACTATGTTCCATTCTTCTTCTTACCTCAAACATATGCAGAAAATGTCCCCCATTTTGGTTTTGAAGGGAGCATATGCGTTTAATGAAGTTAAATTAATGGATGTGCCCAAATCCACAATACATTTAAACTTATTTCCAAAAATTGTCACAGAAAGTGTGAATATATGCACAGCTCAGAATTGTGTTGAAAAGTTTTAGGTGGTGACCGATACTGAATGGTAATCTCACGTTTATGTAATGACCATTTTAACTTAGGGAAAAAAAACAGGTTCTATTCATCTGTCATTCTGATCATGCATTAAAATCCTTAAAAATATGTTAAAAGCAGTATAATACTGGCCAAAGACACAAGTGGGTCAGTCTATGTCAAAGCATCCAGAGCCTCCCAGAAATTTCACAAAGTCATATTCATATATTCATTCATAGGTCAAATAATAGAGGAGCAGTGGAAGGAGGAGTGGAGGATCAGTGGAAGCTCAAAGTTGGATGAAGCCCAAATTCATCAAAATGAAAGGGAAAAAAATACCTAAAATTGTGAAAGGCATTTACTTCAGAACTATTAGGGATATTTGTTTAACACAAGAGGAGCATATATAAAATTTTTATGCATACAATAATAGTACTGGCTAAAACCATCAGTTTTCACAACATTAAATCCACAAATACAAAATAAGTAAATTATTAATGAGTAACAAATTATATAAAAGATTAACTACTCATAGGTCCTCAAAATTATAAAATGTTCAAAAGCTATTATACAAATGCTACAGTACAGTCTAAACTTTTAATACTGTTTGTTTATCACTTCAGTACCACTGCTTCCGTAAACATTTCTGATTTCTCCTCTATTTCAGTGCCACAAAACAAAACAGGAAAATCAACAGCGGCACTGAAGATGTTGACAGCTTTTTGGAGGAATTACTAGATGAAGACTACAGCGATTCCACTTCATCAAAGGTGAGTATGTACCTTTAAATCTAACATACTGAGTCGTCAAACATCAAAACAATCTCCTTTTAGCCAGATGAGTGAACTAATACATTATTTGGGCTCGAATCTACTGACTTATTTATTAAGTTGTTTCTGTAAGAATAACTTTAAATTAGCTGAAAGTACAGCAATACATATTTACCTTTTCTTCTATTTTATCTAAAATTATTGAGATTCCAGCCTTTTTCTTAAATAACATCCTCTGTCATCATAGTGATACTTTTACAACATGAAATTCAATTCTGTAAATAGACTTAAATTGTAACTTCTGAACAACTTACCAGGACCTTAAAGTGTTTGTCATGTGCTCCTTTATCTTTGTTTTAGACTGATCAATTTCCAAAAGGGGATGAAATGGTTAAGAAACGTTCTACTCAGTCTGGAGGAAGAAAGTAAGTCATGTTGAATAGATTACAGCTCTTCCAGTATGACTCAGGATTTTAATGTCTGCATTTTGTTTTCAATTAAAAAAAAAAATAAATCTACCAAACAATCAAGTTCTATGATCTCTCATAAATGAGTGGGAGGCATCAAGGTCATTCATTTCTAATCATATATGGTGACACACTTGACTTTAATCAAATGCAATTTAGTTGGCAAGATGGAAAAGATGAAAACATTTCTCATCTGTCCTGTGAATGTGTATAGGTTTTAAATAGTGATTATGAATTTTTCTGAGTACTAATTCTCCACACTGGTTCTGAAAAAAATATTGGCTAATCCTTAATGTATTGAGTAATTAGAAGCTATTACCGAAGTTTAGAATTGTATTACTTTGCTATACAACGTTAATGTGATAATATATAGTAATATTTGTGATGTGTTGAATCTGTGTGTTAAATGTCACATACTCAACGTTGGTAAATGCTCTTATTGATACTTGAATGTCTGCATTAAATTAAGGGCTTGTACCATTCTGTTTAGTCAGTCATTTGCATATATAGGAATGAATAATTAAAGCTCATTGTGCTCAGATGCTGTCCTGTTTTTATCGGTGGGAGCTCTGTCACAAATGGAGTAGGAACTGCCACATCCAAGAGGTGAATAAATCAGCTTTTCTCTGTTGTGTTTAGTTTATACATTTTTCATAGCCAGTCCAGTTTTCCAATCAAAACATCTTAGTTTTCATGTTTTTTTTATTCTGTAAGAATGGGTTTGTGGTGTTTTAACTCATTTAGTGGCAATTCACTAAAAGTACAGTGACCACAGTTTGAGTTCCAGTGAGATTGACTGTTGAGTTGAAGCCATGAAATGATGACTTCACCAACATGCTTAGTTTTAGTGTTATCTTTAAGCACATTTTTAGTATATGTCATATCTCAGAATAAACTGACTAGTGTTGTTTTTTTCTAACAATGATACTTGTGATTATGCGAAACACATTTTTGGGACATTATAGATCATGAATTTTAATGTAACTAAAATAAATTTTTGTAATGCAATATATGTAAAGTCCTCTGCACCAGATTCTCCATTACATAATAGTTTAATGAATATCACAGATCATCCTTGTGTTTGACGAAAATGTCAGTTGCTCAGAATTTACAGATTTTTTTTTCTTCAGTTTAATCAGAATAATTGAATCTACATGTCATCTGTCTGAATATTAATATAGTTTATTTGATGTAAATTCTACCAAAATGAAAATATTTTAATTGAATCAACTGTGTTATCATTTATCTTTAGTTACATTTACATTATTTGTTTTGACTCATTTCACAAGAGAACGGTTCATCACTGTACAAAACAATAACCAGCCTGTGGTTTGCACTGATAGGTCATGTGACCAGCTGAGGTGTACGTCATGTGACTTCCGAGTGCTGACCTTTGACGACTGTGAGTGGGACCTGTCATGTGATTATCTGTTCCTCAGGTGAGACTCTGCACCTGAAAAGGGCTCCAAATGTGTGTGTTTTTCTGGGGCTTCAGCTTCCTGTTACTTGCAAAGTATAAAGATAAAAACCTTATATTAAAAATAATGTCACAAACAAAGTCACAAAAACATCAAACCTGAGCATCTGATTTGAGCACCAAGGTTTTAAGGGTCAACATACCAGATATAGTGGTGCTTCAGTTTGTTTGTTCTAGTGCTGGATGGTGTTAAATGGATGTGACTCACCCAGCAGCTACATGACATATTACACTCATATACCTGATGTTTTACCGTTTGGCCAGAAGGGGGCAGTGTTGGGATTTGTTTGTCATTTCTACCTCCCACACTGTTCAACAGCCACAGAAATGAAGCCAACAGGACAAGACCAGGCAAAGACCAGACACCTGTGACCTGTCAGACGCCAAGGACTGTTACTGAATCTACACAACCAGGATTTGAGAATGTTTTTAAAATTTAAGAGACCTTAAAACAAATCAACTCTGACCAATCCATTTTTAAGCTCCCGGTTTGATTAGTCTCTTGTCTTTTCATTTAATTCAAGTGTTTTTCTATATGTCTGAACCTCTAATAGATAAGGTGTGCATTCTTTAAAGGGGTAATATTTTTGCTAAACCCCTGTTATTAGTCTTTGGTTAATTTATTTGTGTATTTGGACCCTTAATAGTTCATGAAGTTTGAATTTGAACCCTCCAGGTACTGCACACCTATCTTTATATTAATTTTGGCAAAAATCAAGTGGATCTCTGTGACCTGTTTGAATTCCTTCTTAAATTGTTAGGTCTGTAATTACTCGGGTCACATCATTAAGGCTTCTGACAAATATTTCTCTCAGTACGACGTAATTGTTTGTCAGCAGCAGCGGTTGTAGGCCATACTGAAAATATGTCCAAACTTGAGGCAATTACCTAAAATGTTCAGTTGTTGGTTGCATAAATGAACACAAGTGGCTGAAGGGGACAGAGCAGCACAGCTAACAACCTGGAGGGGGCGGGACAGGAAGTGGATTATGTGCATTTAAAGGACCAGCGCTCAAAACAACCTTTCTGGTGTCATTACTCAGAAACAGGGTTGAAGATGGACCTGTGGACTTGAATTAATTAACTGATTTATAATGAATAAAATTCAAACCCAAGCAGAGTTTATGTAAACCACAGGGGAATGTCTTAAAATGCAGAATGCCATTTAAATATCACTCCTTGAAGTATTTTTTTTTTTACTTTCATTATATTGTTTTTGTTCTTTTGCCCCTTTCATTGCTTTCATTTACATAATGTAATTTTTTCTTTGTGCTGCATTTATTCTGTTTTCCCTTTATGTTTACTCTTCGTATTTATTTAATCTAATTGACATTTTGTTATTTCCAATCTTTTTTAACGTCTTCACTTTTTCTTGTTTTCCATCTTTCTTTTTATTCAGGTTTTACAGTGCTCATTCTGTCATTACTGTACTTTTATCCTGTTTTTGCTTGGTATTTTGTCTATATTAGACCAGAGGTTTGACCCCAATTTATTTTCTAATTTACTTTTCAAAGGGATTGGGCAGATTGTGGTATTTGTTTCCAAACTTTTCAGCTGAACTTATTATATTTGTTTTAAATGACCTGACCTATCAGTGTAGTGGATATAGTGGATGTCGCTCACATCGAGAAGGTCCTCGGTTTGATGTCGATGGGGGTGGGACCTTTCTGTGTGTGGGGTTTGTTTGTTCTCCCTCTGTCTGTGGAGAGAAAGAGAGAGAGAGAGAGAGAGATTAATTTTTAATCTTCCCCTGTAAATTATGTTATTGAGGATGACATAAAGAATATAACACTGTAGAGTGGTGCAAGGCATGGTGGGAAGGATAGGTATAGTGTGTGTTTCTGTATGCTCAGAGTGTGTATGACTGGGAGGGGTGCCTTTAAGTTGTTAGGTGAGTGTTTCTTTTAAAAAAAATGTATTAATGTTGAATCTTATATTATGCTTTTAAAATAATTAATTAATAATTTTTTTCTTTTATTTTCCCTTCATATCCGGTCTGTTTCTCCTTTTATTTTCTTAAACAGACTACTACTTCGTACATAAATGCTGCATCTGTAACATTTGAAAAATATTTGTAAAGATATTTTGTTAAATCAAATAAAAATGAGTAAGTCTGTACATCGCTTTGGAAAAAAAGCAGCTGCCAAGTGCATAAATAAAATGTAAATATTATTATTCTGCTGTTTGTTTGCAGGAACAACATGCCGGACTGTCAGAAACTCAGATCCAAGCTGAAGAAGAGGAGGGCTTTCCGCTCATACTGCTGTCAGTGCAGCTGGGTTTCCACGTCAGAGGTGACTGATCTGAGAGAGCGCCCTCTGCTCAGATGGGTGTGTGGTAAACACCACGACTGACTCAAAAAGAACTGGGCCAAAATCAGGACGTTAAAGCCAGAAACACCTCAGATATGAAGTGAACACACTCTCCGTCTGTTTTAACAGCTTTTCACACATCTCATTTACCTGACGTCACATCAACAGGATGCTTTATGAACTGTGAAAAACTACACAATGTTACCTGTAACATCATCATTTCATCTGATATACACTTCAGTTTCTATTTTTCCTGATACAAGTGCATGAATGATGATGTCAGTGGAGGTAAGAGTGACTTCTATCTCAGAAGTATTGAATTTTTTCATGTTATTGGTTCACTATGGACGAATCCTTATCAATGTCAAGGTTGTGCTTATTCATACAGCACACTTAAAGCACCACAAAGAGAAGCACAAAGCTAGAAATCTATTCCATAATATGGTTAAATAGTAAAAGTAAGAGTAAAAAGGGGGGGGGTTGATATGGTTTAATTTGCTATGATAAACCATCTACTGGACAAAAAGTATCAAACATGCAAACTACATACAAGGGCATATTGATTTTGTATTTCATAAATGTGCTGTCCTTTAGGAAATAACAGGGGATATGGAAAGAGTACAACTGGGCTGTCTACAGTGAATGTACTTGGTGAAATATTTGTATCAGTTTTTATTTAGTAATCGTAACTTTTCGGCAGCCTAGCTCAGATAAATCAGTCACAATCGGTAATTCAGTTTTGTTCACATCGAACCTAAAACAACAATAAAAGACACAATATTTTCTCCACAATCATGAAGATAGAATTTTAATGTAGTGTAATTAGAGACACAGCAAATACATTTAATGACACATTTTAATGTCACATATGACCTGGCTTTGGGGGACATTTGTACTCTTGTTGTATGAAATGTTTCCGATGATATTGAAATTCAGTTAAATATGTAATACTAGCACATTTCAACAGGTCATATTAATCCTTAAACACCATCCACTGTTGACCAAAACCATCCACTGACGTTCCTGTTTAATACCTGTTGATTCATTAATTCTATATATGTAAAAAAAATAAATAAAAAATACAGTTTGTCATCTTTTCCTGGTCATCAGATATGACCCATTCGGATGTTCAGAGGCTAGTAGTTGCCGTGGAAACATCATCATCTTCTACCACATTGATTCATCAGGAAAACCCATGGAGTCGCATCAATGACAGTGGATGGAGACACTGGGTTTATGTTCAGTTAATGACATCTTTGCTGAAAAAGTCACTATTTCACACACATTTTCTGTTTTTGTTTTCAGCATTCACAACCAGTGAATTAAGTATAGGAAAACAGATGATTTTCACTGACAAATATAAATATAAAGGATTACGTCGTAAGAAATCACTTACGACAAGCTAAATATAAAAGAAAAAAAAATCTATATGAGAAGTGCCGCTACAGTAGCACTGGGTTTTTATGGATTACAAGAAAACCTCTATTTTATTCTGAAAAAAGATTGTAATTAATTGTGTATTAAAAGGAGAAAAAAAAAATCACAATTATGTGAAAAAGTGTTATTATTGGTAATCATCTCATGGAAAAACATTCAGATTTTTCCATATAAATGTAACTATATTATATTATTCCAACCCTGTATGTTTATTCAACCTCTTTTCCTTCATCTTCTTTAATATATTTATGTAATATTCTGCTTGTTGATTGATAACTAGGTTTACATTTGCTCCTAATTTATAAAATAAAGTGTGATCATTCATTTTACTGTGTGATTCAGGTTTGTGCAGATTACTTAATAAACAAAACTACTGTAAATCACATTAGATTCTGTAGAAATGGGTTTTTATGCTCATATGTGTCATTCTAATTTCCCGACTCTGTTGGATGTTGATTGTTTATTGTCAGGTTTACATTATTTTCTTCTGTCTGTTCTTGTGGTTCCTTTCGCCTCCATCCTGCTGATGAGTCATCTGAACCTGCTGGGATCTGTGGATGAGAGATGTTTGCCACACAATTATCATATGTGAGCAAACATACCCTCACGTCTGTGTGATGGAGTAAACTCAGCGGCTGATAATGAAACGCAGAGCTGTGTTTTACATGGTCTCAGTGGACAGGGATTATTATGTTAATTTTTTTTTTCTGCAGGAAGGCCTTTAAAATACATGATTATTCTTCATGTATTGTTTTTATTTTCCATTTAATTTAATTTATCTATTCATTCCAATCCATGATTAGAAAGGAGCAGGATGAAGAAAACATATAATACCTGCCCCTTTTCTTACAACATGTGCTACATCAGACAGTCATTACAGCAAAAGTAGTTTACATAACAATCAATGAACAAATAAATCCAAAATCAGAAGCAAAACTACTTCATTACATATTTTATATATATTTTTCTACTCCTTATACATTCTCTTAAACTGAAAAATATCCATACAGCTCTTCTATCTCATTACCAAACAATTCCACATTCTGACACCAACAACAGAAATACACATTTGTTTTCCAGTCATTCTCACCTTTGGGTGTTTACAATTAAAATAATATCTGTACATTTACAGGCACAAGTCCATTTCTAGCTCTAAACACAACCAACCACTTTAAATTTAAACAATCCCCATTTAAATAAACGATTAATTTGTATGTTCCCTAAAATGAACATTATGTATTATTGTTATTGCTCTTTTCTGCAATAAAAATAATGACTGTGTTACTTATGTAAGCGTTGCCTCGTACTTCTGTGCAATAACTTAAATATGGCAGAATGAGTGAACAACATAGAATTTTCATTGCTTTATAATCTAGTACATATTTTCCTTTATTCAATACGGAAATATTCTTGGATACCTTTCTTTTTTTTTTTCTACATGAGCGATATGTGGTTTCCATGTTAATATTTAAAATCACAGCTGCAGTATATCTGTGGTTTTATTATTCCTGTGTTTTTTTTTCTTCTCATGTGCAGGACCATGAATATCTTCAGAAGACGCCGTTATCACCTTATTTCTGTCTCTTTTATTTCCTACGTCCTCTTCTCTTTGCATTCCACTTCATAGCCATGTACAAAGAAGCAGCTCGGCTTCATTATTTTTCTTTTTTCTTTTCAACTTCTTTTTAAGTAAGACACTCAGTGATGAATGTTTTTCAAGTACAGAAAGTAAAAAGGACAGAAAGCAGCGACCATGGAAAGTCATATACAGCAGCTGATGCACATAATTATGAAGAAATGTCACAGTTCTTTCCTTTTTCTCTTTTTTTCTGAGCTGCATGTAGTTCATCTGTTCTTGAAAATGTAATATAACTGTTTAACAGGACAATGATAATTTAATCTACACACTGTAAAATATAACACTTAAAGAGTTTATTTCAACACTACCTCAGTGAACATACGGTCCTTATTTACAGAGTGTAAAATTTAAACTGAACCTAGAGTTACAGTTCCAGAACCAACTTTACACTAGTAGCAGTTAATATTTTACACCAATTAGTGTCAATCAAATTTGACACTATGTGAGAAGTGACACCCATAGTGTTATTGACATTCAATACTGAAGTTATGTTAAGAAATAACTTCTCCAGTGTTAAACCTACTTAACACTCACTACATGTTCATAAGTAAATTACTCCAAAGAGTGTTGATTTTAACTATTTGAAAACACATTGACAACGTAACTTTATTCTTTCACACAGATTCTGCATGAATGGAAAAAACAAAAGCCACAGCTTATTTAGAAAAACTCACCACAGTTTGTCAATTTTCAGTTTGTCACTCAGTTTGAATGAGTGTTAAGTGGTGGGCGGGACTTTTCAGAGTCATAATCTTTTAACACTGAAAGCTATCATGCTCTTATGGGTGTTGAATTAACTCTGAGAGAAGAGAATCAGTTTACTTTAACACTGAATATATAACACTAACAGTCAAGTAAAATCTATTAAATACATCTAATAAAAATCTACTCTGTCCATTATTGGAATAACTGAAAGAATTAAAATACTTTAACACTGCATTTTTAACACTGGCAAATTTACTGTGCTGTAAACAGCTGTTCAGATGTTTTGATTAGTTATTGTAGTTGTTGAAAAGACAAAAGTCTAAATCCTTGGCAAACAGGGTTCGTATGGGTGCTAGAAATCCTTGAAAATGCTTGAGTTTCAATGTTAGGTTTTCAAGGTCTGGAAAGTACTTGAATTTCTTTTAAGTGCTTTCAATTCTAACTGTGGTGTGATATATTATGTCATTTTAATGTTTACTCTTACCAGGTTAGATGCTAAGACAGAGAAGTTATTATTAGAAAAGATAACTTTGTCAGAAAAGAAAATTAGTGGTTGTTCTCAGGTCGACTGCAGGTACATTTTATCTTGATGAAACATCTTTTTTGTAGCATAGTGGTATGTACATCACTGTGATAAAAAATGAAGATGATAATCCTGGGTATATTCCTGTGGAAATGGTATTTTACCTTGGCGAGAAGATGCTTTGCTGGAAACATTTGAAAATGACTCTTAAAAGTATTTGTATTTCACCTTGAAAATGTGCACAAAGCCTGAGTAAAAGGAAAATCTTTGGACTCTGAATCAAACAAAACATTCAAGGGCATCGTGATGGGTGTTTTTGAAACACCATAACTGTCTGTTCTGTCTTATTTTCTTAGTTACATGTGTGAAGTACTTGTACTCACTCTTTGTGGGTGATTCTAAATGCAAATTTTGTGAAGTTTCTTAAAATATTTCCTTTTATGAACAGTTACACTGTCTCCAAATTGGTGCATTTGGTCCAAACTAGTATTTTACACAAAAAAATAACCTGCTTTTGGTCTGAAGGCCTTGTGTCCACCGTCGCACAATTGACAAAAACCTGTCAAAAAGTACAAGTCATCATCGAAGGCGCAGTGTGGTGTGATTGATCCTCCTTCAAACCTTATGGTGACTACAGTGTTCCATTTTTTTGCTCTGTGACCTTGAAAACTAGGTCAATGTCAGCCATCATTGTAGTCCAGAGAGGTCTTCATGAGAGGAATGTGTGGTGTGAATTTGATGATCCTCCATCAAAGCTGACAAAAGTTATTGAAAGTAGAGTGTTCCTGGATGGACGGACGAACTGCATTTTTATGTCCCCCACTAGGGCGACGGTGGACAATTAATTACTACCCTCTGTCAGCAGCGAATCATTCAAGGAGGTTCATTAAAAAGTTAAAACCAGGTATTTTACCTTCCTCTTATATTAAGGTGTGACGGAGCAGCACCGTCACTGATTGCAGGGAGAGCAAACACTGACACACACTGATCTTCCCATTCAAACTACACACACATACACACACCAGGTAGATTGCAAGGGTGCACACTTGCCAGTCTACTGTGACATTTACATTACACACCTTACTCTGTGTGTTTGTGGGCTTCCTAGTCCAAACTGAGCCACACCCCAAGCACTGGTTATATAGTGTCAGGAGGTATGATGTCATGATCAGATGACAAGGGCAGGTGAGGGGATCTCAGCCTGATGGGAGGGACTGGAGTATTTATAAAGGGCCTTTTGAAGGCTGATGAAGAGAGATGGCAGAGTGAGCCTGGTTGCATAGATGGTAACAGCCATTCTGGGTGTCCAAGATGTAAGCAGCATTTTGAGCAGTATTCACATAGAAAGAAGTTTGTTTTCTGTTATCGAACAGTGTTTTTTTTGTTGTTGTTTGTTTCCTTTTTTGTCTGTAAATACTTTTCTTGGAAAAATGCACTTTTTGGAGCTGGTGAACAAAGTAAAGACACATCTTCACAATATCTGCGACTACGCCATTGTTTGAGGTTACGGGCTAAAGAGGAACCCCGTCACATAAGGTCAGCACTGACCCAGTTTAGATTTTAAATGCATAAATAAAACATACATTTGTGTATTGTATCAAGGCTTTTTGAATTCATCAAGAACCTGTTTTTCAACAAAACAATAGTTTTTTCACTAAATTATGACATTTTCTGGTTAAATTTATGACCTTTGTTACCCTGCCCTCAAAGAGGCGTATTATGTCTGTTTTGTTGCAACTTTATTAACATAAAAACTACTAGACCACTTTCCATGACATTTTCAGGACAAGGTGTGAAGTGGTTCAGAATAGATCTCATTAATTCTTGGTGAATAAAGGTCAAAGGTCAAGGTCACCAAACATGTTTTCACAATGATCACAGATGCGGAAGATCATGAATTTCCTTTTCATTCCTGTATACTCAGTTTCTTTTTAAACCCATAGTTTTATGTCCATTAAGAGCTAAGGGGGCGGGGTTTGTTGTGCCTGGCATAATTTTTTTAGGGTCAGTTACCAGTCACCCAGTTCTAAAAATAAGATTATAAAGCAATAATTAGAACCAAAACTAAAATCCTAAGTGCAGTGTGAGCCAACAGACTGACAGACAGCTCATCTAATAATCATGTCAGCTTTTAGAGATTTTCATTAGGCCTTCACCGCGGACCACGTCTGGCACAAGGCCTATTGAAATTTGACTTAGATGTCCTACACCTGTATCAATAGAAATTTATTCTATTCTTAAGTACATAATCTGAGTGCTTTTACCACCTCTGAGTGCTTTGAAATAAAATCACACTGTAAAGCAATACTTACATACTGCTTTGATGAGATAGTTGTATATTTTGTATCCTAAGATAAACCATAATAAGTGCTGGCTTGCACAAATGAATTTGTTTCATGTTGCTTATTAAAGGTTATATCATAATGACTTTACATCCTTGAAAAATGATTGAAAATCCCAGGAGGCATATGTCAATATTTTTACTCTTTGCATGCATCTTAACTTCTGTACAAGATCTTTTGATTGTTCTTCAATGTGTCTCAAAAGATATGAAAAAAGGGAAATATATGTATAAGATAAATCTTTAAATTGCATAATAATGAAAATCAGCAGATGCCTCAAGTGAAGATTCACCAGATTTGTAATTCAAAACCTGGAACAGGAACTGTATCGAACATGTGACCTGACAGGACTGAAGAGGAGGAGGAAGAATAGGAAAAACAACAGACTGAGTGAAAGATGGAGCAGCTGAATCCCTCAGTAAATCTGATGTAATGTAATCACACACACTTCCAATAAAATAAACAATGTAAATGTTTTCCAATGAGTCCTGAAGTTAACTTTTTATTATTCATCCACAAAATGGAGCTTGAATCATCATATAGTTTAGAAACAGTTTTCATATCTATAGGAACTAAAAAAATGCTAATTATGCTGTTCTTGCCAGCTCTTTTAGTGGATTAAATAGTAAAATGTACAATAAGTAGATGTGATTGGGTGCAACACATCTCTTTATTATCAAAAATATCTATTTAATTTTTTTTTTTAAATGAATATGATTTTCCTCATGTTTTTTTTTTTTTTTTACTTATTATTTACAATGTTCTGGTGATTTGTCTTTATTATTCTTATTCTTTCTTTCTATTTATTTATTTATTGTTATTTATTCATTTTTCTTCTTATATTACTGTGTTTTGACTGAGTTTTGACCAAGTAACTGCTCTTTGGAGTTCAACCACATGTCAAAAAGCATCTGGACTGATTTAGAAGTATAAGAGCCCCAAACATTAAATACTGAGCCCAAGTACGTTCCAGTTCACAGTTCATGTTCAAGGTCCTAAATCTATTATTGATGGACATTCTTAGAGACCTCAATTTCAACTAAAACACTACATACAACAAAACCCCTGCATAAAAGCAACACAAACACATTTTCACAGCAGCTTTTATGACAAAGTCACAGCAGCACATTTACCTAAAATAATATCTCAATGGTTAAAGGGTTAAATATTATGAGTAGTTATAGATTACTGAAATTTAAAAAAAACAAAACCTAAAAACCTGTAGATCTGCATAATTTATTTTACAAATAAAATGCCAAGTGGACACGGTGGAGAACAATGGAGAGGCTAAGTCACGCCCTTCTACTTCCGGTAGGGTGCTTAGCTTGCAAAAAAATTGAATGGGAATGAATGGAGCGAGTCAAGCTAAATTCTGATTCCGTTTGACAAGTGCTCTGAAATTCACATATGATAGCGGTTAATAAGAAATATTTGATGTGGGATAGGTTGACCACCCGTTTTTGATGAGAAGCAAACGTGACGTTAGGTTTTATGTGGGTTTAGTAAGAGACTACAATGCGTCGTGTATTGAATGTCACACTCCGCTTAGCTGGGGTGTGGAGTCTATGGTGACGTCACATGAGCGCCAGGCGTGTAGTCCAAATTATTAACGGGTGTCTCGCAAATGAATCAATCGTTGGTTAACAGAATCAGTTGAAACGCACATCAATACTTAGTATTTATTATCAAGTACAACGTGTGTATGATTCAGGGTACATGTATATACGATTTTAGCATTTTATTTATTTATTTTAGCGGTCGTTCATTTTCCGATTCCAGGCCCTATGAGCCTCCCGGAAAGGGAGCAGTAGGACCTCCTGTGCAGCAGATTGCGATAAAGACTTGGCACCAGCACATTAAAACACCATCGAGGAAGAAAAACAGGAAGTAAACATTTCACAACAATGTGGAGCTAAAACATGGATGTGGATTTAGATGATGTTTTGGATGACTGGTTTATCGAGTCTATAAAGATGTGAGTAAAAGTTCAGACACTTTTATATGCTTTATTATTTTTTGTAAAAGGATATATAAGAATAGAACCAGAATGCTAATAGACTAATTGATAGTATAAACTGAACTCCGCTTAAAATCATACAGTTTCAGCATTTTTTCATCAAGCAACAATTGTATCTCACGAAATAATATTACAATAATACATTTTTTGTTTAGGGTGAGCTGTTTTGTTCACTTCGGCTTAACCCAGATACGTCAAATGTTAACTTTGATAAGTTTTAAATCAGCAGTTTGTCTCCTCTTACCATTAAATCGTCATTAAGAAATAATATGTCGTGAGGGAGAAGCTACATTACTATTTCAGAATGATTTTTTGGTTTTGATTTGTTTTATAAATTATGTGTTATGCGATAAATGTAAACATTAAATTGAGTCTGGTAGCAATATGAAAGCACTGGAGAAGAAAGGAATAATTGGGGTTTAGTTTTGGGTTCTTTGAATATTAGATAAGTAGAATAGACTGATGTTGGATAGGGGTTTTTATTATGTTTTACAGTTACAAAGATCTTCACGTATATCATCTGGAAAATCCCACTCAGGTCCTCGAGTGGACTTCAGGAAGGAGTGAGTACTGTACATTGATAAGAAAAATGAAAATTGATCATCTCTGTAAATATTCACTAACTGTAGTGTCCCTATTACTCAAATTAATTCAACTAAACCACATATTGATCATGACATTTTCTTCATCACTTAAACACACATATGTATAATGTTATTTTCTAGTTTACTCAACTATTTGTGTTCAATAGTTCAAGTCATCATTGCATCTTTATAAACTTTAGTTAAAATCATAAACCATGAGAGGATAAATAAAATGTTCTTTATTTATGCATGATTGCACATAAAACCACCTGTTTTTATTTAAATCAGGGAAATTATAATTATGTTTGGTTATTTTCAGTTTATTTTGGTGTAAAAAATAAACTGCTGTAAAAGAATAATAAAAACATACAATTTATGTCGGACTCCCAGATATTATGAAGCCAAAGATATGGGGAGAGACCAAAATCCTGATCCATATGCTATCAGTACTTATGCATTTTTGTATTTTAGTATTTACCTACGCGTTTGTCCACAGATGTTTGTGTCGCTGGTTACACCTCATCATCTAAGAATGAAATCTTGGAGCTTCATCTGCCACTGAAACTGTTGGCTGATAAAAATAAGGTAAACTGTCAAAGTGTTGGTCAAAGTGTTTCCTCTTACTTTTATTAATGAAGTGTACAGATAGTAACAAGAACATAAAAAAACAATAAATGAATTACTATAGAGAAAAATATTAATTATATAATCTAAAAGAGGATTAAGTGAAGCAATAAGACACAGTTGACATAAAATTTACATGCATTCATGTTTAGAAGAGATACAGTCATGGAAACAATTATTAGGTATTGGTTATACAATCAATATATATATTGTGTGTATCATGTGATTAAAGCAGCATGGAATAAATGAAAGCACTGTTTTTGTCAGTACAATGATGTAGAGATTGATGTAAGAACTGAAGTGATCTTGGTTATTATCAACAAAATATATTAAATGTCTAGATATCAGCACAGAAGTTAAACTCCTATAAGCTATTTTTGTTGTTATTATATTTGTCCAAACAAATGTCCCTTTAGTTGTACTACAGATTAAAATGAACAAGGGATTGAAAAAAACGAGGGTTTTCTTGTTTCCTGTTTTCTTGCTCTACTTGTTTTCAGCATTTTGATTTATGGATATAAAATTGTGTCCAGATAATTTCAGCTTCTTGTCTAATCTTTAGTGTCAATAAAATAAACACTCTGTGGAAAAAGCAAATAATTATAGCTGAATTAATCCATCCACGCAACAGAAATTGCTGTTAAAGCTTCTATAGCAGAAGATTAGTTTGATAAAACCTGTCGAGGATTAAATGGAATTTCTTCACCACACAGGAAGAGGGACTAATGACAACACTGACAAGTGACTTATTTTTCTCTTTAGTATTTAATGAAAAACTAGTTTTACCAGTATATGTGAAGCAGTAATAGTGAATTTACTGTTTTCCGTTAAAGAATAAGGTCAGGAATTAATTAAACCCTGAAGGGACAATATTAATGACATGGAATATAATAATTCTAATTAAATATAAGATGATTTTAAAGCTCACTATATTTAAAAAACATCATTAATAAACCTTTATTGAAACAAAATTACGTTGGGTCAAATGTTTTAACCCCTCGGTACCCAGGTGTGCGCTTTTTACGCACACTTTGCACTTAGTCATAAAAACCTTCATATTATTTTTCAGAATTTAAATAAGGTCAGAATGCAAAGGTTGTTCATTTTTGCATGATCTTTGGGCACCAACTTAAATGTGTATATTGTAAATAGAAAGACTATTTATTACCAGACTAGCATCTGTGTCCCAAGTGTACCAAAAACACACTATTACTTCCATTATAACCACTGTTTTTGATCCATAAGACATTAAGGTAGAAATCCTTAAACATTTCATCAAAAATATTTAGTTACATCATGATCAATAGATATCATTTTTGCATCCAAAAATAGTCTGTTTACATTATAAGCACATATTTTAAAGGGTTAAAGGTGCTGTATGTAGGATTGTGGCCAAAACTGGTATTGCAATCCTATAGACTGTGGCATCCCCTCCGACTACAAGTTAGCAGATCCAGTATGAGCATCTACTGCAAAGAGCTACAAAGGTGATGAGTTGTACTCCAATATTTGATACTGTGTGTTATAGTTGCTGATAAGAGGCTTTTTAGGTTAAGTAATGTTAGATATTTCTGATCAGAAATGTTCCAGTTGCAACTCGATGGAAACTGGCAAGCTGGATGAACTAATGCTACTGATTCTGTGATTGGTCAATAGGTGATAGGCGGAGCATCAACCAAAACACAAAATGACAACATAAACATTATTTAGGGGCTGACACTGAGCTTTTCAAATGTGAATATTCTGGCTGTTCTACTACTGTCAGTGATATCAGTATTTATAATAATAATAATAATAATGGATTAGATTTCTATAGAGATTTCTAATTGAAACAAACAGGATTCCTCAAGATCTGGTGACAGTCCAGGACATTTTATGATTAACTGGGAGAACAACATTAAAAAAATGTTACAATTATTTTTAACTCTTAATCTTTTTTGTATTTCATCAACTTGCTGTCACATTTCATCTGTCGTTATCCGTTGTCATCCACAATTCACTAAAATTGCTTCTCCTCCCTCAGTTCTCAGCAGATGTCAATTCTGACTGATTTATTAGATAGATCTAACAAATTGTTTATAATATTAGTTTCCACCAACAACCTCCTGCGTAGCATTTAACATCTTTAATCATAATATTTCATTACCCAGTTACCTACTATAGTTCAGTCAGATGTTTCCCCAGAAGAGCTTTGGGGGCTTCCTATACCATTTACACTGTTTTTGGCATTTGTTGATAAAAACACACACACAGTGGGATTGATTTTATGATCTATTGAATGACTCCCTTTTGTTGATAACAGCCATCACAGCTGTGAGGCTTGGAAGAGCACAAGGCCATTGGCCCTATTATATTATTATTCATTCATTTTTTTGAACATTATTCCACAAGTTTGCTTTTTCACATTAGCACAGTCATTTCTGGGAGTAATATTTGAACGTTAACAGCAGTATTTGTCAAGGTTGTGTGATGCTTCTCCAGATTTAACACAGATATGACACTTCTATTGGCTGTGTTGTGTTTAGGGTCTCTGTGCTGAACGGGATTTTAAAGTTGTCCATGGTGGGTTTGCAGATGGTCCAGTTCGCCGTCTCAGACACATCCCAGGAACAAGGTGAGCGTCAACTTTTACATTATAAGTTTTACATCTTAGATTGTAGATGTATTAGATGCAAAGAGTCATACCACCTATTTTCACTTTGGAGGATTTTCTTTTATTCAAATTTTTTTGACTGTTTGTTACTCAGATAAAGCAGGTGTCAGAAAACTATCTTTTTGGTAACATGGATTTTGTACTATTTTCAGCTTTAAAGAACAGCAATTAGAAATGAAGATGTTTGTGGGAAAAATCAGGTTTTCACAACATTTCATTTGATTTTATTTTCATAGATAATCATGGGTTTAATTTTTTTTCAATTCAGGAACAGTAGGGGGTTGCATGAATTTAAATATTAACAGTAAACCACAGTCCCATGAAGGTAGCATCCTCTTCCTCTGACATGTCGTCCATCTCCTCTACTTGTTTTATTTATATATATATATATACATACATACATATATGTGTGTGTGTGTATATGTATCTATTATTGCTTTAGAATGAAGAAAAGATAATGAAGAAAATAACCAAGAACAAAAAATTAGCAAAAATAATGCTAAAAATTGAAAACATAACTAACAATTGGGACAATAATAAAGAAACAGTTGACAAAATGAACAGAGCTGAGCAGAATAATCGACAATAGGGACAATAATGAATGAAAAATTAGCATAATTATCAACACAATGAGCAAAATTACCAATACAATGGGCAAGGATGAGGAAAATTATCCAAAAAGGAAATGAGTGAAATAAACAGCAAAATGAATAAAAAAAGTAATTTTTACTTAATTTATTCAGCCCATCAACTGTTCCCATTGAAATTAATAAAACTTCACCCATCAGTGGTCAGAACATGATAAGTGTGTTTGGTAAACATATGGGAATGAATGTTACTTGTGTCTAAACATGGCTTTTAGTGCTGTGATTAGTGTATTTCCATGTCTAATAGTATTGTTCCTTTTATCATTTTAAAGATGTGCTGTTACAAATGATGGTCGTAGCTCCAGCCTGCAGGTGTGGGATCTTGGCGGTGATGACAGCGGTGAGTTCTAGTTATCTGAACCTCCTCTGTGTGAAATCACACATCAGGTGGGTACAGGAACAGCGTAGGTGGTACAGTTTGTTCAAGACAGACACAGATATGTCAGCCTTGACCAGAAAATAAGGTATTATTTCACTGACAGTGGCTGCTTTTTGATATATTTGTAAAGAATGAATTTGTTCTTATTCAAAGATAGTATGACAAAGACCTAAAAGGTTTTAACATGTTCTCTTTTTAATGAAAATTCCCACAAAATGGAGAAAATAACAATGAGAAGCACAAGTAAGAAAATAACAATGGGATCATGAGCAGCTATTGGCTGAATTGTGATTTTAACATATTACACTGGTCTACAAGTAAAATGCTTCCAAAATAAAACTAATCAAATGTTCCCACATGTGTGTTACTGATAAAGAAAACTCAAGTCTTAAATGCTGATTGGTTCAAGTTTCCAAGATAAGTCTGGGGTCAAAATGTGAAATTCTTAGTATGAACAAGAGAATAGGTTTTAGTCCAAAGGAATATTGGTCTCAGATCTACCAGATCTACTTTTAAAAAACACTGTGTGCACATTATGATCCATTCACTATTTACAAATCCATTATATACATGTACATAAACCACCATATATGTGCAATAACACACTATCATATATATTAAAAACATGAACTAACCAGCACTAAAGTCATTTGTTTTCTGATTCTTCGTATTAAAGTATGTAAGATTTTACACATTTAATGTCTGAAGCAGATACTTTCTAGCACCCCCTAGTGTCTGAGAGTCCAACGTAGCTCACTTAATAATTTTAATTTATCTGGTGCACGTAAACTGATTTTTGGGAAACTCCAGTTCAATCCTTAATCGGAGTAAGGCAATAATTCAACTTTTTAAGTGCATGTAAATGTACTGACTGAGTGGATTTGATTCTGTGCTCTGATTGGTCCGGTGTATGTGTGCTGACACCGAATGACAGATGTGATCAGAAGGACAGGAAGCATCGAGGGTGGGGGGACAGGTTCAGTCAGAGGCAGCAGGATCGCCGCTCGACCATCGTCTGAGCCGCAGGTTCTTCACGGAGTCCAGAGCGATGATGTCCGGCTGACGGAGGTCACGTCAGGACGGACCCTTTACAAACTAGGTAACCATGGTTAACCAGCTGGAGATGATCCATTCAGTTTTGTTTTAATAACTCAAAAACTTATGGATGAATTTTGATGAAATCTTCAGGATGTGTTTGGAGGAAGGAACAAATGAGAAAATGTTGGTGGTGATCCAGAAGAGATCCTGGATTCTGGATCACTTTGAAATTTGACTTGCAGAATACATTTCAAAGTGATCCAGAATCCAGGATCTCTTCCGGATCACTCCTGTAAAAACAGGAAAAACTAAAGGTGGCCTTCTAGACTTTTACCTAGTACTGCAAATGTGTATATATATGAAATAAATCTACATACATATAACATCTGTATATATTTAGTCCGTAATCAACATTTTCAGCCCTGTCGTCCTGAACTTTATTCTGTCTCATTCCGTCCACAGAGGTCGATTCATCAGACGCTCTGAGTTCCCTTCAGTTTGTGACTGACAGCATCGTCATCGCTGGCTGCTGTAAAGGCAGCGTCTTAGTCATTGATATTCGGTCGCCAGCTGCTCCTCAGGTTTGTCCTCCTTCTTGCCTGATACTGTACACATTCTCTAACTGCACTTCTATTTTCAGCCATTTCAACACACTGTTTTTATTCTGATTTGTGAGTTTATAATATGACTGTTTCATCATATTAAGTTTGTGCCAATTGCAGTGTATCACAATGTATGGGATTCAGACATACAGTCACAGAAAAAATGATTGAACCACCCATGTTTTCTTCCATTTCTTGTTCATTTTAGTCCCTGGTACAACTAAAGGTACATTTGTTTTGACAATTATAATGATAACAACAAAAATAGCTCACAATAGTTGAAATTCAGAGTTGGTATTTATCCATTTTCCACGTTTTCTTGATAATCAAAATCATTCCAGTTCTTACATCAATATCTTTGTTATTTTACTGTCAAAAACAGTGTTTCTATTCATTCTGTGTTTTCTTTTCATGTTTGTTTTCATCACATGATATACAGGGCTGAATTGCATAGCCATTGTTTTTGATTACATTTGATGGGCTAACTATTTTTTCTATGACAGTAATTTCTTTTGGGATTTCAAATGGTTCTGTCTGAATTCAAGCATTTTTAGCAAGTTTATAAAGGTTTATATAACTGTTTAGAAAACTGGACTATTCGTGCCATGTTAAAGAAATAGGTAATATAGGTAGATGGATGGATGGATAGATAGATAGATAGATAGATAGATAGATAGATAGATAGATAGATAGATAGATAGATAGATAGATAGATAGATAGATAGATAGATAGATAGATAGATAGATAGATAGATAGATAGATAGATAGATAGATTCATTCATGTGACACTAAAAATGGAAATTTTAATACTAGGGGAAATAGAATGTTCCCTAGTGGGACTAATAAAGGAATATAGAATACAAGAATGACAGACCAACAATAATGAGCAAACACACAATTCATAGTAAATTTGAGGTAATAAAAGGTCTACATAATTAAACCATAAAGTTCAAGAATAAACCATAATGTACAAAAGTTAAATGTCATTTACTAACTATTTGTAGATTTTTGGTAGAGGTGTTACAGGAAGAACTGTGAAGTCCACTTCAATGTGGAACATTCGTGTACATATATTTATGTTCTGGAACAGGCTTCCCCAGAACATTAGACAGGCATGTTCTGTCGAAGTGTTTAAAGCAAGGTTGAAGACCCAGTTGTTTAGTGCCACATTTATAACTTAATGTGTTTTATTTATGTTTTTAATGTGTTTTATTTTCTTTTCAATTGTTTTATTAGGTGTTTCATATGTATATATGTACACATACCTGTACAGCACTTTAACTGAAAGTGCTTTATAAATACAATTATTATTATTGTTATCTGAACATTGTTTCTGACGTTCAGTCACTGCTCCTCAGGTTTGTCCTCCTCCTGGCTCCTCAGCTGAGTCGGTTCTCTGGTGGTCGGATGCTTCAATGGGTCCATCCAGCTCCCGGTTGGTCCAGCTGTCCTCGTGCGGTGAAGCCACGGTGTCAGAGCTGAGGATGCTCGGAGGAGGGGCTGTGCGTCAGGCCCAGCTCGATGTCCAGACACAACGCTCTGACCCAGAGGACGTCGTGGTGTCATGGGCTCCAGCGCTGGACGACTGCATCGCTGTATCTGGTCAGTTTGAGCTGAAATCACAGCTGCTGTTTTTATTCTTTACATTTTGTTTTTCTGCATAATTTTACCAATGACATAAAGTCTATTCAACCTGCAGCAGGATGCATTCAGGTGCTACAGTAAGGGTTGGACATATTTGTGGCAGAGAAAAACAATTTAAAGGTGCAATTAGTAATATTTTTATTACTCTGTCAAGAAATGGCAGAGTTCTGTTTTTACCGATTTGTTTGTCTGTCTGTGTGCAAGATAACTCAACAAGTTATGGATGGATTTGGCTGAAATTTTCGGGAACTGTTGATAGTGGAACACGAAACAAGTGGTAAAGCTTTGGTAGTGGTCAGTTTGTGTGTGTGTGTGTGTGTGTGGGGGGGGGGGGTGCCTTGGCAGAGTCTTTGATCTCTGATTGCTTTTCTAGTTTACTTTTAAAACAGAAAATGAAGTAATTTGACATAGCAAATTATTCTTAATATTTTTTGTTGGTTATTATAATACATTGATATAATAAATAAATGAATGAATAATTCTGTCTGTCCATCAGACATATTTATCCATCTCATTTCTTGGACCTGATTCTTTTCTAATTTTATACATATGTTTATTACATTTGAATTTCTCTCAATTTATGCTTTTACTGTTTTTTTGTCCCGTACTCGTCGTTTTTTTTTTTTTTTTTTCACTTATCTCCGTCTGGGTCGTGGGGGCAGCAGCCTCAGCAAAGCAGCCCAGACTTCCTTCCACCCAGCCACTTCCAGCAGCTCCTCCAGGGGAATCCCGAGGCATTCCCAGACCAGCCCAGAAATATTAATCTTACCAGCGTGTCCTAGGTCAGCCCCAAAGTCTCCTCCTCCCCAGGGAGGCGTCCAGGAGGTGTCTTCACTAGATGTCTGAGCCACCTCAACTGGCTCCTCTCAACCTGGAGGAGCAGTGGCTCTACTCTGATTTAAAAAACATTTCTGCAGATTTTAAAAACATTTACCTAAAATAGAATAAAACTCAGTACTAAAATCATACATTCACCAATGGTTGAAAAGGTACTAAAAGTATAGAACAATATTCTTTACAAGCATCTTAAAGCAGTTATGTTGCTTGTTTTTCCTCTTAGGGTTCAGCGGGGTGGTTCAGATCTATGACACGTCTTTGTGGAGGTCAGATCTACAGGAAACCACACCACTGTTTCAACACAGAGGTCACATGGTGTCATCGCCACAGCCTGACCGGCTCCTCGCCACGACTCACGCTTGGCATCCTGAACGTCCACGAACGCTGCTGTCCGCCGCCTCAGACGGATCCGTTCACGTCTGGGACTGGGTCGACCAATCAGCTGATGGATCAGGATCAGCTGACCCTCCTACCTGAAAATGGGAAGAGGAGTGGAGGTCCGTTTTTTTCCACTGTTGAGTGTTTGGACTGGAAACCTGATTCACAAAATGAAAACATACAGCTGCTCTAAAATAACCAACAAAACTGCAAGAAAAGTGAAGAAAATGTTCATAAACTTGTTGCATACTGTGCTACTAGATAAAATAACAAATATTTGTGTCAGTATTCAGTCGTTTGACTAAACTTTTTATTCTGTTTTCACAAATTTGGTGTAATTTCCTTTATACTATGAGTTTTTATCAAATTAAAAAAATTGCAGTATATCATGTTGTATTGAATCATAACCATCCTTTAACATGGGTTTGCAAATGGTTCTGTATGGATTTAAGTGTTTTTTCTGAGTTTGTAGAAAATAGGTGCACACATTATTGAGCACATCCCATTAATTAATATTAGGCCATTGGTGTCATATAAAAAAAAAAAATACATGGAGAAAATCTAAAAAGCTGGAGCTGATGATACATTAACAACATCTAAATAACTGACTCCACTTTCTGGTTTAGGTGAAAAAAAGGAAAACACTGAAATCCCTTTTAAATATGAAATATATTCACATTTATATGTCCCAAACTCACTTTCCTGTGAAACTTTGCATCATTTATAAAGTTATTTTTAAACTAAAAGAAACAAGTGGTTCCAGGCATAACAAACCTCCACATGTAGTGAAGCTTATTTTGGCATCAATCCAGCTGATGTTATGTCTATGCCTGTGCTGATGTCAGCGTATTGATTGCCTCTATATATGTGCCAAGTTTGAAGTAAATTTAAACAAATTTATGTTTTTATAGACGTGGCATTTTGCCCAATATAAGTAAATGGGACTATGACTATTACTAAAACTAGTTTTACCAAATTGTAATCATCTATTTCGGGTCACTGGCAATCTATAAACCCAATTTGGTATGAATTAAACTAATAGTTTTGCTGCTAGTCTGAACAAACTGAACTAAAAACACAGTAAAACAGACTCTAATGGTAATTACATTTTGATGAAAAGCATTTTACTGATACAGTGACGCATCCGTATTAATCTGAAATTGAATCTTGAGTCCAATTTGTAACCCTGAAAATTTTCTGCTCCTGCAAAATCTGTGAAACTCCATCCCATCCCTCACACAGATACTGGTCTGAAATAGTCTGACCTAAAAATAAAAGTGAGACAGACAAAATTAGGTTAAATTATCGGGAAGAATTTGGACTAAAAACATCTGCGTCCTCACATGGCACATCTGTGACACAGTGAGGCAGAAATAAACACATCAACTTAGAAAATCGAGAGAACCTATGTGAACCCTTTGAAATGTTTTTTATTTTTACCTGAATTGTTCACAAAATGTGATCAGAAAATACAGTCGTGCTCATAAGTTGACATACTCTTAGTTGGTGGTTGAGTGAATCCATTTATTATTCAGACAAATATGTTTGCTCTGACATCAGAAACTCTCCAAATGACCCTGATCATAAGTTTACATACCCTAGTTTTTCATCCTCTCTATCGGCTCCTTTAACATCAACAGATGGAAGTCTTTTGTGGTAGTTGTGGGTCAGATACTTTATTTTCTCAGATGGTAGAACTGTTCATTCTTCTTGGTAAAACACCTTGAGGTCTTTTCGTATGTAGTGGAAAAAAAGGCTGTTCATTTGTTCTCAGAATGAAAAGAATGGTCTTTAGATGATCATTGTCTTTGTATGTATTTGAATTGAAGCTTTAAGGTACAGGTTGTACGGAGGAAACGCTGTCTGCATGAGCGTGCACCAAAGAAAAAGTTCTGTCCTGCTTTTATAGGGGAAAGAAAAGAATCATTCATTGCGTTACTTTGTGTTTGGGTAATATGGGATGTGTGCTAGGATGGAATGTGTGGTAATGAAAAAGAGATAAGACTTCTGTGAAAGCAGGTGTCCAGGTGTCCTCACCTACACATACATCATTCTGTCTGTTCTGTGTTTAATGGATAAATGCCTGTGACATGATGACGTAAGCTATGACGTATTTGTGACCACTTTCTTCCATCTGAGAAATTAATATTCATACTGAAGACGATGTACTAATAACTTTTCATTTCGTGAATGTAATTTTTGATGTAACTTTTCAATGCGCATTCTGACAAACATCAAACACACAACACATAAGTACAAATGGAGTTTGCAAATATTTATTTTTTGTTAAACTACAACCAAAGGCGCATGCATGCATATCCCAAATATGCACATATTAATTTTGTCCCAAAAATCTCTCTATATTAGCCTAGCCACGCTAGACTCCTAGCAGCAGCACATGTAATGTGCTACAGTAGTAGTCTAGTTACACTCAACTTTTGGCTAATTTCCCTGAAACTGGCTGACGAATCACAGTGAAGTATCGAGTCAGAGGGCGGGCGTAATAAAGTGACACTGCAATGATTCGGAGACAAACAACTGGAAGCTACCATAGAAGAAGAACAATAACGGGTGGTGATTTCTTTTTTTTTTAATCAAAAATGAGTGAAGAATGTGAGAAATTGTCAGCAATCTTTAAATTCTTTTTACAGAAGCGACAAGAGTCGTTAATCCACCATTTTGTTTAGACATTCATAACTTTCTTCAGACTCCTCCGTGAACTTTCCGCCACTCTATCTATGTCATCTTAAAGATTACACTGATTGGTTGTAGTATCGTCCTATTGAAAGACAACCTTTTAGCCCCGCCTCCCCTGACTATGAAGCATCCTAGACCTAAACATGTAATGAATAGGGATAGCACGGCTAGGCTAAGTCTATAAAACTTTATCAATGATACTGAGGTCATAAAACTCAGGTGGACATTCCTTCACCTTCACTTTTTTTCTGTTGTAGACAATGACAGGTTGACTTGTCCTTATGTTTTAGGTCATTGTCATGTTGGAACATTCAAGACTGTCCCATGTGCATTCAGTCAGGGTATGTAAACTTATGAGGACAAATGTATACTTGTTTGTTTGGTGTTGGGTTTAGAGCAGTGACATAGATCCAAATCAGATCAGATTCATACAGAAAACTAAATATTCACAGTTTTCACACACTTTTTTTTGCCATTGCATAATAGTAAAAATGTGCCTTGTAGTTTCCTCCCACATAAAATGATACCTTGTTTTAAGCAAAAGCACCCAAAACCTAGAACTGAGTCTTAAAAATGGCAAAAAAACTGGATACTTTTCAAAAGTATTTTTACTATAAAAATATTCATATCAATCATATTAATTGTTCATTCAGAACATGTAGATGTGAATGAATATTTTCTGCTTTAACTCATATCATCTCTTTCTTAATCTCCCAGTCACAGTTCAGCCGCATTTTAGCAAATCTCCACTATCAGCAATCATACTCAATCATTTCAGAAAGCGTGGTTACATAAATCTTTTATATGATGAAGAAAAACATCAACTGGTCACATCTGAGCAAAGTTTTTCTTCATAAAATTGTTAACAAAACTATATGACCGGCTTTTAAAAGTACTAGTTTGACCGAGTGTTTAAATGTCCAGATGCAGATGAAACATATACTTTAATATCCGTAGAAACAATCACCATAATTACTGTTATTATCCTCCATTTTCTGCCTATAAAGGTCATCGTTTGCTGTCATTACCTGCCACTCACCGCAACACTGCACAAGAAACCATTCAGTTTCTTTTTCATTTAAATGTACATCACATTCATTTGAGCATTCTTCTCGTTTCCTAGGAGATAATAACATCTAAATGGAGTCTACAGATACTTAATGAGACTATAACGACTTCAAATGAAAAAAGTCATGTAATGTTCCTCTTTATTTCATCTGAAATCATCCAGCATCATTATTAATCTTGTATCTATTTCAAGGTGCAGACCATAGTTTCAGGTTTAAGTGAATAACAACGCCATCTTTGATGGGAAACGGATCTTTTAAACCAGATTTGAAGATGGTCCAAAATGACCCTTTCGGAGCACAAATATAGCCTTACCATTTGAACACCATGGGGTGCTGATAAGTTTTCGGAAAAAGGCCTAAAACACCTTGAAACACTCCTGGAAACATCCAAATGGCCAGAAATAATGATTTAAAGCACTGTTTAACCAGATCTGAATATGGTCCAAAATTACCCTTTTGCAGCACATGTGTGTATGTGTGTGTAAATGAGACTTAAATTTTCATGATGATCAGCACCTTTAAAGGAATCTGACAGTTTGTCTAATTAATGTCAAATGAATTTTTCATGTCTTTTTACCTTCATCACTTCCCTACAGTCTGTTTTACATATTCATAAACATTTACAGTTATTCATCATCTTGTGATGCATACATACATACATACATACATACATACATACATACATACATACATACATACATACATACATACATACATACATACATACATACATCTTGGGAATATTTTTCTTATGAAAATGAATAATTTTCTCAGATTTTTTTTTTTTTTTTTTGGATGAGTATCAGTGTGAAATCTGCATCAGATGGACTCCTGCTGTGATAATGTTTAAAATATGCACATAATTAAACCATCTACCTCTCAGATATTTGTTGGCCTCATAAACTTGGCAACTGTAACATGGTAAGTCATGTTAAAGTATTTCCTGGTGATGGTTTTATGGCTTTGTCTTTGTCACTTTTCACCTGTGGATGAAGACACACCCATACAGACCTGGAGAACAGAATCATAATCGGGCACCTTAGGATAAACTGGAACACACAGTAGGTACAAAATGTATTCAGACCACCTTAAAATGATACTTTTTTGTTATATTTGTTATTTTTTCTTCATTTGATTTATGTTTTGAAGTGTTAAGTTGATGCAGGGAGCCCTCTATATAAGCATAATTAAGCTTTCGGCCTCCCTTGTCTCATCATTTGAACCCGCTTTATCCTCACTAGGGTCACAGGGGTCACTGGGGGCCTAATCCAGCTACAATGGGTGAAGGCGGGGGGTACACCCTGTATGAGTCTCCAGTTCATCTCAGGGCTGAACATATATAGACAAACAATCACTCTCGAAATCACACATATGGGCAATTTCGATTAACCAATTAACCTATCAGTGCATATGTTTGGATGGTGGGAGTAGGAATAGGTAGTATGGCCAAAAATGTGTATCCTGATATAATATGAGCCACTGGCGGTATACGGTATATATCACAGTATAGTAGTTTTGTAGTCTACTATATGTAACGGGTCCCAGCTCGGTCTCCGCTGGCAGATGTATAGATAATCTGGATTGGAAACACAGCAGAAAAATAAAACGATGAGGACAGCTACAGCTCAGTCTCCAAATCCATTGGATTATGAGCTTCACTACTGTTAACAGTCCCAGTGACGCTGCCACCCAGTGTCCATTTCTCGCAACTTCAAGTCATTATGTGTTTCTCCTTCTAATTATTTGACAGAATAAAATAGTATAATAAACTCATAGCAGTGACCATAAACCAAAGTGACTTCAGAAGAAATAATAATAATAATCTTAACAAAAATACTTTTGTGTGCCTGAGCTATACTCACTTTAGCTGAGTATCACAAAAGCGATTTATTATGTGATTTATTTATTATGCATAATAAATAAACTATAAATACACCGTTTCTTGGTGGTCATATAGCTTCAAGTGTAGTCTTTCACAGTTGTGCAGACTTTCTTCATATTCCGCAGCGTGATCAATCATGAACCAGAGAATACAGGAAGAGGGAGAGGTGCCAAAATGAATGAGGCACATGGATTTTCTCCAATAAATCACTCACTGCAACTTTTTGCAGTTGTTGAGGGTGATTTGTAAATGTGTACTCACATATGGGATTATAACAAGCCTAATGGTTTAAGTTGTTACTGTTTCAATTTGAAGAAAAGCGATCTTTCATGTGAGGCTATCATTGAGAGTAGCTAGTACAACACATCTCAATAGTAGCAATCACTGTAGCAGCGCTTAGCATGCTAACGTTAGCGAAATAGTTTGAAACTCTGAACAGTCATTTTAGTTATTAACACCAGCCAGATGCCATAACTAATAGTAACTCAACTAGATATGGTAACATACAGTTATTAAGGCTGGTGCAGTGTGTTAAATTTAAGGCAGTGTTAACGTTTAGAACAATTATTTTGTTGTCATAAACTCTATGGCTGTCATGACTTTAGCTGTTAGCTTGTTAGCTCGCTTTTCAGACACTGTGTACATTAAATTGTAGAGTCCTGAATCGACTCATACGCCTTCGTTCATTGTAGCTGGATTAGGCTCCCAGTGACCCGACTCTAGTTATTATATATTTTAATTATGATGGTCCAGCCCCGAATATCTCTGGAGTCTAGAAAGAGAGATTCGGGGCTATTCCTCAGAGATCAGGGGCTTCAGAATGAGAATGCCCACGTCTCCCCACGCCCCTGCTAGTGAGTGTAAAGCGCGTTCATATGACGAGGCGAGTCCTGAATCGAAATACGTTGGTATCACATACCATTATAACCAATAGTACACTACATAAACTATATATATTTTATATTTGTAGCTTATTTAAACTAAATGCTTCTGCTAATACAGCATCTAGGAAGACTGTGGTGCTAGCTAGTAGCTACTTCTTAGAGGTAAATTTTGCATTACTGCCATCCATAGGATGGATGGTTGAACGGTATGGGAAAAATCTCTACCGTGGACAAAACAATACTTCCATAAGATATGATACCTTACATATCACCCATTTCTAGGTTGGGGGAAACTGGAGCACCCGGAGAAAACTCACGCAGACACGAGGAGAACATGCAAACTCCACACAATAAGGTCTGGTGTGGGAACCAGGGTCCTTACTGTGAGGTACGAGTGCTAATATATTGTTATTTTTCATTTATATTTACACTTGCTTATGTATTTATCTGTTAACCCTTTGCTCCACACCGGTCACTCCAGTGGACAGTTCTTCTACAGTTGTTCTCTTGTATATTCATGGGTTTTGTTGTTTTAGTTCCATATCAGTCAGTTCATATCATTAATTTAACTGGTCTGTTCTTAATACCTGATCTGCACTAACATGTTAATGTGTAAATCAATTACTTGTTATTATTAGACTGCAATTAATAGTCTTCTTCAACAAAAAGTGCATTAAAATGTATTATTTCATAGTATTCTGATATTACATTATAATTATTTGGTTTAAATCAAATCAATGTTTCGCTGAGTGGACATTTCTGTAACTTCATTAAAAAAGGTTCATTTAAAAAAAACACATTCCCTACATTTCTTTTAGAGAATACTGACTTTAGTGACAGGTGATCCAATGAATATGTAATATCTTGATCGTTGAATGTAAAATGATAATACACATTTGGCATCAACATCATCAGTTAAAACACATCTAAGCAACTTAATTACTAAAATTTGATTAAAGATGACATTTGAGCAGTGTTAATTCCATTGACTTACTGATTAGTCTTGACCTTTCACTCCCTGATGAGTCCTTCTGTACATGAATACTTCCATAACATTTCATCTGAATTAAACAAGAAAATTATCCACAGATTAATTTTACTTCATTAAAACATGCTTCTAATTTGACAAGCTGTACAAACCAGGAATATTTTCCTCAACTAGATAGTTTTACAAAGTCAACAGATTATTTAAAATGATTTGTGAAACCTTTAATCTATTTATGAAAATTGGGAAGAAATAACATCATCATCTTGGCTACATGTCCAGAATTAAAAACACTAAAAATTACAAGAAACAGACCATTTTAATGATCTGGATCATTCTGAAAGACTGACTGAAAGGATCTGTGTTGTACACGTCATTTAAGTGAATTTATGTTTCAATGAAGAGAAAACACGCACATATTTAAGATACTTTTATCAGATGTTTGAGGAAAATATCTAATAACCATATGGTTCATTTCCATTCACTTGTTTAGTACCCCATGTGGTTATGCGATCTGTTTTCTTTACTCCTTACATTCTGCATCTATCCTGCCCATTATTGTACAAGTTAAGAATGCAATACTTGACCAAAGTTAAGACTGTGATGCTTTGCTGGTAAAAAAACAAAACAAAACAAGACAAAACAGGCAGGTTTTAAGCAATACATTATTTATATAATATATACTCACAGATTTCTGCAGAATTAGTATTAAACAATGATATGCTGGGTTACATTCTGATTGAAGCCCTTTTAAAAACAAGTCAACTGAACCAGAAAGAGAAAAAAAACAATAATGCCAAACGCCAACTGAAAGGATGTTAATAAAAATCCATGAGGTGTAAAGTGAGCAAAACCAAACTCTGACACACAGATTTCAGTTTCAGCCATTTCAGGTGGTTTTTCCTCCAGTTTGTTTAGACACAAACAAGTTCTGCAGAGAAGTGTCAGGATCTGCAGCTGTGAAGAAAATGGAATCTAAATCCTAGATCTGTTCAAAAGTCCAGTTCAGGAAATTATCTGGTTCTAAACTTTATAACCAGTATTAATGATCATTTAAAAAATGTTAAAAATTTATTTATTTATTTATTAATTTATTTATTAATGAACATTTTTATGTTAATACAAGATACAATATTTGATTAAACACAATTTATAGACAACTGATTTATTTTATTGTGAATGTCTCAACAATTCCCGCAGTTTTAATTATTTCTGCATTAGTTTAGTTTTATTCCATTTTAATAGTTCTTTAATCTTCAGTCTTATGATCAGTGCATCCATTGATATTCCCACATTGTAGCAGGATATTTCCATGTTATAACATCAAAGCATTTAACTTATTAATACTACTGAATTATAAAATGACAGTTTATGTTGTGTCAATCTGACATGAAAATATGTTTACCATGGATTGAACTAAGATGCAACATAAACAACTGGATTAATTGGTTGATTTTTTTTTTCAGTGGACAGATCTCAGATGTTCAAGCATTAGATAAAACATCTGATCAAACTACAGAAAAAGGTGGGGTTTTTTTAGGGTATATTGATCCTCATCCTTTAAACTTGTAGAAAAGTGATGCTGAGTTCAGGGACCCAGTTGCTAATCTGGTTTAAAAAGCAACAAACATATGTAAAAGCTGCAGATCCTGTTGGACTAAAAATGAAAAGACAGGAGGAAGGAACTAAAACAGCGTCATTTCAAAACTGATTCAAACTGTACAACAAAACCCCAAAAAAGCCCAAACAAACCTGTACAACTGTACAAAAATCAACATGAAGGTTCATTTTAAAACTCCTTCAGAGTCGAGTTGAGTCGGACGGACTCTGAGTCCATGTGCCAGCTCTGTTAAGTGCAAACCTGAGGCCGACTTTGTGCGTCTGGTTTTAACACAAAGCCGTCACCTCGGCCACAGCGAGTATAAACACCAGCTGGTTAGTGATCATTAACATATTCATTCTCTAAAGCTGCTTTTTCTGCAGCGACATCATCATTAACAGTGACTTAACTAAGTCAAGTCAAGACAAAAGAAAAAGAAAAGGATCCCTTTAATCTCTCTGGTCGTCAGCTGATCCAGAGTCTAATCACTAATGAACAATGTCGAAAACTGACTGAGCACAAAGGAAAAGTTTCATCTAAATCACATCAGAATGAACATAAGAAGGTTTAAGTGTTTATGATTTGATCCCTGTTTGATTATTCCCAATCGAGAGGGAACGATAAAATAAGACCCAAGTCTATTTTGTGTCTGATGTTATAATAATGATCCTCTGAAGAGTTTCACTCCATTAAAAATAATAATAATAATGATGATAATAATGCTTTAAGCTACAGACAAAGACTGGAGGACATAGAAGCAAATACAGAGGTACATGGAAGACCTGAAGAGATTATATATATATATATATATATATATATATGTGTGTGTGTGTGTGTGTGTGTGTGTGTGTGTGTGTAAATAAAATCAAGATTGAAAACATATTAGATAAGTGTGCAGGTCTAAGTAAGAGCAATAACTGTTTCAGCCCTTTCTGTTTCGTACTGCGGCTGCTCAACACCAGTCTTATTGTTGATTATTTAGCCTAAGGGTGTCAAACATATGGCCCCAGGCCAAAACCACCCTGCCAAAGAAAGGGTCCAGTCTGGTCTACAAGGTGATTTTGCAAAGTGAAATTATGTGCACGTGTTTTCCAGCTTACCGAGCTGTTATTTTACTGGTCTGACTTTAAATTAAATTGAGCTGTATGTGACCCCTGAACTAAAATGACTTTGACAGGCTTGGTTTAGTCTAGATAGAAAACAAGAAAAAAAAAAAACACAAATTACATGTAGATAGAAACTTGCAACATGAAATAAAATTAAATAAAAGCAGTTGAAAATTGAGCAGAATTAAATTAAGAACTAATCCTGTTATTAGAGAAAATAACGTACAAGTACCTACAGATCTTAAACTGGAACTGTGGTCTAAGATAATACTAGATGTGGAAAGTAATGAAGTAGAAGTACTTCGTTACTACATTTAAGTAGATTTGTTTTATGTATCTGTACTTTACTTGAGTATTTAACTTTTGACATTTACCCCCTTTTTTTCTGTATAAATATCTGTACTTTATACTCCTTATATGCTCAGAATAGACTCATTACTGTTTCAAACTAAACAGATGTGACGGTATAAAAATAAGTCACTTCAGAGGGAAAATCAGTGGAGGAGACAAACTGAATTTATATATTATAGTTATATGACCATTATCTCATCATTTTTACTTTTTATTTCACAAATTTAACATATTTTCTCACAATTTTGACTTTTTTTTAAAATGCATTTTTATGTCATATTTATAACTTTTTTTTTTAATCCCATGACTTTTTATCTCAATTGTTACCCCCACCCACACACCCACATATTTTTCCTAAATTTCCTGCCATTATCCACAATACTGAGTTCTGTGACTCGATCAAACATCAGCTATATACACTGTAACTCCCTTTAAAGGCTTTATTTTGGATACTTTTGAAACGTTTTTGATTTTTCCTGGTGAAATCAGTATTATTGCATTCAAAGCAAAAAACAATTAAAAATGCAGTTTTACTTTTGTACTTTATTACAGTTGATGAATTGTACTGTTTTACTTTTACTTCAGTAAAGGAGTTGAATCAGTACTTCTACTTTTACCAGAGTATTTTTTCACACAAGTAGCTGTACTTCTACTTAAGTACAGAATGTGAGTACTTTCACCCCCTCTGGATAATATTGAGACTGCATCTACTAGTAACTCTTAGAAAAACTAAGTCTTGTCTCGTATAAAAAGAAAACCAACAATGCTCATCCATGATTTACAGACAAAAACAAACTGAGAACAGGAATTAAAATACAATTTAATCTGATTTATAAATTATACAGATTGATTTGATCCCTATTACTCTCACAGTCTCTGCACTAAAGAAACCCCTTGACTGCCTCGTTAAAGTACCAGTGTGTGGTATTTAGTGACATCTAATGCTGGATTTGCAGATTGCACTGCTCTGCCCTAACCCCGTAGAGGCTGAAAATGTAAAAAAAAAAATAAAATAAAATAAAATAAAATCTGTCAGTCACGTAAAAAATTGTTAGACCACCCTTGTTTCCTTCATATTCTTGTTTGTCTTAATGCCTGGTACAACTAAAGGTAGTTTGTTTGGACAAAAATAAAGAAAACAACAAAAATAGCTCCCAAGAGTTTAATTTCAGAGCTGATATCTATCCATTTTCCACATTTTCTTGATAATAACCAAAATTACTTCAGTTCTTAAATCAATATCTACACCATTATACTGACAAAAACAATGCTTTTATTCATTTGATGTTTTCTTTTCTGTCTGTTTTAGTCACATGGTGCACAAAGGAGTAAGAACATGAATACATAACTATTGTTTTTGATGACTTTTACAAAAGAAGTACTTCATTTAATCCCACAATTGGGAAATTGCTTTTGATGGTCTAATAATTTTTTCCGCTCTTGTATTTTGTCTGTTGTGTTTTATTACTTTAGGTTTTAATCCACATCCAGATGCCACCTCTTAACAATTTAACAGAACAAACACACCTTGTATAAAGAAAACATTTCCCACCTCTACGTTAAAGACACCTTTTAAATAACAAAGACTTTAGGGTCAATATTTCAATAATGCATCAGGTCAGAGGTTTCCTTGCAATTCAATTTATGGTGTTTTCTCTGAGAACCTCCATCACATCGAATGGGAAAATCAAGTTCTGTGGATCCTTGTAAATCAGAGTTGAGTTGAATTTGAATAAAGCGTTGATACTCAGGCCTAAAGGGGAGACAAGACCGTTCAAGCAAGAGCTAATTTAGTGCAGAAGTTGAGAATGACGCAAGTTAATTTACATATTCAGATCTAAGCATAATGTGGGCACTCTGGATAATGAATGTGTTCTAGAATGAAGAGTGAAAGCAAATCAGATGAAACAAAAGGAATGATTTCAGGTGCATGAGAACAATGTGTTCAACAAAAACAGTTTTTTTTCCTGTATCCTTCCACATACTTTGCATCATTTGGTGTTTATTAGACCTGCAGCGTCACATATACCGATTTAGTTGAAGTTTTGTCACCCACCGTGTCCACACTAACTCTTACTTTTCGATGTCAGACTGTGTTTTTCACATGAGTCATTTCTGCCTTCCTCTTTAAAAGGAATGAAACTCTTCAGAGTCACAGGGAAAATAAACTGCAGCTCAAATTGATGACATGAACATCTGTATGAATCTTCTCACTTCCCACTTGGCTGATCACATGACAGGGTGGGTCACATGATCGGGTAGAGACACTCCGAGGAAAGTTCTGGTGCTGGAAAATAAAGAAAAAGGAAGGACGAAACGGACGGAGAAAGACACGTGGACGGACAGCGGATTTCGTTGACAGCCTGTGAGGATACCAGAGTCCAGTTTGTGGAGGGTGCGCTTGTTTTGTGACACAGCACCACCCTCTGACCTCGGAGCTGCTCAGGGAAGGGAAGAGGAGTCTGTGACAGGAAGGAAGACACTGATTTCCTGACGGTTTTCATGCCAGTAAACACATCACAAACCTGAGTCTGTGTCACAACGCATCGCATCATGTGATCAGAAGAAAAACACGGAAGGAGACTGAACATGGAGTCAGATGTGTGTCAATATGATCAAATAAATCCATGTCAGCTTTTGCAGGTTATTCACAAGTTAGGAACTTAAAAAAAAATACACTAACCTAATTGTAAAGAATTTTATAACTGTGTTTTATTACATAAATAACAGGTATATTATTATTTTCATCATCAATAAGTTTGTCACTATTTGACTCAAACTGATGGGGGAATATTATAATGCAAAAAAAAAAATAATTTAATGTAAAACCATAGGCCAATATTCTGTGGAGAAAAAAATGTCAAGAGTAACATGTAATATTTACATTTTTATTAAGTAGAAATTTATTTGTGAATGTTTTTTATAGATACTAAACATTATGAAACAAACATGTTAAGAGTATCTTGTAATATTAAACCTTTCCCTCATAAATAAATGATCACAAAATAACTTTTCTCTCAGTATATCTCTATATATTCTGACTTTTCTTACACCATTTTTCTTCCTGGGTCATTTTAAATATTGAATCAGTATATTGCCATTAACGTCAATCAACAGGGTGTTTTACTCAAAAAACGTTTGATTTAGATTCAACGTGTGTTGTTATGGCTTATATTGACACAAATCTAATTCCATGCTCTTAATTATTATATCATTGCCCTTCCTTCATTTAGCGATGTTTCCACACATCTCACTTTATTCCCCATGTCGTGTTAAAAAGCCTTATATTTCCATATTAAGGTTTTAATTAGAAGATTATTTCCAAGAAGAACAGATTACTTGTTGGAACTGTCGATGCAAATCTCACATGAAATCCCTCATTATTTCCTCAAAAACAGATACTGGCACTCTGCATTTCCCTTATAATCAAACCCAAGTTGGATCAGCCTTTCTTGGAAATATCCTGAATGCCATTTCATTCATCACTAGAAAATATACATAATAAAATAACACCTCATCTCCTGCTGAGAAGCTCTGATTCCATGCAGGATTGTAAAGGCTGCAACTAATAATCAATTGTGAGTTATTTTCTTAACTGATTGATTTAGTCATTTCATTTTTAGAAAACAAGAAAAAAAAAATTATACTTGTGTTGTTTTGTCCTCAACCCCAACGTACAGGATTAAAGGAAAATCAGCACACTGTCACATCAATGCATGTTTTTTTTTCTTTTTTTTTTTTGCTTGAAAATGTCATAAGCAGCGTTATCAGTTTGTCATTCGCCTCAGTGATCAGCCTCATGAAAAGCCTAAAATCAGAGGAGGATCTGTGCACACCTTCCACACCAGCAGCTAAATTTGAAATTAAAACCTGTAGAAACTCAAGCTTCTTTGTTAAACGTCAACTCTTTCAGCTGATTTTGCAGACGCAGATTAAACCGAGTGAAGAGTTAAAAGAAACATTATTCAAACATCTCAACTGAAAAACATTTTCGTCTCCATGGGTGTTTGGGTGTTTGTAATATGCAGCACGTAAACACGATCCAAAACAGCTGCTCCGGTCTGAGGGAGGTCGACTCAGGAACAAATACCCTGTATGTTCTGTACCGAAGGCACCATGTGACAGCGAAGGCAAAAGGTGGCGTGAAGCTGGACACACACTTCATCCAATCTGAAACGCCGAGATGGACACAACTCACATCCACAGTGTTTCAAGATTCTAGAGACATTGATTTTAAATGGTGGGATGTTCTATCACTGAGACACAAAAAAAAACAACCACTCCTCTACCAAAGTAAACCTGTTAGTCTGTTACAAACCCTAAGAAACTGAGGACTGGTAAAGGAAGGTCAATAAAACCTGTTCAATCAAAGGGTTTTTTTTGTCCTTTTTCCTTTTAATTTCTTGGTGAGAACAGTTGGATGTAGATTTACTACAATCTGTCCACAGATTATTTGATGACTCAATTAGTTGTTAACCTAAATTGTTTTAACGATCAACAAATTTAGTTTAAAGCAGTCATTCCATGGTTATTTAATTAATATTAGTGTGTTCTTAATTGTTATTGAATACATTGTGTGTTGGTTCTATTTTTAAAAAAAACATCCGGATTGCTTTGTTTCAAGCTGTTTCTTTACAGTAGAAAAATGACTTGAGGTCAAACAACAGTTTATTGGTACTTCCTCATACACGTCCATGACGCAGTAATGAGGCGTCTCTGATTGGCTCAGAATGCGTGAAGGAACACTCCCTCTTCCCCTCCCCTCTTGCTCAGTGTGTGTTTACCATCCCAAAGTAGCATCCAGCTAGGTTTTGTGCAGTCACTTGTTTTGAAAACGTGCAGGGAAAAAAACGAGTTCCTATTTCCGCAGAGAGCACATGAACCAGTTTGATCCACCATTTTTTCGGCCCAAGTTTGTGCAGCAGCTGCTGTGGCAGTCTTCTCTTGTAGATGCTAATGCTAATGCTACAATGGAGGCCTTTCAATTCATATTCTACGATTTTAATAAAATGATTTTATTGTAATCTCAACATGAATATTCATGTTTACTCTAGTAAATGTAAGGGTTTTTAGGTAATTTATCAGACGTATACACACACACAAACATATATATATATATATATATATATATATATTTTTTTTTTTTTTTTTTTTTTTTTTTTTTGGAATTTTAACAGATTTAGACTGTTTCGGGTTTTAAACAAGTTGTAGTGTGTGATTAATCCATAAACAAAAGCATCTCATTAGTGGGAAAAAAACCCTGATCTGCAATTAACTTTTCTATGTCTTATTTAAAATGGACTATTTAGTTTATTTATTTATATGATTAAAACAACAGGGTCATCATTTTGCATAATTTTCTGATAGTATAAATGTAGATTTGCTCTGATGGTTGTTAAGTGTGTGTCCAGCTTTAGTTTCTACATTAATCTGATTTGTCACGAGCAGCTACAGTATCAGGTCTGCTAGAAAACATTTAGAGTAATAGATTTACTTTAGACTGGAGAGAAATTTACAAAGCAGGGCAATAAGTATGTGAAAATAGCCCCTTTTTGGTGTGAAGAGATGAAGCCCTAACATGTGCTTTTCCCTGTAGAAATTACAAGCAATCATCATGTGAAGAAAGTAAAAGGAGAAATGGGAGGGGTCTCATTAGCACCGTTGTGTTATGTAGTGATGAACTGTTACCTGATCAAGAGTAAAAAAAAAAAAAAGCATAAAAAGAGAAATAAGGGGGTGGTGATGAACCGTCAGACGTTTTTTCCCCATTGTTCTACCAGTCACCAGACTAAATCCACATCTGTTTAATCACAGTGTTCAGGAAAGTACGATCCCTGGAGAAAAAGGAGAGAAGAAACACTTGGTTTGTGGATGGAAATCCCAAGTGACGGGATTCATTCATTCATTCCTTCATCCATTCATTAATCCTCATTTATTTGGAGCAAAAAGAAAAACAAAAGGCTCTTGTTAAGAGTATTTCCTCCTCAACTCTTCGACGAGCAGATCGAGGAGGGTCCTATGGTCCTCAGTCACTGCTGTCGTCTTCATCCTCGTCGTCCGACAGGTTGTTGCTGTTGAACTTTGACCCTGGCCGGCTGATGGAGTCTAAGCGTGGCGCCAGGCTTCCTGACATCAGCTGCCCATAGCAGTACTCGCAGACTCGCACCGGTTTGGACGACTGGCTGGGAAGGAGGTACTTCTTCTCTGAGCAGGGGCCGCACACCACAAAACCGCACTTCCTGCAGTGATGGCGGCGGCTGACGGGCGTAAACTTGACCTTCTTGCAGCGCATGCACACCGATGCCTCCGAGTCGGGAACCCAGACGGCGGCGTGCTCCCCAGTGGGAGCCTTTCCGCTCTTCTCCAGCAGGTCTCCCACACACTTCCCTATGTGGTTCATCCACTCGGACTTCTCTGTAGCGGTGGCGGCGTACACAGCAAACGACTTGGTGGGTGTTTTGATGAGCCAGCCGTTGCGGAGGTCACCCTCATCAGGCACCGTGTCAATGGTGACGCTCTCCAGAGGGATGATGTGCTGCTTGTTGTACTTCTTCTTCTGGATGACGATGTTGCCGTATACCAGGATGTCGTTGAAGAGGAAAAACTGCCGCGCCTTGGGCTTCTTGCGACAGAGTTTGGTGAGGACACCCTCGCCGATGAGCACACGTCCAGGGATGGCCAATGGCTGCCCGGCAGCACCGAAGCAGCTTTCCACCACCGCGATGCGCTTCGAGTTGGCCTCGCTGTTTGCAAGCCGGTCCACCATCTTCACCTCTCCTACAGGAACCCAAAGAGAGAGCGGAACATTAGACCAGTCAATAACTCTTAGAAACTGATCATTAATGCACATGGTTCAGTCTCATCCTCTGATAAGATCTGCTTTTTTTTAAAGTCATGAACAAAATGTGAATGCATTTAGAGGTTAATACAAAATCATACGATGAAAACCATGGAAATGGTTATATTTCCTTGAACCACACTATCATTGTAACCCTTTACCAAAATAATTTTAAACAGAAATACTTTAAAGCATTTACATGCTGCCAAGTGTCATCCTTAATATCGGTTATAATCACGTATCCTACATATTATTTTAATATTTGTGATTCTCACATTTCTAAGCCAGTGTTTATTTAGCAACAACATGTCATGGCATGAATTGACTCTACTACTCTGTAAACTGTGTAAATGGAATAATAGGAGCCAGCGTCAATACAATAAAACAAATAGCTATATTATTGTTAATTCAGTCTATATGAAAATCTCTGGATTCCAAACCAGACAAATGAAATAATGTAGAAAAAAAGGCTAAATGAAACAGCGATGAGGCTGAAATGTCTTCAATTGAGCATCACATGACCAAACAAACTAAACAACACAAACTAAGGACAATGTGTCCTAGTGCTGTAACAGGTTTTAAAGATGTTTTAATTTGTTATTTTTGTCCCTATATTTGTGCATAAAAAAAAAACCCGGGTTATTGAGTTGTCAAACAGTAACATCAATGTCACCACCTCCAGCTGGTTCCTTGCTTGGTTTGCTCTCATTTCTCTGTGGACTGTTAAAACATGTCCTGCTGCGCTTAAAGACAAAACTCCTGAGGCTTTACTCTCAGCATGTTCTTTCTTAACAGAAGCACAATTCCACTATGTTTTCTCTGTCAATAAAGGTTTCGTTCCATTTCATTCATTTAGTTTGACTGTGACCCAGATGGCAGCATAGAGGACCCCCGCTGGCTTATCTCAGAGCGCTACAGAACAGGTTAAAGGTCACCGATGATGGACATGGAAGGGTGATGGTGCTCTGTGGTGAACCTTGGGGGCTGAAAAGAGCCGTGACCTCAGAAACATGCACACTTACATGATGATGTTTACACAGCAAACACCATCAGAATAAATTTAAACCATGCAATCAAACTGATTAAAACCCATCACAAGTGCAGCTAGTACTTATCAATCATTATAATCAACAACTGTTCTGACTAATGGTCATTTATTAGTAAAGGTGACAAAATCTGGTCTTTCAAATGTGTACATTTAGTAAATTTTCTGTCTTGGTTCTCTGATTCACCCATCAAATGAAACTAACCACATATAGTACATTTAATAATGTATACATAAATCATCAAACTCAATAAGATTGTTACTGAGATGTTACTATAGTGTATTATTCATTTATTACCTCATTAGCACTGGTCAGTACTCCGTGTTTAGTTTTACAGTGAACTGAGCAGTTTCTCAATAGCAGCAAATAAATCTTTGTCTTTAGTAAAATGTAGTGTTGTCACGATACCAATATTTTGGTACCGGTACACAGCATTGTACCGCTTTTTTCGTCCAAAAACGTTTTGCCCATGTCAGGGGGTACTTGACTAAAAATATGTTTCTAAAGGGGTACATGACTGACCACTGGTCCATGGCACAGGTTGCTGTTACATGTTTTATTTCAAGAACGGTTCAATAAATTAAATTAAATGTAATTCAATTCAATCTAAAAAATCATATGCATACTGACTTAGGCTGTGTTTTACACTACAGGCAAAAATGGGCCAATTTTGCCAATATGTGATTCAAATCTAATATTTTAGAACATTCTGCACAGAACCGATCAAATTGTTTTCAACTAAGACACCCATCACTTTTACATGTGGACCTAAATTGGATACATGTCCAATGTTTTGCCAAACTACTTCAGTCAAGTTGCTTTTCATCCAACTTTTAAGCCACTGAAATGCAACAGACATTACACATTGGAAGAGGCAAGATCCATTTATTTTCATCAACAGTGTGTTGTGTAGGACATCATGTCTTCCTCTGTGTGTGCGGGCCACTGCAGGGCCGCATTTAAATGATGATACAAGCAATCACACACAAAAAATAAAAACATTATTATAAGTGGTGCCAGGCACAACGTCACCCCTCACACACATTTTTACCAGATTGGTCCTATATGTTATCATTGACAAACAGACACACAAAGGGGAGGGGAGGTAAAAAAATTTAACCGATCATTAAGAGCTGCAGAATCATCAAAGCTATGACACCATGAATGACTGGTCTGCAACACAAGGATGGATGCAAAACAAAACAGACTTCCTCACTGTAATGTTATTCACTGATAATGTTCCAATATTCCCTGTTGTTAGCGGAAAAGCTCAGCTATAGTCAGGGACAAACTCAAGTGTTTTGACTGTTTCAAGGACACCAAAGAGAATCAGGTTTTTGTATCAGTTCAGTCACAGTGAGCTGAAATTAATACAAGAACACAACATCCACTCACTCAACAGTTCCTACTGATTCACAACATATATGGGGAATCATTTCTTTCTATACCGTCACTCAAAGAATACAGATATAGCAGAGCAGCAGATTTTCAACTGGAGTAATGGAGTGACTCTCCCAGTGGTAAGAGAGTGAGTGTGATGCTGCTGAGCTGGAAGTGAGCAACTGACTGATTCATTCACTCACCGCTCATGGGAGAGAAAGAAATGATGGAATTGAAACAAGAGACTAGAGCTGTTGCTTTTTCTACAGGGCTAATATAGTGATTAAACTTGATATGTTTATACAAATTCAGGTAGAATTTGAAATATCTGTGACAGGACATTTTAGAGACAAATTGTTTACAAATCACCCCTATTTTTTTAATTTTTAAAATTACTTTTTGCTTTACTTTGACCATAAGGCATTACCCAAAACAAGAAGCTACTATGTTGGAATGATAATCAGTTAAAGTTTGCTCTCTGACAGCAGTTGCACAATAGTGACATGTGGTCGGCTAGCTCTTAGTGGTAGCACAAATAAGGAATTATGACTAAGAACCAGAGGTGTCAAAAGTACTCCCATTCTGTACTTAAGTAGAAGTACAGTCACTTGGTAAAAGTAGAAGTACTGATTCACCTCTTTTAGATAAGTAAAAAAAACAACAACATATTATTAATTGTAATAACGTCAAAAAGTAAAACTGCAATTTTTGCCATGAATGAAATAATACTTATTTAATCAGTAAAAATCTGAAAAGTTTCCCGCACCAGACCTTTCTGTGTGGAGTTTGCACGTTCGCCTCATGTCTGCATGGGTTTTCTCCAGGTACTCTGGTTTCCTCCCACCATCCAAACACATGCACTGATAGGTTAATTACTTAATCTAAATTTCATGTCTCATGTGAATGTGAGAGTGATTGTTTGTCTATATATGTTCAGCCCTGAGATGAACTAGAGACTCATACAGGGTGTACCCCCCCTTCACCCATTGTAGATGGATTAGGCCCCCAGTGACCCCCGTGACCCATGAGGATAAAGCGGGTTCAGATGATGAGATGAGACATGTACTGTAGTTAGTTAACCACATATTTAACCTTTTTTTTTTCTTTATTCAGGTTTATTTTTTCTCATCTTTCACCTCTCTTGAAGTCCTCAGGCACCCTCATTGGAGACTCGCCTCACTATTTGAAAACCACTGCTTTTTGTCATCACTACTAAGGATTCAAATAAAGACACTGACTCTTTCTGACTTTCCAACTTAAGGGTCCTTTCCTCTTAACAACTTCAAAGTGTGCAACCCAAAAGTCCTAAGTGTGTGTTTGTAGCTGGAACGGATGAAACTCAAATACACCCCCACTCTACTCTGAGCGCAGCACAAGGAGACAAAGTCTCTGGTTCCTGTTCTATTCTGAAACCACAGAGGCAGAAATGGATGCTAATTAGGTTGCAGATGCCAGCAGAGCCTGAGCGGACTCCCCAGTGATCTGCACACTAATAACCCACCGCCATCACTGCTGAAGCCTCAGGAGGACAGAGGGCTGATACTGCTGCTGCTGACGAGTCGGCCCTGTTAACAAGGGGCCGGTGGTCCAGGACTGAGGACACTCATCAACCAACAGAAACAAAGATGAATACAAAGGAAAGTCTTTAACCAACACAGACACTTGTAGAAGGCTCTGAATGTAGATTGGCATCTTCAAACAAACAGGTCTAAATGAGATAGGACCAAAAAACCCACAGAGAATACAACTCAACACACATAAAGACATGACATTAAACAAAGAAAAGCTTAAGTTAACATAGGCCCCATCCAATTACAAAGATACACTTTATGTTTTAGTCTGTATGAATAAATAATGCGTGTCTGCATAATTATACGCTAGTTTCCTTTAGGTTTCCAGGCCCTTGTTTAATTAAAAGAATTAATTTTCAAGTAATATTTAACTCCGTTCATCACTACATAACATAATGAAATGTATAAATATATACTGGTTAGTGGTCTGTAATATGATGTCTATTATTTCATATTAGTTGATATAATTATCCTTTGTGTGAAATAACTTAATTAAAATTTGAAGAAACCCCAGGACCAACAAGTGTAAACTCAGTTAATTTTAAACTGTGGTTGATAGGTTTGAAAGAAACATGTGGTGGTGGTGATGATGATGATGATGATGATGATAATGATGATGATGATGATGATGAAGAAGAAGAACACACCAATAATGTGAAACAAACCAGTCAAAATACAAAAAGGTGAAAAAAACTTCAAACATGCAACAAAGCAAAAATTATGCAGGACATTAAAATACTCTAACAAATAAATTATGCAAAAGTAAGAAAACCCAAAAATAAAATTAAATGAAAATGCAAAATATTTTTAAAAAAAATTAGTTTTGTAGTGTACAATTATATCACAATACACACAAAAAAATCATATGGCACTTAGAATGATTCTTGTCTGTGGTCATATTTATTTAAGAGTAAACATGTATATAGTCAACATGTCCTGAAGTTTCTTAGGGTTTTGAATGCCACACAAGACAAGAACCTCAACAAAACTTTGGTAAACAGTGGAAGTATCTCAACTATACAAATGCAACTATAAAGCACATTAAAATGTGGTCCACATACTTCCCCTTTTCATTTAAAAAAAGCATGATAGCTTGTTATTTCCCTTTCCCCTGGTGATTTAGTGTGTTCTCATTCATTATTTAACGATCAATGCGGTGACTTTCTACACTTTTGTTAAAGTCAATACATCGAACGGAAACAACACTAAGATCAGCAATGAGCTCAGTTTTTGTAAGTCTCTGGAGGCAGCAGTCTGCCAGCTCGATTTCTATAGTGGTTCACACATGTGATGTTTTCAATGGCTTTAGTTTAAAAATATATGATACACACACAGGGGTTGACATCAGTATATTTCAGTGACTTTCCCTTTGGAGAAAATTTAAAGTTGAATGTATAAAATGGAAAATGAAGGCCTATTTAAAAAAAAAAGAAGAAGATATGTACAAAATAATAAAATCAAACCCATTGCCTTTAGGTACACATAAGACTAGCTTAAAAATGCATGAAGGAAAGGGAACTTGGAAGGTGTCTGTTCAGCATTAAATGTTGCAATGGTTCCATAAATCATCCCATTAGACACAAATTCACTATTCAGTTCTGGCAACAATAAGTCATAACTTCTTAATACTACAACTTGGTTCAGTGAAAGTAGTTTTAAGATGAAATAGAATCTGTTCTGTCATCTGTCAGTCACCAGCTACCAGCATGAACAGATTGTCAAGGCAAGTTCAGTGCAGAGGACAGACATATTTTGGACGCCGATTCTGGATCACTTTGAAATTTTACCTTGCAGTAAATGGAGAATACATTTCAAAGTGATCCAGAATCTCTTCCAGATCACCACCAAAATGTAATCATTTGTTCCTTGCGACACTCCCAACACATCCTGAAAATGTTCTCAAAATCCATTCAGAACCTTTTGCATAATCCTGTTGTCAGACAGACAGACAGACAGACAGACAGACAGACAGACAGACTCAAATGTAATACCTCCTTGGTAGAGGTAACTAGTATGAGTCTGACTAACATTCATTTTCTGGTTCAACTCACTGCACAAGGAGATGAAGCCTGAACAATGATAATACAATTTTGTCAAGTGGTTGCACTAAAAGTCTTATTTTTGACGCCAAAGAAATGGCCTTTAAGCCAAGGTGACTGATGAATGACTTAACAACCAGGAAGTGAATCTGAAGTCCATGTTTACATAGAAAACTACAGCAGGGAATTCACTTTTAACACAAGACAGACGAACAAATAAGAAAAAATGAAACATCTGTCGGCAGATTGATGCTCCCTAAACACCATGTCACTATTGATGATCTCTAATGACAGTAGTCTGGTCCACATAAATAAACTTGATGGAAGCAGTTGGTAAAGCGGATAAACTTCGCAGCCAGAGGGAATTATTTATTATCATTAGTTGGCTGTTGGGTTGAGTTTCACAGCTTTAGGACAGAGTAGTCGATTGGCAGCTGTTGAGTGTCAGTCTGAACTCTGAACCTTCTCCATCTGCTGTGTCATCTGAGAAAATGAACACAACCACTGCGCAGATGTTTCTGCTGGACTCGCACATGTCGTCTCAGCTGGGCCCGGTAAGCCCGCTCAGTCTGACCCACAACACTTTCCTAATAGTTCACGAGTGATGTGATGATAACGATAGGAAAAGCTGAGAAAATGTAAATTATTGCAGTCTTTTCTTTCAACATGTCAACAGGGATTTGCTTCCATTCAGTCAGAGAAGTGGATGATAAAGTCTGGTTTCCAGTCAGATACTGGCAAGATGAAGCAGGACTTTAACCAAATATTGATCCAAATGTGAGGACAAGTGGATTAAAACTAATATAATTGAAAAAAAAAAAGAAAAGATACAGACAGATCATTCTCACAACATCATTAGGTATTGATGGGAATACAGATTAAGGAAGTAAACAATTAATCAACTATTGATAAATTGTCGAAAAGAATTTGCTCCTATTAAATTACTTTAAATGTCAGTTACAGTAATGGTCCTTTTCTGTGATGATGTTTGTGTGGACAGTAAAAGATGCGGCTGTTTCATGGCTGTCATTGAATATTGGGGGGAGTGTTTCACTTTTCCACACCTGTCTGACAGCTCCCTGCTTGTCTGCTGTGGCTCAGCAGGATAGTCACAGAACTAGATCCTGCTATTGATGAATTAGAATCGTTTTGGGGACATGGTGGAGGTCAGAGTTTCCACTGGTGCAGGTTTGCACCCTCGCCACCACACCAATCATTACTGTCACATTACATTTATTATACATATAGATCACCACAACCCTGTGTCCTCAAATGAACGTTTGTAAAGCTTCAGGAGAGAAAAGATAAATGAGCAGAAAGTTTGACTTTCACTCCTGCAGGGACACAGACAGCACTGCCTCGTATCACCATAGTATTAAAAGTAGCATGTGCGACTGAAATGAACACCCTTGTACCCCCCCATGTCCCGACTGAACTGCCACACACACACACACACACACACACACACACACACACACACACACACACACACTGTAGTTCCATCATGTCCAAAAAAGTCAAAAATGCTCATTTCTTCTACACTGCCCCCCTTCTGATCCAGTTATTTTATTCAGTTTCTCTGCAGAATTTATTTTGTTCAGCTCCATAAATGTCATTGAACTGTTTCCAGTGGTTCAATTAATCCATCATTAAGGAATATGATGTGGTTGTTTTCATTAAGTATACAAATAATATTATTTAGTTTTTATAAAACTAAAAACTTAAATTATAAAAGAGAAATTCAGGTTCTCAGAAAAATCGCTGTTTATCAGTTAATCATTAATTGATCGATAAGGTCAACCAACTAATGATTAACAAATTAATTGATAATTTGCATCCCTAATAGAGATGGTAAGATTTTAGGAAACTAGCCAATGAGGCTAGTCAACTATAATGGTTAGCATTTAATTATAGTTAGAACACATTAAATTATCATATGTGTGTATTTGTAATGTAGAGAACCAAAACTAACAGCCAATAAGCATTTTTTTTTCTCTCCAGATGTGAACTGAGATTGTACTTAGACAGTTTATAAATAGTAAAACACTGTATCTACAAATACAGTGTGTTTTTGTTAATGCCTTGTTAAGCTTGACCCAATTTTTAAACTTCCACTTAGAATTAAAATCCAGTCTTTAAGATGGGGAAAAAAAGTTAATTTGGTATTTAGCTCATCATTCTAAATATTGACATTGACATGTTCATTAAGTCAAAGTCGTACCATGTACTGATTCTAACCTGTTCACTGAACCAGCCCATTTTCATGAGCACAATGTCTCATCCAGGTAAATGGGATAATTATTGGAATCACCTGTGTTCAGTCACAGGACTTTGACTTGATGAACCAGGGCTCACCCACCTCTGCTCATAAGAATTGATTAGTTTAACAAATATTTTACTTGCTTCCACCACCTGAGAAGCAATGATAGCTGTATAACAAGAAATGCTTTCATCTATATGCTAATAAAATATTTTTTGTCTACAGTTCCTGTTAGAATGAAAGTAAAATAAACAATAAAACAGGAAGCATACACACTGAAAGACATACACAAAACATAACCAAGAAAATTGTTAACCGTGATCTGTAATCTGATTTTCTTCTTGCCAATTCAACATTTCACTTCTAGTTACACAGAAAAAGAAAAAGCTAAAGGTTAAGTGAACACTCACATATGAATAAACATGGCTCAACACATTAATAAACATCTTAATTAATTATTCCGGCTATTTATTTTCTCAAATTAAGCTACTAATGACAGGATTTCTCTCCTGGGACACCAGTGAAAACAAGTAAGTAGACGCAGAGCAAAAATGAGAGAGGAACATGCAGTTACCAAGCAAGTATTTTTACAGATGGTAGGCGGTAGTTTTGGAAACAGTGGTCTGAAGTTTGTTGTGAATGTCAGAGCAGTCTACTGTGCTACCTTAGGTTACAGACACAGCAGCAGCTTTAGATAAGGACCAGTGACTAATTCATTAGAAGAGACGTCCTCTCACTCTCAGTTTACAGGCTCCAGTCATTTACTGCCGGGACACAATCAGATTAAAGCCTCCTCTGAAACATGCCCGGAAATAAAACATAATAAGATCACAGCTCGTCTATAAATAGCAGTGGAGCAGCACAGGTTCAGGGGAAACAGAAGATACTGTTGAATTCAGGACAAACTAATAAGACTTTGGCACTTTGCAAACAAACATTATTCAACCCAAATGTAAGAAAAAGAAACTAAATCTACCTTCAGATTCATATTGACAGTAGATTTACAGTTTCTACAGTGTGACATCAATCTAAATTAGGGCTGCGTCATGTTGGAGAAACATGACGTTACAGGATATATTTTCCCAATGCTACAGAGATTTATAACTAGCCAAAAAATCTAGTTGATGATTAATTCAGTAGTGACCTAAATTAGTTGGGTTATGATTGCACAAATGCATTTCTCAGTCTCTCTCTTTACCTAATTTGCCACATTTCTTATCAGTGCAAAAGCACATTTTTAGTGACCTTGAGTTTTGACCTACATTCACCAAAATTTAATGGGCTTCATTCTGGGCTACCGCATACCTTTCCTGAATATTTAATGTAAATTGGTCAAGTAGTTATTGCATAAAGTCACCGGAAATAACAAACAAACAAAAAATAATAATAATAATAATAATAATAATAATACACACACATAAAACTGATAAATTGTACTTCACTGTTACTTGAATAAATGACTTGAACCAGTACTTCTGCTTTTACCAGAGTATTTTTTCACACAATTAGCTTCTACAGAATGTGAGTACTTTTGACACCTCTGGTTATTATATGACTGTAGATCATATCGGCCTGTAATTGGAACCTGAACTAAAATGAGTTCCATAGCATTGACTGGAATTTTTTCACTGCAAATTCATCCCATGGGCCGGATTACAACCTTTGGCCAACCACATTTGGTCCCCGGGCCACATGTTTGAGACCCCTGCACTTGATACTGACTTTGCCTGCTGAAGCTGTTTAGTTCTGATATCCATCTGTCTATCTTGTTTCAATATGGTGCACATATTTCCTGTGTTTTTACTTAGAAATAAAAGCCACATGCCCATTACAACTATTTAAGAACTTTACAAAATAGTCTCTGTGAATAATTTGCCCACCCCTACATTTTTTTCCTACCCATTTGTTTGTCTTAAATAATTTCACACAGAATGTTTTATTTTGTTTTCTATCCTGTTTGAAATCCCATCTGAATCTGGGAAAGGCAAGTAGTGATGTGCAGTAAAAATAATGCATCAGATGAAAACATTATCAAATTTTCATTAACTACAAAAGCACTTGGTGAGCACAGACTCTGCCAAGGCAGATCAATCCCCCCCCCGATCACCTAACAAACATATGAGTTGTGCCAGTATCAACATTTCTTGACATTTTCACCAAATCCTTCCATAATTTATTGAGTTATCTTTCTACAAATCATACACAGGTGCCCCTCCTATACCTCCACTGATCACCACCAAAGTATAATCACTGGTTCCTTGTTCCTGTGTTAGCATTTCCTGAAAATTTCAGCCAAATCTGTCCATAACTTTCCTAATAGACAGACAGCGACCAAACCCAGATGATTACGTAACCTATACCATTCCTTGACAGAGTGTCAAACAAAGACAAACAGCCACCAGTTCACACACACTTGTCAGATATTTAGAAAATTATAGTGATCTGACCAGAATAAATGCGTTAACTGCCCACTTAGGACCTGAGTTCACTCATTTAGTAAAAGACATGAAAGAGAGGAAGATATGTGAAGATTGTTTTCAAGCCATGTCATAAAACACCGTAGGTTTATTAGCAGAGCCTGCAGCTAAAGGTCTGTCAGTCTTCAGAGTTGAAGGAAGCAATGACTCAGATGCCAAAGGGTGACAGTGGAGATGACAAAGAGCTGAGAGAAAGAGTGTTTCTGTGGAGTGAAAAACAAGGACACCCATTTATCCTTAGGGGTAACATGAGGGCAGAGCTGTTGAGGACGAGGTGCCGTCATCGTCCTCCTGTTTACTCTGCTCGACTTACTGACATGACAGCATTTTATAACACTACAAATAAACAGTAAACCAAAGCTGTAAAACCCCATTATGTACAGGGAAGTCCTTGTTGTGTTTCACTTCACAGATGGGAAAACCACAGCAGTAAACACCAAGTGATATGAATGTGTAAAAGGGTTGAAGCAAGAAGCAGAAGAGCTGGAAGGATTAAATAATTTAAGCTAATAAAAGAAATATCATCAGCAAAGCAGAGCATATATTAAAAATGCTGTGCTGCAACACTTTCTGAAGCAAATAACAGTCACAATGATCACATGAATAATTTGTTTTACATGATGTTTATAGAATACTTTCATTAATACATGTAGTTATTTTTTTTAACACTATTACTACTGGATCCATATATGTTTTTTCTGGTTTGTTCTGAGAAGGACTAGTAACTTTTTATATATTAGAAATTTTTACAACACATTGGTATAACATAGACTTAAACAATTATGACTCATAAAACTGAGAGGTTGTTCTAAATATTGTAAAAGTGCTACAGGACAAATTCAGCAGGACCCAGGTTTTCCAATTTAGGCCTGTGGTGGTTTATGTTGTAATTATGGGACTTGTGATTGAAGAAACTGTGATTTATTTTGTGATTAATTTAAACATTATTTTAAGTGACTTGGGGATCTGTGGAAGCCTTTAACACATTAACACAAAAAAGAAAAACTAGCATAGATCATAAACATCACCCAAAAAGCAAAAAAAAAAAGTTGCAAAATGAAAGTCTGCAACCATTTGTGCAACAACAAGCTTTTATTTTTTGTTTCCCTACATTGGTTTTACATTACATGACTATGGTTCCTGTCTGTAAACCTTATAATGGAAGGAAAAACCCCAACACAAGATGCATGTGTCCAAAGGATTACCTGAAGGTATGTGCATGAAGAACACACTCAAGTGTGTCATTCACCACCGTGACTGTTGGTACTGGATCCATTAGCCACACCAGGTTTCACAGCTGAAATCAGGTAAAGTGATTTATACCGTCAACATGCAACGGAATTTAGAAAATCTTTTCATAGATTTTTTATGGTTTAATGGCAATCTAAAAGTTTTTCCAGTCATTATAAGGCTTAGTTGCAGCATCCATGGCATTTTAGTTGAACTCTTTTGGTTATTTTCTACAGGCTTTAGCTTTTCCAAAATTTCACCACAAAATTACTTTTTTATTTTATTTTTTTTAACCTTTTCTCGATCTGCCGGTACATCTAAGTGTTACACAAACATGGAGAAATACTGTAGCTCAGACATCACCTAAGCCAATTGAAAACTATTTGGGGTGTTGTATTGTAACCATCAACGTTCAATACCACCTTCAATGGTTTTTCACTCTTTCCTAGAAATTATTTTCCAGGACTTTTCCACTGCTACACAGACAAGTCATGTCAAACATTAATCCATTCCGTCTCATTCTTTGGAAGTATTCTTGTCTACAGCTGTAACTTGCATTTACCCAGATTGCATCTACTCAGACATTGGATGCACAGTCTATGGCTATAATTTTTGTCTGAAAAATAATCATGACAAATGTATTTGCAGAATAATGCAAACACACCCATATAATACAGCGTAACACTTCATTAACACTAGAAAAGCACTCTGAGAGCGCCGCCCGGATCACCAACAAAATCTAACCATTTCCAGATGTCCCCATTACCAACCTACCCTGAAAATTTCATCAATATCCGTCCATAAGTTTTTGAATTATCTTGTAAGTAAACAAACAAACAAACCAACGCCGGCAAAAACATAACCTCCTCCTTTTGAAGAGGTAAGGGGTGAAATGAGATACAGCCTTGAAGTAAGGAGCAGTACCTTGAATTGTAGGCTGCTCACAAAAATGGCATACTGAGTTCAGTTGTCTTTTGTAGTTTTACCCATACATTTCAAAAGGCCAATCAAGATTTTGAAAGAGAAAAAAACCTGGATTTTATTTTTGACTAAACTCACGCAGCCCTACTTTCAATATTATACTACTTTTAAAAGTCTAGTAGTAGAGGTTGTTTCATGTTCAGAGCAGCCTGAACCAGCACTGTGAAAATGGTGTGACATTAAGTGTCAATGTGGCATTTTAGAACGTTCATACCAAAAAGCTTACAGCAGGTTCAGATATGTTAACATGCTAACACTAATGGTTCCAAACAGGTTTTTCTTGAGATGCTGCTCTGATGGAAATCACCTTTCATCTGTGTTTTATATAAAGCATATAGAAAAGACTGGGGGGGGGGCAGTCTTCTTCCTGTTAACACCTTGACCTGGCCTGATGTGTCAACAACATCCTGTCTGTGTACAAGTACACACTGGATTACACAGTCGCAGTGAGTGGAACCAAAGATAAAGAGATTAAAGCTTAATCTATTGTGAGAGGTGATGGTGTGTAAACCGAGCTCATGTTGGCACCTGTTAACGTACATGTAATAAGGTTCAAATCTGTCCGGAACTTGCATACTGCAAAACTGACAAAAATTGAGCCAATACGCTACACATCATAATACCAATAAAAACTAGAAAATACTCAATACATATGTGATCAGATTTACTCCAGCAGCACCAATTACCCAAAAGAAAGTACCAAAGGGAATGTACAGAGTTAACGGTCATTTACCAAAAAGACACGAAACTATGAAAATGGATGCGGCCTGTTCACTTGAATTTACCAAGAGTTGTGGAAATTAGAGCTGATCCAGACTGGGCAAAAACTCAACAGATGACGATATGGGGCACAGACTTTTATTGTAATTTCACAAGCAGATAAAAACTTGGGCTGTTTTATAAGCAGTACAGTCTGATAACAGCTTCTATCATTGAAATAAATAACACTATGTGGAGGAAATTCATGTTGGAAATATCGTAATCAGGGTTCTTGCAACAATCAACAAGTTAAACTGTTTTTAGACCTTGATGAGAAAATTTTTAGACCAACATCGAGACCCCCTCAAATAAAAAGACAATCACATTTTATTCTCAAAACCATCTCACGTTGCACTTTTTTTTGCATACTTTGCAACGAACCGAGTGCCTGTCGCCGACTACCTCTAACAACCAATTGGAGAATTCCTTACTTTTCAGCCACTTCTTGTCGAACTGACATTTGCTCATTTCATTAAGACACGTCCTCACTATACCGTCTCACTAACCTACTGCTCCACATACATTAGATGGAACGAAAATATGAAAGGTACGGAACACACTGAGTCGCCAAATAATTAGTTTTCAGTAGCAGACAGTAGAAACAGAAACAGACCCTTTTTTTCTTCTACAGACACTTCTTTTTGAATGAACAGAGTGGATGTAAATAAAGTGTAAGACTTCGAGTACATGAAATATTTGACATGGGATGAAAATATGGGTGTTTTTAAGACATTTTATGGTCTAAATTTAACTTTCTGAATTTTTAAGACTTGTTTTAGACCAAGCGAGAACCCTGTGTAATGGAATGCTCAATAACTGAACTCTACCTTCCTTCCATTATCTGTGTTATTGTACTTTTATAAGTCCTACATAAAAGAACAACACAATCCTTTGAGATACATCAGCCTAAAAATGCTAAAAAAATTTTGACATATTTCACAGTTTCCTTTTTAGTTACATTTTAATGCCACACTGTGCTTTCTTGTGCACATGTTCAGCAAAACATCTCAACAGTGTTTCTCACTATCACAGCATCCAGTGCTCAGTGCTGCCCAAGAACTAACAACCCACATAACTTTACCCTTTGTTTCAGTGCGACAGTGGCTGGTGCCAGACTGATCTACAGCAATGGTGTGGAGACACATAAGTCTGGATATCAGAGACAACCAGATTCTCTTTTGTCACAGTCATGGCAGAAGCAAAATGTGCTAACACATACTCTTTCAAGCATGCAAAAGAGGAGTTTCTTCCCCCAAGCCATCACACGGATGAACAATTAAAGCTCCAATATAACAATAATTCATATACCTCATGTACAACCTCAACCTGTTGTCTGGTCTTTACTTCACTAGTATACGTTTCAATTGCACATTTAAAAAAATACACTACTTAACTTAAAGGTTAAATATTATGCCCATTTTCCACAAGGGAACACAGTTCCCTAGTGTCTCGGTGACCTGTCTGTCACATGCTTTGGTCAAAATGCCACATTGATGAAGAGATACAGCAGCTTCTTCAACCTGGAGAAACCGGCCTTTTCAAAGAGCTAACTTTTAGTGTCTCATGCTTTAGTGTAAATGAGGCACAGCTGACTCCACTCTCTTCTGCAGGGTGTGACTTTGACATTTCATTACCTCTGCCAGGGAGATATTAAATTCAGGTCTGTTTGTTTGTCTGTCAGCAGGGTTACGCAAAAAAGTTCTGAGCAGATTTTGATGAAACTTTCAGGAATGATAGATAATGGGTCAAGGAAGAACCCATTAGATTTCGAGCAATGAAGGTCAAAGGTCAAGGTCACCCTAAAGGTCAACAGCTAAAACACATAAGTGGTAATATCGCAGGATTCAGACAAGACAGAATCTGGCAGTTTTTTGCCAGACTATGACTCGATCATGTCACGTTTCGATGTCATATGACGCCATATCACGCTTTGACAGAGTACTGCCATTTCTGACTGCCTTGTTTTAGTTTATTTCTACACTCACTATAGAATGTTGCTGAACGCAGTTACTGCTAGTAACTACCGCTAGTTTATTGAGTGTTTATGTGCTAGTTAGCAAAGGCTAGCCTCTATAACTAATCGTGTTCCATTGGTAAAAGTGATGCTCAAACATTGTGGTTAACTTAGGGTAACAATACTTGAGAATTGTTCAAGCTGGGGGATGGAGGGGGTGGTGGTCTGCAATTACTTCTGATCTGTAGCGTTTAAATGTTATTTATTTCTGTGCAGCCAGCAACAGAGCAGGAAATGTATTTAGCTTTTGCCGACATATTCCTACTGTGTCTCCGTTACCGATAGACAGGTGGAACTCTGAGCAGAGGTGGCTGTGACCAATAGGTGGAGTAACCTGAACTGGTGGGGTTGGATGGGGTGGGGTATTCAAATAAATCTATGAATGCAATGTATGAAGCATAGAAAATCCAAAACTGAGCGTTTTCATCCCCCTCCAATAAGAAATGGATCAGGATGGGTTTTTTTTTTCCTAATTTAAGGGTCTCCTCACACTGACAACACATATTTGTGTTGGAAATACATTAAAAAGTGCACTTTGCATATGTCCCCTTTAAATGTTTACCTTCATGAAAGTTTTTTAAATTTATTTAAACTGGGTCTTAGTTGTGTTTGTAATACTTTATTTTGTACAGAGAACTTTTAAAAAAAAGAGTAAATTCCTTTTATTCTTTTGAAGATACATGGTGAATAAAGGTGATCCAAATTCTTTTGTGTTAAATAATGCTGCAATTACATGTTTATTGTGTCATAGAACTAGTCCTTGAACTTTGCACTGTCATACGGAATTTCCTACAGATGTACAAGCAGTAACGTCAGATACTAAATTGATTTGTTTCCAGCTTTAACTTTAAAATTAAATTTTTTTTAATACCTAAACAAAGATTTGCACATGTGTAAGATAAATATGGTCCATAGTGTATAGACACTAAAACTCAGTTATGTCCATAACTTCTGACAGAATATTATGTTCATATTGTTGCTCCTGTGTGCAACCTTTCAGCCAATGAACTTTAGTAAACGTTGGCCACTCAGTGAAGATAACACCACTTCTTATCATCTGCCCAGTTTTATACTGCAAATTGTATTATGCATAAAACAAAAAAAAAAAAAGGTTTCAAACAAGGTTGAAGTCTTCCCATAACAGAGCAACTGAATGGTTAGTGGCGTATGTGTCTGCATATTTTCCCAATTCAGAAAAAGATAATGTAGTTATTATACAATAGATACAAAAGAGTATATTTTGCATATTTATCAGTGAAAAATTACTTTAGTTGATTTTGGAGGAGTCCATTTCATTTACATGTTTACTTCTTAATTTGATATCAATCTTGAACAAAAAAAAAAAAGCATCATTATTGGTTCCATAATAAGACATGACGACACCTGACAGCAGATAGAATAAGATGTATCATTATTTTAATTTGCTCATTAGAATTATTTTTGACATTTTACTTTTGTTTCTCGCCTTTCCTTTCCTGTGTGTGAAATAAAGCCATTGAACTTTTTTAACCTGACCAATAATTCCAATCATTCATTTATTCATTCTCTAAAACATGACATGGCCTTTTTCACAAGTTAAGGTCAGCGAGGACCGTCTGTGGTCACATTTGAAATCAGCTCTGATGGAAAACAGAATGGCAAAAAAAATTAAATAATAATAAAAAACGAGCCAGTGACAGATGGTAGATCCAGGGTAATAATCAGAATATAATAACAGAGCACCTGATAAATGATGGCTCTGCTGCACTGACAGATCTATTACTGCCAACAGATCACATTCACAAATGTCAGGTCTGGAGAAAGGAGGCAATTATCACTTTAATCTTTGTGCATTACATACTATATAAAACTGTCTTATACAAAAGATGAAAATGATTAGACAAAATGTACAATAAGCAACAACACAGGTCATTGGCTCTTTGACCACAAAGCATTTATGTCTTAATTTTAGGTTCGTTAGATCACAGATGAGTAACTGGTCTAAACAGTCATTTCCAGTAGAAGCTCCCCTGTGACCTCAGCTGTTTCCAAATGCTATGATTAAACAAAAATCTGTTCTTTTTAAGGCGAAAGGCTGATGTCAGCAGAAATCAGCTAACAGGAAGAAAGTTTCAGAGGAAAAGTTAACGCGAGGGAAAGTCTTACAACTACTTTTGATTTAAAGGAACAGGAAATCACAGAAGGTTAGGGAAAATCTAATATTAAGATCTAGGGTTTTCTTTGCTCAGACTATTTATGGTGTTTTGTCATTTAGTCCCATGGCTGTATAATGCAGTGAAAAGCTGGTGAACATTGTGCCCACTGTTCTGATTTTTTATTTTCTTGATTAGTTATTAAGTAAAAATGTGCAGATTCTTATTTTGATGTGTTCAATTGAAAACATGCGAACCTAAACTGTCAAAAAGAAATGTAGAAATACTAGAATATTAATTTACTGTTTTATACAGTTCCTCTTTCTGCCTTGTGAATTGAGAGATGTGTTATATATATATATTTTCTCATTTCTGCAGTTCATTTAGCAGAAGTCTTAATTCTAGACCTTAACTTTACAGTCTATCGCTGAACAGTATTGGTTGGGGTTTGATCAAACATACAAACCCATTTCAAATCCAGCTTGATTTAGCGAATAAAAGGCACATACAAGGAATTATTTCCTATTAATTGTTGCATGCCTTGATAAATACAACATTTATGGAAAGGTGCAAGAAAAAGAATACTCTAAACTCTAAAAGGAAAGGTATCTAATTACACTAGGAGTCTAACAGTGAAAGTGTAACAACCAAGAGTGAAATTTAATGTTGTTATAGAGTCGGGTTCACTCGTTCGTAGAGGTCTGTGGTTTCATGGTCAAGTGTACCATTTTCCTACATTTGTCACGACAATTTCCTACCTTTACATCATCTTACATGGTGTGACACCAAGTCTGCATGGTTATAAAAATTGAGCTTTGTGCAGACGTGTCCAGCTGATGTCCGCCCTGCTTTGAGTCTGCCTCGAGTACGCACAGATGTCCACAGATTCAAGTTTGCTTGACTGTGGGGGGCCTTTAACACATTTCGCACGTCCCGTCTGGCTTCTGTGCCTTGTTATACTCTCTGTTGTCAGACCCCCCCCCCCCCCCCACACACACACACACATCCCCCGTCATCATTTTTGGGGTGTTTTTAAGTGGCACTGACAAGTTGTTTTCCAAAACCAGCACAATACATAATTTCCGTTTACATACGATAGACAAGGCAGAACATATTTATATTTAATGTTATTTTTGTATGAAATACCAACTGAATCTGTGAAATGCTTTGAATAGTCGATCAATTTCTAATTAAAAGTTCAAAATTTCTCATTTCTCAGTCACTTGTCCCCTGTGAATGCTTCTGAGGAAAGAGTATCAAAAGGTTTCTTTGGAGGTATTTAAATCCCCATGGGAAAAAGGATTTACATGTTAACTTCACCGGGAATGAGTTGGAAGAGATTCATAAAAGACTTCATTTTCTATTTGTACGACATAGGGAATTATTTAGTGTAAAATTACTAACTGAATGAGCCTGACCTAAGCCTTAGGGACAGATAAGTCCCTCAGTATCACCCTCCTTTATATATATATATATATATATATATATATATATATATATATATATATATATATATATATATATATATATATATATATATATATATATTCAGTTTTGATCTGAAATTGTCTCTGTTCTCAAAAAATTGCTCCAAAAAATATATGAGAAATATAACATACTTACGCAACTAATCCTCCTCATTACAGGATCAATCGTAGTATGATATTGGGGGCTGCAAAATGTGTCAACAGTGGGCATGCTGCTCTACACAGCCCCATTTATTGAAGTGAAAAAAGTACAAGACAAACCTGACTACCTCGTTCATCTGAAGCCTTTCAATCTCTGCACAGTGATGCAAAGAGTCGGGCTTTTGTTCAGCTTTTGATGTACTTAATGAAACACTGTCCTCATCAAAAGCTACAGCACAGTGACAGAGGAATGGAAAAATGACATCGTCTGGTTCACCAAGGGCATATTTTTTCTTTGTAAAATCATAATTTACGCTCATAGATTAGAACAGGAATGACCAATCACATTCAATGTTCTGCATTTTTAATCAATTGCTACACTTCAGATTAATTAGGCTAATTTACTTGTTACTGATTAACAAGACAAAAAAAAAGAGAAGTCAGATGTAAGAGAGAGAAACGAGTGCTACGTTAAATTGAATTTTAGAATTAATGGAGAATGGAGGAACAGTGAACTCAAGATATTTTTTTTATTTTTTTTTTATTCTAATTTTCTAAAAAAGCAAACACATTTTTAATCAGTTAAATGCAGGCGGTACATTTAGTTACATATTTACTTATTAGGCTCATGACACCAAACATTGCTGAAAAATTAGTGGTAGTAAAAAGGAGATTATTTAGAGTTTTCCTTCAGTCATGATCATCAACAATCAGTGTTGAAAATTAAAATGCCTTATCAGTGTCACCCCCAAACCCACCCCCCGGTCCCTGACAATCCAAATGCAGCTGTAGTTTATCATCCATGGTACAGTGCCAAAAATAATTGCACGTTTGCACACTTTATCACTGTAAAAACTGATAATGAGCCTGAGGTTTGTGGAGGTTCAGTGGGAAAAAGACGGTAGATGTTGCAGTTTATCTTCCAGAAATGTCAGTGTTTTGTTTCCAGCCTGGGAAAAATGCCACCTGAGGCTCCACCATTCAACAGACACTGTCATTTATCTGCTGCCATATTTTGCATTTTAATAACCACTGGTATTGACAATGTGTGATCGAATAGAATATATAAATCTATATCTTCTGTATCTTGTTGAATAGCAATCCAGATTTGTCTCAATTTAATGCTGTGAAATCACATGTACAATATCCTGCATTATACAGGTACAATTTGGCTTTATTTTATTTTCGTATGTTTTGTCGTTTTTCTTTCCTGTCACCATTGTGGTGTTGCAATGTTTATGTTATTTCTAAAGTATAATGCATCCCATATCTTTTTGGTCATTTTTATAGTTTCTGTTGTTGCTGTGAGTTAGCCTTCTATGAATAATTTAAAATTGAGTATTGATCTCAAGTGTCTTCAACTTTTCATCTTCATGATTTATTGTGACAATCATTAGCATCAAAGGACATAGGAAAATTAACATTTTCTTGTCATCTCACTTAGTCACCAGTCTTAACAGATAGAGGTAAGAAATTAAGTCACATATCTTATCCATGTGGGGGGAATTTGGTCTCTGCATTTCACTCAATGCTAACATAAACAGCACCTAGGATTAGCATTAGCATCATTGGAGACCAACTCCAGATGGCGGAGAGGAAGACTCAACACGCAACTTGGATTCAAACATGCAACCTCCTAGCTGGGAAGCACCAACACGCTGTTCAAGAATGAGGTAACTTCCGCAATTTTTGGGTGTGCCGTCTAATTTCACAATTTTACATTCTAGTACTTCAATTTTACACCAAACTGTTGAGAGGAAGGAGTGCGAATTCACTGGTCTGATGTCTGGAGTAAATTATATGTGACTAAAAATTGTGCAGATTCTACTCAGTCTGTTCCAGGTCAATGTTGTCTACAGAAATTAGGATGAGGTCAAGGAACTCAGGAAAACAATAAATAAAACTGCTCTCAATGTAGGTTAAGAACCAAGTCACGGCCACCTGTAAATGCACTTTATTTGAAAGAGTACAAGGATAACTAGGCACACGTCCTTCTAAGTCACTGAACATAATTAGCTGGTTTCCAAGTCCACCTTATTTCTGGGTCTTGCTCCATCAGCAGATTTTAAACCAATTAAACAAAACCACAAAAGCAGAGTGATAACAGAAATAATTCCCTTTTGATTTGTAGAGTGCAACAGTCCCAGTCATTACATGTGAATATCTTCTTAAAAGGATAATGAATCCCTTTATGTCACTTGCAATTCACTCTAAACTCAAGGACTGAAATGAGGCTGTACGGCAACTGCCTCATGGCAAAAATCAAAATGCACTTGTCCTGTGAATGAGAGGAATCAACAGGAGGTTTTCATTTTTTTGTTTTGCTTTCAGTGGGATGTCACTAAAAGCACAAAGCAACTACAAAATGCACAATTACATGGGAAGGGAATGTGAAAACACCCATTCAACATAGACTGTTTTAGAATAAAAATGTGACCGAAATGCTAAAAACTAGAATTACTGTTTTGTGGTTGTACGCATCTGCCCAACAGTCAAATTACAGTTTACATTCATGTCAGTCCTGACTCATAAAACGGATGTAGTGAGGACTGTGAAAGAACATGCTTCACAAGGTTCTTTGATCTGTCAGCACAGGTCCTTGACCCTGTTCATTTTCACCATCTAATAGTGTTATGAAGGTCAGTATAGAAGACATATCTGAGGTATGGTCTCTCAAAAATGTATCACTGATGTAAGGTTTTTCTTATCATGAGGACATATATAGCATACACTGTATAAATGACATAAATATTAATAGAACATCCAATTTTCTCCACCACTCAGTTTCCTTTGCATTATTTTAGCTACTTTTATTTTGTACAGCACAAAAAAATATGTCTTACAATTTACATGTTATGTCAAAATCTAAAATGTGTTTCTTTATTGTATGTTAACTGTGATGTATTATGGAAAAATACAAGATTTTCAACGATGCAAGAAAGGTTTATTTTACTTTTTTTTTTAAATAATTTGCAGATCATTCTCTTGACTAGTTGATGTGTTGGATCACAAAATCCTCTTATTTCTTGTTTGATCAAATATATTCACTTACAGCTTCACAGGAACACAGAAAACCGAAAACAGGCGCTTCATATTTAATAAATAGGACCCAGACACATTTGAGAATTCACCGTTCACTGCACTTTGCTCAAAAACAATTTTTCAATTATCAAAATAAGAGGTAACTAATCAATAAATCATTGCAGCGCTACCATTTGTTCAGCTCCTCAACAAAATAAGAGCTTAAAAAGACATAAAAACCATAAGTTAGAATCATCGTCATTTTTGACTGTTATTCTGATATTTAGTCATTCATTTAGGTTTGAAATACTGCGACCTTGATGCTTAGTTCAACACTTATCTAGTTTTTAATACAATTTATCTGCAGCTTTGAGGAAGCAATGACATTTTTCAAGGTTCCTTTGATCAAAATTCTAACATTAAATTCACATAAATATAATAGTATAACAGGCCTCATAATTATGGTTTTGAACCAGTCTCAAACATGATTCGTTTCAGCTAGCATTATAAACATTCCTCTATGACTAATGTTTCTGCTCCTTAAGCTTTCAAGCTACTAAAACTCATACCTGAACCATTATTTTACAAAAATGGTGCCAGGCACAACAACACCCCCCTCCCCCACTCACACTCACACTCACACTTCTTTGAGTAACAGTTTGACATTGACAGAGGCCTTAACATTTTGGAAAAAATGATCTGAACCTAAATGTTGTAATTAAATTGAAGACGCACCATCATCATGTGCTGTTGTATTCAGGCTGAAACTTGAAGACTACAGAACTCAAAAAGTTGCAAGCAATGGATCAACATTTAAAACATGTACTGAACACCTTGGGTTTTGTTGCATTTCACATAAGGAAGAGGATGCAGCTCTTTTATTATTCATGCAAACTGAGTGCAAAAATGTTCCAGTCACATGCAGTCAGGTATGTTTCTTTGTATATGATCACAAACCAACACCAATGGGAATTTGGGCTACTGCTTTGTCTGCCCAAACTATATTCTACAGACATCAGCAGCCCATTAAATATTACAGGCGTCACATATCACATTCGACATTGTGCTATTTCTCAAATTCTACAAATTTATGCTCAAGTAGCCATTGAGGAGCATAGAAACAAAATCACATTCATGTGCACATTATTCAGTCATCTAAAGCCAGGATTTTCATTTCTTTGAACTTCAGTAAGGAGTTTAGAGTCACATGAACCACGCCACGCAATGTTTCTGAGCCGAATCATAAGGAAACATGCAAAAAATACTGCGTATCTATCTATCTATCTATCTATCTATCTATCTATCTATCTATCTATCTATCTATCTATCTATCTATCTATCTATCTATCTATCTATCTACCTACCAACTAGGGGTTTGCCATCTAAGGCACCTCACAATTTGATCCGATTACAATTCAGGTTATTATAATTCGATTAATCAATTATTTTCACAATAATAATGATTACAATGATTTTCAATGTATCTTTTTTTCCCCCATTCATGATATTTTTCTCCCTCTGTTGCTATTTCAAACCTTTAAAGGAGGTATATTTGCCAATATCTATGAATTCAAGAAATCAAACTAATTTGCCTCCATTATCTTTTACTTGTGTCGAACCGCAGAACGATCTAACATATTTTCCACCAGGTAACCAACAGGAAAAAGATAGCATAGCCACATGCAGCAAAAGCCACTCTGATTCACAAATAAAGATTTTCAGCTACCCGCAAAACATTTAATGTATCAAAAACAATACTTGGTGGAATGAAGTCTACATGTTTTTTTGGAAAACAAATAATGCGTCTTTAGAAATAAATAAGACTTCTTTTTTTAATTTTTTTTTTACCAAAAGTGGCTGTCACAGATTTCTATACTAGGCTAATTTAAATAATTGCTTATTTATTTTTTCTAGCCCCTCTAGCGCACCCCAGGAACCCACTAAAAATGGCAGACCATCCACACACACATGCTTCTGTAGAAAACTGCTAATTCAAAGTCATAATAAATGATGTCCAAACAAAATCCTAAATGGGCAGCATGCATCACATGTTGGTGCTGTCCTACATGATTCCACTAGTTTGGTTTTGGTCTCATTGTACATTTTAGGAATAGCTTTCTGGACAAAATACTTTTGGTTCTAAAGTTTATACCTGCCCTCCAGCGTCCATATCACAACACGCCAGCTACTGCCAAACACTAGCTTTTAAACCCGTCAGGTGAATCTTATGCTGTGTAACTGTAGTTAAACAGTTTTACTGTGTTCCTCTGGTCAGTTCTTTACTTTTACCATGCCGTGTGTTTGTGTTCCGGTCATTTAGTAATTAAGAAAAAATAATAGAACCATCGTGGCTCAGAGCTTATCAAACATGTACACACCTCTAACACACACACACACACAAGGTCTTTTTTGGTTAGTTTTTTTCATTCCACTAAAATGATTATTGATATTTTTACTAATAGTTTTACTAATAGTATATCTATACTTTGATTTTTTTTTTTTTTTTACTTTGTAAGCTTTTAGCCTGCCTATTTGGACACCAGATAGAAATTAGCCATTGTCTTATATTCTGGCACATAAATGTACGCAAGTATGTTCATTAATGTGCAATGTCCTGAAAAAAAAAAAGAAATATATAAATAATTTTTAAACATTTATTAATCATAATTGGATTGTCACATCATAACGAATCTAATGATCAATGTATTGACACCCCCCTTTGTGACAACCTATAATATTCACAACTTAAATCTACACTAATGACAGAGCAAACCGGTTACAGTTTTGTGAAGTAGCCAACTGGCTGGTAAAAGTAGTCAGCAGGCAGTGCATTTTATGACTTAGCAGCCAATAAACTAAGGCTGGGGAGGGTTCCTGGTCTGTGGTTTTAAAGCCATGCAAACAACCTGAAGTGGCACCGTTTTGTAGCTCAGTGTGAGTTCAAAACAGGACTGACAGGATGGCATTTCACAGGAATGTGGTCTGAACAGACCTACATCTGTTTCCTTCATTCTGCTGAACTCAAGTCTGATGCAGCTCAACCTTTGAGTTTTTCCAATGCAAATAACCTGACAGGTAACACAGAACTATGATGCCATATTTGGCTTCAAGTTGCACTCTTTCCACCTCTTTACGGCTGTTCCTGTGTGCACTTATGGATGTTTTTAAATCAGCACAAGCTCATTCACTGTTATTTAGAATATAACTCCTCGTGCATTAACACCCCTCAGTCAAACAGACCAACAGAAAGACAACAAAACAATTACAATACCCCTCTGGGCAGACTGGAATAAGGGTTAAGAACAGTTGGAGCCTGCAACAACCGTTAATCACTTATGACTAGAAAACTGACAGTCCTGTACCTCTTCTACTGCAGGAGCATCTTAAATGTATAGATCACAAACAAGCCAGTAAAACTAATTGACGAGACATTATTATTTTGAAGATTGTACCCGGTAGTTTGAAAATGTGGGGAATTTCTCTGAAAAACAGACTTTGTGAAACAGCTTCATGAAGGAGTTGATCCAATCTTTGCCATTTATACAAAGAGGTGGGAATATGTGATGGCCTATTGAAGCAGGATAACAAACCACTATGTGAATTACAATGTACTCAACCCTTCAAACTAATTTTATGCTCTTGCATAGTTTCATTAGCCTAGCTGCACTTGACTCCTAGCGGCAGCACATGTAATGTGCTACAGTAATAGTGTAGTTACGCTCACTTCAACTTTTGGCTTTCCCTGAAACTGGCTGACAAATCACAATGAGGTATAGAGTTAGAGGGTGAGCGTAAAAAAGTGATGATGCAACAATTCAGAGCCAAACAACCAGAAGCAACCGTAGGCGACCAACAATAACAGGTGAAGATTTCCTTTTCTCAAAGATGAGTGAAGAATGTGAGAAAACATCAGTAATCTTTAAATTATTTTTACAGAACTGACAACAGTCGTTAAGCTCCACAATCCACCATTTTGTTTAGTCATTCTTAACTTTCTCTGGACTCCTCAGTGAACTTTCCGGCGTCATTTTCTACGTCATCCTAAAGATTACGCTGATTGGTTGTAGTGCCGTCCTATTGTATACAGAGGATTTGAAAGACAAACTTTTAGCCCGCCTCCCCTGACTATAAAGCGTTCCTAGACCTATACATGTAATGAATAGGGATAGCACGGCTAGGCTACAGTTTTCACAGCATATTGCAATATTTTGACAAGAGCTGATGAAGTCAAGATTAGTCCATATTCTCTGAACACCTGTGACAATAATGTTTCACAGGCCTCTAAAGTGTGATCAATTTCGATACACATGCGACCTAATTTCTCACTGGTGCAAGTAAGAAAAATCTCAGGTCACACCGGTACGACCAGCCGAGGACAATAAGTCTACCAAACTCTGAAAGTCTCCATATCACATGTCAAGCAATGTATAAGACATGAGTGATGTGTTTCTATTCATAGTGTACACATAGAACACAAGTGAGCCAGGTGACACGTAAAATGCAATACATTAGTGCAATAGGGGGTAGTTCTGAGTTAGGTACAGTCTAGATGTCAAAGCAGGTGATATTCAGATCGACATGGCTTCTAATGAAAGGTCTGTTCTGGTGTTTGTTCCAGCAGACATGTTAACAGTAGAAATACTGTGGTAACTCACACAATTCATGGGGGAGTAATGACATTAATGATGATGTTAATTTTTAATCGGTTGTGCAAAAAAATGTTTAAAAAATTATTGCGCTCTTGGGACAGAAGAGGATTAAATCAAACACGAGAGCGTCCCTTCATACAAAGACAGTGGAAGACCTAGTAAGATTTAATGTGGAGGAGCCAAGTCTGGAAGATTTTGATACTAGAGAGAATGGCAAGATGGTTCACCCAAGGCCAAAGGTCAAGAAAGCCAAATGAAGTGTTAATCTGTGACCTTTGACACCATTCTTCGGCTCAATTTTAGAAATCATGTGTGAATAAAAAATACTGCTGACTGGAAAGAGCTTCTGGATAAAGCTGCTCTTCAGATGAGGTTCAATCAGTCTGATTTAAATATCATCAGGCTGAAGCACCTGCTGAAACCCTCCATAAACACCTTGATAAAATATGCTACTCCAGACCTGGAAATGAGTGATCTGACATTTGGTGAATCTATTGAAAGTACAGTTTAAAATAAGTCATTTTAAATTGCTTAGATGAGTCTCATTAAATCTATCTGTTCTGGTAAAGTGCTGACATCAGACACTGATCATTCAAATGGCATTAAAAAACAAAACACTACTGAAATAACATTTAAAAAATAGCAAATAAACACTGCAGGGGTACTTTTTTGACAAGCTAATGCAAAGAAATACTTTTCTAGCACTGAGTGGAAAGTATATTTTAATTAAATTAATGCTAAATTTTAACACCTAATAATAAAAAAAAAAACCATCAGGGTCTGTGAACGCAGCATGTACTTCATAATAGCAGACAACATAAACTTGTAGTTATAATGTTAAAATATAAATTACAAAACTGCTTTTAGTGTTGAATATTGCAAATAAACTAAGAGGAAAAAAAGTACAAACTGATTTTGTGACACATCCAAGCTATTCTGGGACCACTTAAAGTCAAATCCGTATAACATCAATATGTTATTGATGGCTTTTCGTCTGTCTAATGATTGTTCCCAATGCACTTCAGCAGAATTTGTTTTAGATACTTTCCGACATTTTTATATTTATAACAAAAAAGGGTTGAAAATTAATATTACATATTGTATTATTTACTGAAGCATGGACTCCCAGAAATATTTCCTGAACCTTGTGTAACTTTAGGGAAAAGGTGAGGAATCAAAAAACACCAAGACCCTGACAATAGTTGCCAGGTTTTTTCTTCTAATAAAAACCAATGTGTGTTTTTTAGTCAATTTCCAGCAAGAACTTTTTCTGTTTCATACTGCATTTTCATAAACCAAGTGCAGTTTCCGTTTCTCTCTACAGATGTGCTGAATGTAAAACCAAACGAATAAGCTACTGCTCATTAAAACAAGTGGAATCATCAGCTGAAAACAAGAGTCTCTGGTCATATATACCAACACAGACCGTTAGCCAGGATGTGTAGCTCAGTGTCAGACTTTAAACAGGAAAACTCTGGGTTTGGTTTAGAAAAAAAAAATAAAGGAAGTAAAACTGTGACTTAAAGGCCAAGGCAAATTTATTTGTATAGCACATTTCGTGTACAGGACAATTCAAGGTGCTGTACATAAAACGTATGAGAAAATTAAAATGATTAAAAGACAATTAAAATAAGAGACATAAAAACATTTAAAAGAAAAATCGCAATGAAAGTTACAGTGCTTTTTAGGCTTTTGTTTGCGGGAGGAAGTGAAAGTTGCGATAAATAGTTTATAATAATAATAATTTTCCATTTTTGTAACCAAAATTAAGCAATATTTCAAATATTTAGTTACTAGAAAATTAATTCATTAAGTCATTGTGATATGGCAAATAAAAAAAGGCAAATAAATGATTACAAAGATTACAAAAATTCACCTTTTTTTTCTCTTTCTTATAGTATTTATCAAGCACATACGTGTTAAAAATGGTACAGAAAATGTATTTATGCACCACTGAATTCTAGTGAATTCAGTTGTAGTGTTTTATTATTAAAATGAGCAGACATTCAGTCAGATGCAATCACTGCCACTGCATCATTAAATGTTAGGCAAATGTGGTTCGTAAAGTCACAACCTTCAACTTTCAGCCACTAGACTACAATACCTTTATCGCTGTGTTGAATGTCAAGTAATAAAACGTTTCTGAAATACTGTATTCATGAAAGCGGACAGAAAAGAAGTCACATCAAAACCAATCCACTTAATCCTTGCCTCTGAGGGAAAATGTGTGCTACTTTCTGTGAAACCCTTTTTTAGATATCCTGTTTTACAAGTAATGGAGGTCAATTGACAGGGCGTTGAGGGCAAGTGAAATTCTCGCTCATGTTTCACCTCATAAGTGTCTTTACCTGTTGCCATTTCCTCATGTGTGCACTTGTGAAACTCTCCACCAAGATGAAAGGGAAGTGAAAAACCTCAGTCTGCAGCTACTTCCATCATCTACTAAGTAAATCAATACATTTAGAGAGTTTCAAGATTCATTGGTTAAACGATGACCATTGTGTTACACTTTCTACAGATGTCATAAGATACGATACCTTCTCAAAACCAAGATGTATCAAGTCCCTTTGGAAATATCTTACCTTGAATGTTCTTATGTGTGAACAGGTTGTTTCTCACAGTGACTGAACTGGGCTAATGCGCACCTCGACTGTCAAAGTTAACCGTCTGAGTTAATAACCTGCTCTGCTTTTGTGTCTAATCTGCATCCAATTATAAACAGAGACTGGCTGGATTATAGGTTGGATTACAGCGTCAGGAAACAGAACAGATATCCGGGGTGTGTGCGTTTGTTGAGTGAAAGGCAAGAGGGTGTTGAGGTGAGGACTAAAATAACCCGACAGGAGTCTAATTTTACCCTGACCTCACCTTCTAGTAGAACAAGTTTGATGGGAATAAAAGGGAGCACGACGCCTAAACTATCTGCCCATGTACAACTGATTACACTGCTCTACAATTTGTACTGTGCCAGTGAATGGCGGTGTAATGTTTTTGCCACTGTTTATATGTTTGTCTGTTTGACTGTGTGCAACATTACTCAAAAAGGTATGGAATAATGTGGATGAAATTTTCAGGAAATGCTGATCTTGGCACAAGGAACAATTCATAAAAGTTTTGGTGGAGATCAGTTGTGTGTGTGTGTGTGTGGGGGGGGTCTGACTTGGCAGAGTCTGCGCTCTCTGAGTGCTTTTGTAGTTTTGAAAGTATCTGCTTCAGACATTAAATGTGCTAAATCTTAAGGTAAGGTAATATTATTTTTACCCAAAGGTAGACATCTTACATACTTCAATCAGATGAATCAGAAAACAAATGACTTTAGTGTTGGTTAGTTCATGTTTTTAATATATATGATGGTGTGTTATTCTACATATATGGTGGTTTATGTACATGTATACAATGAATTTGTAAATATTCCACTAGAAAGAACCTGTAAAGTGAATGGATCATAATGTGCAGACAGTGTTTTGAAGTAGATCTGATACCAATATTCCTTTGTACTAAAACCTATTCTCTTGCTAATTCGAACAATTTCACATTTCGAACCCAGACTTATCTTGGAAACTTGAGCCAACCAGCATTTAAGACTCTTTATCACTGGAACACACGTGTGGTAACATTTCATTAGTTTTATTAAGTATTTTATTTGTAGGCTGGTGTTACAGTAGCTGCAAAAGTGTGATTAATTTCAGCTGCATTGCCCATGGACTGAAAATCAACCACCAGAGGATCCCTGTTAATTGTTTATTTCTGTCTTAACTAAGCTGGCGGTGGTTTCCTGCCCTGAACCCCCCCCCCCACCACCAGTCTCTGAAGCCCTTTACCTCCGAGACCTATAAAGTGAGAAACTCCATGTGCTGTACATGTGACACTGTGAAACTTGACGTGTTTCTCCTTTTGAGCCATTCCATCACGAGCAAAAATCTAAATCTTTCCAAGTGTATTTTTCTCATTTCTATAGTCAAAATATTTCACCACACTTAAAATAATATACAATCACTGAAAAGTAATGTTTCAGTGACATATAAATTACTTATTTTTAGACAATAGGTATTGAAAATCTTATTTCAAGATACCCCACTTGTTCCATTGGCTGATTTTTGTTGTTGCTTGAATTAAGCAAAAACTAATCTGCCAATGCCAATATCTTGGTAAGATTTTTTTTTAAAAATACGATTTTCAAGGTCTACTGCCTAAAACCAAGTTATTCTATTTCACTGAAAAGCTATTCGTTAGGGGATTACGTCTTACACTTTTAGATTTTAGTAACGTAGGAGATTCTCCTCATTTTCAGAAGGATTAGGTGCAAGTATTTGGTTTTCTCATTGTTTGTCAAACATTTTGTTGCACAGACAGGGGTTTAGGGGGTCTTCGTACATGTAAATGTTATATTTTAAGTAAAAATAGTCACTTTAGATTAGTTTGGAATTAAACTAATAAGATATCTAAGTGTAGTTGACTTCAGAGTCTGTTCACACACTAAAACTAAACACAAGATCTTTGGGGTATTATAAATAAATTACAGCTGTACAAAGGTTATTTAATAGGCGACATGGGTGCTTCTATGAAACTAAACTGGTACATAAAAGCAGGACAGAGGGGGAAAATAAATACAAAAAGATGTAGACTGTTATGAACCAAGTTTGGATCCATTTACAAATAAACAAAATACTTACTGAGATTTTAAAAAAGCAACTACATTTTCAGATATGAGACATTTTTCTTTGACACCAGGTTTCTATAATGAACTGTCATTTTTTTCTTCTAGAGTTTTCCCCAAAACCACAAACTTGGTAAAATCTTAGTTTTCCCCAGAAATTGTGACTAGTCAGTATTCCAGCAGGAAAACAATGATTCTGCATGCAACAATTACCCCAATGGAACCAAGGTAAAAAGATCACCAACATTATGCACTGGTATATTTTCTAATATCCTTTTGTGTTCTCATAGGTAGCTACATTTTGGGAATCGAAAGTAACTATGCAAGGCAGTGTTTCATAAAAAATGAACCACGGTTGCAAAATAACTCATTTATTTGTGTTTTAAATTAGAAGGTTCCACACGTAGCCTAATGTGAGTGGACACAAAAGGTTACACATGAAACCTTGAACGTGACTGACAGTTCATGGAAAACCTGCACCTGGATTAGAAAAACCACTAGGATCAACAAATTTAACTCGGTGTGTTTCATTTATAGCGATGTACAAAACCATTTCAAGTCATATTGTCAAAATAAAAGGCACCAACACCTAGGTAGCTTTTCAAGTCCCAATTTAGGTCAATTTTTGGCTCCAACAGTTTATTAAAAATTCATTCATTTTGGAATGGCTCATAGCACGAGTATAATTTCTTTGCATTTATTCAAGGTCATCAGTAAGTACACCCTGGGGGAAATTTATCTACATTTCTCTTTAATTATTGGATTTAAGAAAGCTGGCAAAGTGCCAGGTGCCAAAATAAACCCAGTTTCTTGGAAAAACCCACATGGAGGATCATGTTTCTCTTAACTCTGATGCGCACAATGGGAAAACTAAATCAGAAAATACATAACATCCCAAGACGTCCACTTGGGACCGATTACAATGAAGCTCAATCATTTAGTTTTAATGCGCTCCACATGTATTTTCTGTTGTGGTTACATGTGATTTACATATGCAACCAAATGTGTCTCTCATCTGAGTCAGTACATCAATCACTAACAATACTGTTCTAGGGTTGTAGCACTCACCCTGCTAGACCACTAGTTTATTTAAATCGGTTTGTGGTGTTTCTGCAAATGTTCAGTCCACTTGTAGATTTTGGAGCTCAAGAAATGATGAAATAACTTCACACAGCACAAAATGCTGAGCTATAGTATGTAAGGTATACGTTAAACTTCTGAACTCTAAAGTGCAGTGAGTTAAATTTACATAAATGCTTTGGAGTTGCATCACAATGCAAAACATTCTAAAGGGTGAGAAAATTTGGGCCACAACCTATGGAATTAATGTAAATACAGCAGGTAGAAAAGGCTGGTGATTAATTGATCTAATGATTGTCAAAATACTGAAATCCTATCTGTTCAAAATTGTGCAAAAATGCAGTTTTAAATGTTCTCGATGATTAATATCAAACACTGAGGATGCTTAAACTATCACTATTGACTCTGAATGTAGCAGATGATAAATATATGGGTTCACAACTAAAACTATGGATTTTAATGAAAAATTAGCAAATAAATAAAACCAAGATTTTCAGCAGTTAATTTGACGTTTAATGATTTTTTTAAAATTGATTGAATTGTTAATTTAAACATTTTGTACCTTAACTCAGATACTCAGTTCAGCAGTTATCAGTATTATTTCGAAATATAGTATAATTTTTAATAGGATAAAAAAAAATTTAGAGGGAGAGTGATATTAGATTTATTAGCCTTTTCCTATTACAAACTATCATCATTATTTGGGCCATTAAATAATCAGTTTTTATACTACCTGAAAAGCAATGAGTTTTACATGAGGTTATTGTTGAAAAGGGTGACCATTAAGTTCTGGAAGAGAAATGGTTTGTTGTGCTCCTACAGAGACCACAACAAAAAACTATTGGTGTAAAACGCCCGCTGATGATCTAATCTTCTATTTTAAGTCGATTTTGACAAAATGAACCACCATTGAACATCACTTATCTGATTCTGTATTAGTTCACAAACTGATGGCAAATTTACATCATAATAGACAAATCAAACAAACACACTTTGAGCAAACATTGAGGCCTAATCTAAACCACAGTTTCCCCTTTCAAACTCTAACCATCTTATTGTTTATCTATTGACACATTCATTTATCAGGCCTCTCCTCATAAATTCTGAGCACGGGGGCATGCTTGTGATGGGACCACTCCTCTTGCATTTTGACAGTTTCAAATGCAAATTGAAGCCATTTCCTGCTACGTCAGACTTAAGTATTATCTGGTTAGTGGCCCGGATGGTGGAAGCCCAAAAAAAAGAAGCAAAAATCGTCTCCTGGTCAGCAGGCTTTATATTCTTGATGTACATAGAAAGTCAGCTGGAGTTGTTTATGGAAAGTGGCTTTTTAAATGCTGCTCAGTATTTTAACCAATGACAGCACTTTATTTCTTAATGTCATATTTAACTAACCAATGAGATGTTAGTCTCAAGCTTTGAAATATTGTGAGATACAGCACCTGCGAGAATTCACTAGCACTATGGCTGCACAAGGTAAACCATGCTGGAGGGTTGAAAAACTGTAAATTTCAATAAATGTTGGGAAACTTACTTGTGAAAATACAGAGAAAACACCCTAAATCTGAAAACTGACATTGATATGCTCAAGGACGCAGTGTCCCCTAATGCTGGCATCTGGTGAGAGCCCCGAATTACTGTACCATAGAATAATCAGTCCCTCCAGGATTTCATGGGCCTTTTTTGAGATTGTTACATCCTAAAATATGTGATGTTTGTATGAGCTTTTCCAAAACTTGTGCTGAAAGTTGCGGGATGAAGTGAAAGTTGTGATAAATAGTAATTTTCCCTTTTTAGAATTAAAATTAAGTAATATTTCAAATATTTAGTTACTGGAAAATGTATTCAAAGTCATTGTGAGATGGAAAATAAATGATTACGAGGATTACAAAAATGCAATCAAATATTGTTTTTTCCAAATGCACCTGTTGGTTCAAAGGTTCAAGTTCCTATGACCCCACAACGCTACGTAAAATTGTAAAAAGTTTAAATGTCTCAGCCAGTAAAAAAAAAACACATTATTACTAGTACTGTGTAGTAAAGGCCGTTTCTCCTGACATTTAAGATTTTTTTTGACAAAACAAATGGTCAAATTAAATATACAGCTCATTTTAAAGAAAATGATGTCAATGGAATCACTAAAAATGAAAGACATAATGATACAAACAACATCCAAACCATGAGCAGGACTAGAAATACCTCCCCTAAAATGGGAGGCATGTTTATAAATGGATAATAGGATTAATCCCACAGCAACTACTGAAACCTTAATGGCACAAATCCACCTAATCATGAGGAATCTGAACACCATCAGGCTATAGCGAAACATGTCAAAGTTCAGACCAGACCAGTAATAGCCTACTGCACAACGGTGTTAATTAGTTTTTCCACAGTCAAAAACTTACCTGGAATTGTAAAAATATGGATAAATAACATTTAAATATTTACAACTACCAAAAGAAAAAGTGACTGATACCAGTCAGTTTGAAAACAATTCAAAACTGTCAATAGCAATAGTCAATAGCTGATATTACTTCTTACTTATACTGAAAAAATAAATAAATGATCATTATAGAAAATAACATTTATTTTTCGGTCTGTAATGCTTTTGTCACATTATCATGTCATCTAAATCTATGTCATACCCTTTAACATTAAACAATACATAAATACTGACCATCATCATCAATGAAATGTTTGTTTATACACAATGTCAGGCAAATAGCCTGAATCAATATTGTCCGATACTGATATTTACTCAATATATCTGTGCATCTAGAATAGATTCCCACAAATGTATTGGATATGTTTCTAAATATAGTTAAAAAATGTACTTAAATACATTAATATGTACATTGTACTGAAGAAGAATTTTCTAAATAAATGGTGACAAAATGTTCCAAAAAACAAGCCTTTCCTTGTGGGTATTTTCAAGAAACTGGCCTATAGATTAAGTGAAAATAACAGAGCCATGTTACAACATGTATCCTCATCTGGACATTACATTTTGGTCATATCATGCAGCTTTAATGAATCTTTCCATTGTGAACATCTGATATTTCGTTTAGAGTTTAGATTAACTTTATCTGGGTCTACATGGCTGAAAATATATAGTTTCTACTGTCAGAATGGTACAGTGGGTATCTGTAATTACATTTTAATATGTAAGAAAACACTTTAGACACTGCTATGAACATGTGATTACAGACATGACTGTGGTTAAACAGCATGTCATAATAGACTAAATCATTAAGAGTAAAGACAAGTCTAGACAAACTTCCCTATTAACGCTAGAGAAAGTTTCAGGATCTCACATTTTCCTCCAGTAGGACGTCTGAGTAATTCTAGGTCACCTGTGCAGACAGGTACAGGTGGGTGTTGTCGGCTCACACCAACCACACTACAAAATCCAACGCAATAGACCACATATAAATCATATATTAACGGTGCGTTTACTGACCTACCGAATGAACAAGCCGCGATTACTTTATAACAAACACTTAAAAAAAACCCGATACGAGTACTTCACACTCACACAGGTTAAACTTTCTCTCTTAATAGAGCAAGAATGTCTTATCTCGTTTTATCTCCAATAACGCTTTTTCCAGTTTTCCTTCAACTTTGCACCCGTTAGCAGTTAGCTCAGTTAGCCGACTCTCCCTGAAAGCCACTCAATTGTTGCTCCTCAAGTCTGAACAAATGGCTCTACTTATTCGCCTCAAACTATATAAACAGTGTCCTGGTATACTTTGACAAATCAAGACTTTATCAGAGTAAAAGAAGAGTTTGTACCATGCAGAGTAACACAGCTAAGTTAGCGTCTGTTAGCATGAATGGGAAAAAGTAGAAACGACCCACCGAGCTACCTTCAGTCAGCCCAAGAAGACTTTCAGTCGGACAAATTACTCACCCGATGGCTCCTGTCTCTGTCCCGAAACTTTTTATAGTGACTTCAGTTTAGTTGTATTCCAGACAATGTCGGTAAACTGTGTGCCCCCCTCAGAAAGAGTCCACAGTGACAGCAGCTGGAAACTCCGCTCAGCTGCCCCGAAAATACAACAACAATATGGCAGCGCTGCGTTCACGGCTCGCTGGAGAATCGGGAAATACATCCCATTAAAGGATGAGTCTACAGTTTTGAGGGGGAGATTTATTGATCTACCATAGTCTCAACAGCAGGGGGAGTCACGCCTCAGAACAGACTTAGAATTAACAAAACCATTCACTGAATAAAATGTAGGAGAATTTTTTTCCCTCCTCCAAACTAGAATACATAGCTAGCTACTTTGACAGTCAGTAATAATAACACTGTCTTTAAATCTGGAAAAGCTGTGTCAGCTGATTATTTACTCTAATTCTGTTAGCATAGCTTTGTGCTTCTACCTTTTAGTAATATAATAATAATGGATTTGAACTATATTGCACTTTTCAACCACTCTACATTATTGATCTATTATTCATTCGCTCTCACATTTTCGCTCTGGTGGTGGTAAACCACAGCTGAAAGAGGGGAGGCTGCCAATTCGGCCCCTCCAACCACCACTAAACATTCACTCACATTCAAAGAGGTTGAAGTGTCTTGCCCAAGGATTCAAACCACTAACCCTTTGGTTATTGGTTACTTTTATGAATGTTTCTTAGTGGTTTTCATCCTATCTGACCACTTTCTGATAATTTGGCCAAAGGCTCCAATAGTTTTCATTACCATGAAAGACCAGTAGAGTGACCCACTACTCCCTTTTGTGGCTGCCAGATCCCCACCCTATCAGCGTAAATACATTTAGGTCATGTCTTTATATTAGTGCTGTCCAATTATTAAAATGTTTAATCGGATTAATGATAAGATCGCTGGGAATTAATTTAGATGAATTGTGATAGAAACATTAATTTCAATCTATATTAATTACATTTTATTTTGTGACCCCAGACCGACTCCTCCACCCTCACCTGTCTGATGGATGGACCTGCCCCCCTTCCTTTCATGTACAAATGGACATTCAGCTATAGCCTGTGCGTCCATGGGAGTGGATCTCTCCTTCACTGTGGTTCTCCCCAAGATTTCTTCTTTCCCACTGGGTTTTGGAGTTTCTTCTTGCTGTGAAGGAGGGCCTCAGAACAGGGGACAACAGGATATGGATCATAATGGATCATCTACTGTTGTAGAAACTGAAGCTAATGTTAATTATTTTAAGTCAACTGATATGGGTTTGATATTTGAATGGTTTAATACTCTTTACATTATATTAATATGACATGAGCCACACTCAGGCCCCCTCCACACACCAACATTTTTGAGTGAATTTGATACAGTTTGTTATCGCTGTAGCCCAGTGTCCACACAGCAACAGCCTTTTGGGTATCCCAAAATCCTTATCTTTTGAGAATGGCTTCCAGAGTTGAAAAATCTGGCTGTTGTTGCATTGCTGTGTAGATGAGTAAAACACGTATCATCTATGTCACAACCATGTGACCAGAACAAATTCACAACAAGAACAAATGCACAACATTCATTCATTCAGTCACTGCTAAATTTACTGGTGTTATTGAAGGGAAACCTACTGAGGTTAAACCAACAAGATGAGCAGCAGACACACGCCTTGTTGTTGTTGTTGTTTATTTCCAGGGTGTGTTTTGTACGTAAGTCATACCCATCTACTTCTGTTCCATGGGACCTATCGGTGAAAAAAAAACAGTACGGAAGTCAATGGAGACAAAAAAATTTGTTTCTGGTTGCATACATGAGAAAGACAGCTTTGATTTTATTAATATTTATAATTTAATTTAACGTACACTACATGTGTGATTCAATGTAAATATACAGTGATATGGACCAGAAAATAACTTTTATCTCACTATTGACCATCGTTCATTTTTTTCTCGGCCATACGTCCCATGAGGGTAACCAGAAGAGGCGTAACTTAAGCTCTCTATAAGCCAGTATACACATTTGCTTTACTTCTTCTGTTGTTCTGGAGTATCCGGTCTTACAGCACACCTAGAGGCGTGGCATGTGTATTGCATCATTTTCAGCACTCGTTTCATTGCCAAGTTTAAACGATATTTTACTGATTCTTTCTCAGTGTGGACACGATATCTTGTCTATCTGGTACAAAACTAAACTTTGTTGCATTGCTGTGTGGACAGGGCCTTCATTTTGCACTCAAACAGTCACTTTTACTGCAGTGATGACTCTAAAATACCAACGAATTGATACTTCTTATGCTGGAAAAGAAGTGTGAACTTCTGACAAGTCTGTTAATTCTTTATCTTGGAGGAATCAAATAAACTCAATAGTTTGTTTCATGACTGATGTGTTTAACAAAGCGAGGACACTCAGTGAGCTTTCTGCAACCCACTCACTGCTGTAGAAACATTTTATTTATTTATTTCATAAACACGTAGATGATAATGGCTGCAATGCTCTATTGCCTGTTCAGCTTATCATCATGTGACTGACAGCAACATATTGCAGTTTGGATTCATGATATGATAATTTCTGAAATAGCTTTTACCTGATAAGATACAAAATCTAATTGAGTGAACTTTTTAAACATCTTTTCGAGAATTAATTATTTACAGTTGAATAAGTCAATTATGGTTTTTTTGCATTTTATATTATTATGAACATATTTTATTTGCTTCAGAGTGAAAGCCAAACAAGCTCACTCGGTTATAAAATAAATGTAAAAGCAGATGAACTTCCCAGTTGGTGAGGAAATAAAACGGCTTTAAGTATTCATTAAATTAATGGCTTAACCCCACAGTCCACTGTGAGCTTTATTGATTTCCTAGGTGGGTCTCATATGGAATATTTGTGCTCATTGATCAGTGATGATGTTAAATGGTTTTGTCACAGGAAATTAAATATCCTGTAATGTGCTCTGGTTATTCAAGCACAGCTTTTTTTAAATGTCATGTGTTTGTTAAGTTCACTCATTCATCATTACATTAATTTAACTTCAACACTCCACTTACTTAATTTGTTTATTCAACAGAGATAATGCATACTACTGAGCATCTACATAAGACTAAAAAACAATGTAAACATGGTGTATTATTGCAGTCTGGCAGAAAACTGGTAATTCTATTAAAAACTATGACAAATCTTGTCTCAAATTGTTGCATTGTTATAGTGTATGGAAGATGCAGGTGGGGTATTTCTAAATATATTTCAGCAAATTAAACTTCTGGTAAGAAATAAAAACATTGCATGTAAAATTATTACAATATATCGGGACTCAGATCACCTTTATATAATAAAGTAGCTCAGTTATTCTCAAATGATTGCTCCAGATTTAGCTCCTCATCTATTACTATTAGTCTGAGATATTCAGCTGCACACAGTTCCCATAGCAGGAGAATTCATTCCAAATAAGAGCCAGAAAGACATATATTCACTTGCATATATATATATATATATATATATATATATATATATATATATATATATATATATATATATATATATATATATATATATATATATATATATATATATATATATATATATATATATATATATATATATATATATATATATATATATATATAAAATCATAACCTTTAAAACCTCACAACTTAATAGAATTTTCATTTTAATGATCAGTCTCATGACAGGAAGCCTGATGATGTTCGATAATGAAAAAAATACTTCAGTTCAGTTCTGTTATCAACTGAGGATGGACAGGTCTGATATGAAAAAGGAAATAACAACTGTAAAAAGTGAGGTGAAGAACAGTCATCAAATACATGGTGGATTTTGTGGAATAGGAGCTAAATATGTTTAGTTTTCTTTAGTTTTTATTTCTGATACTGGTGCATATCTATGAACAGGTATAGTCCTGTAGTCTCTCTCTTTTTTTTTTTTTTTTTTTTTTTACAGTAGAGTATCTCTTGAAAGTATCCCCAACTCTCACTTCAGCATTAGGCAAATTTGTTCTTGTGTCAAAGGTGTCGGTTAATATTTTTTAAATCTTGCAAACAAACATCTTATATTTAACTATAATATATAAAAAAAGACATATTTTTAAAGTTAATTTTGTGTATAAAATATAAACTGAATAGTGCCTTCTGCCATTGATAAAAATACATAAACTGGTCAATAATTAATAAACTAGAAAAGCACTCTGAGAGCGCAGACCTCCACCAAGGTAAACCCCCCCCACACACACACACCCCGATCACCCCCAAAATGAAATCACTTCTTCCTGTTCACATTTCCAACATATCCTGAAAATTTCAGCAAAATCCGTCCATAAGTTTTCGAGTTATCTTGAACACAGACAAACAGACAAACAGATAAACGCCGTCAAAAACATAACCTCCTTGGCAGAGGTAATGAACCTTTAATCAACAAAAAATAATTACTTAGCTACTCAAATAAAATAATTTTCAATAATATAAAATGGAAATATTTTTTACAAATTTCCAAAACTTAAAACAGTATGATTGACAATAAAAACATATATGAATGTATTTATTGTATTTTATATTTCAGCATTCACTCTCATTATTTATTTTGTATTTAGGACATGATGACTTAAAAAAAATAAAATAATCAAGCACCCCCTGGGCTTCTACTAACTACCCCTAGGGGTGCGTGTACCCCACTTTGGGAACCCCTGCTGTAATCCATCGGTCCCAGTTACATGTGGAACATCAGGAACAGGGGACAGCACTGCAAAATTTAACAAACTCACTCACTTGGGGTTAAGGATGAGCTGAAACTATTTTGTCGCGTAAAGGTGAAGCATACTTTGACCTTACACTTGTCCTTTCTTGTGAACAAAATATATCATAAATGCCTTGAGGGAATCTCTTAAAGTCTGCACTGAAACTCATTTTTGTAATCAAGGATGAAGTAAAAAGGTCATGTTTGCTTTGACATCATGTCTGTCCTTTATTAAGATGATGACATCTGAGGAACACCTGGAGGGATACGTGTATAATTTGGTACACAGGTTAATTTAGACTCAATAATTAGCTGATTAAATTCTTATTATAAACACTGGTACCTGAGAGGCAACAAAATGACTAAAACATGAATGTTTGAGTTTTCTCATTCATCAGAACATATGTCAAAAGCATTGAAACTCACACTAATATAATCAATTCATTCTTGTGTCCTCAGCATGAGGTCACAGTGTTCCTGACCTTTGACTTTTGGCCACCAAAATGAACATTAGTGGGGAGTTCAGTTGTATTCAACCAAAATTTTCCTATATTGCATCTTAATTCTGATGAGGGCTGACCAACTCATGGACACATATGTGCTATGAATTCATCTAAGGGTGTTTTCACCAACGATCAAACCGATATGGATTTTTGGGGGCCGATACTGATATAGATATAGATACAAATTTTTATTTTATTTTTATTTTTTTTTACATCAGCCTTAGCTGGTATTTTTAAGGCAATATTTTTTACATATTACAATATTTTTTTTATTATTTGGCACTCATACTGTTTGTTTTCTCGGTCAAATAAAAACAAATCTCAGAAAATCTTCTTTAATTATAATTTTAAAAAAAATTGTGACAGTTGAATTATTTTTTTCTCTTCTTTATATTTTCCTGTTCGTTTTCTCCTTTCCCCCCAGTTTTTTCCTTTAATCTCTTCTTTTTTTAATGTTACCCTTCTTTTTTTTAACCTCCTTTTCCTTCACCTGTGAGTAACTCATGGTAGGGGGAAAAAGAGCACATCAGCCAACACAATACATCAATACAGATACAAGAAAAAAATGTAAATACATCAGACTGTCATTAGTTTTCACACCAACAGCACTTAGTTCTTTCATCAAATGTTCCATTCAAACCAAGAGCTCTTAGTTCAGTTATTTTTTGTTGGTAAATGGACTGCATTTATATAATGCTTTTCCACCTTCACGGTGCTTGAAGCTCTTTACATTAGCCTCACATTCATACACTCACACACCTGTAGTCAGCTGCTGCCATGCAACACACTGTCAGTCCTACTGGGAGCCTAACTTAGGGTTCAGTGTCTTGCCCAAGGACACTTTGACATGTGGACAGCCAGAGCCGGGATGCGAACCACCGACCCTTCAGTCATTAGACGACCCTCTCTGTTACAGCCACAGCTGCCCTGGTATGGTGTTTAATTTGTGTCAATAAATTCAAAGAAAATTGTAAAATTGCAAGCAAATAATATCAATTCAAAATATCAAATAAAAATATCTAACAAAAAACATTAGTCAAAATAAAAAATATAAGACTGCAATGAAAAAATTGTGAAAAACCTATTTTCTTGTTAGTTCTAAGAATTTCACATTTTGACCACAGATTTATCTTGAAAACTTGTGCCAACCAGCATTTAAAACTTTTGTTTTCTTTATCGGTAACACATGTGGTAACATTTCATTTGTTTTATTTGATACAGAATACAATTAGTTCATGTTTAGTATGATGGACATCTGGAGTTTCTGATACTAAAGAGCTCGTTTGAAAAAGTTGGTTATGTTCCCTCAAGGTATTACAATAAAAGCAGATGACAAGTTCCCATTTTCTTTATCAGTAACATACGTGATAAAATTTTATTCATTTTATTCCAGAGGCATTTTACTTGTAGACTAGTATAATTGAACTAACACCCTAGATATCTTGAAATCCACACCTGAAGCATGTTTTAGGAAGAATAAGATATGGGAGAAACCTGGCTCATGTGAAATTTTCAGGCCGAAATGCATTGTAGATTTTGAGTTATAGGTGCTGACTATAATTTAGACATGTGTGTGGTTTGTGTGAAGTTAAAAACATTACAAGTTCAAACAGAAGGAACAGTATCATTATCATTCTGTGTGTGATGCAGGACTAACTGGGTTAATTCCTTTGAGCTCTTTCTGTTATAGACAGTGTGTGATGGTTTGTGGTTTCCATGAAGCTCAACAGATGAACTGGCATCCAGCTGTGTGACAAAAGCTTCTATTGGTTTCACTGTGACATTACTGGAAACAATTCAGTGTGTGACTATAGTGAGCAGCTTAACGTGAGCAGCGCAAAACAATGTGTGAAACTGCAGCATTACTATCATGAATTAAAATGTGTCCTTGACTGTCAGATGATTAGTATAAACAAATCCCTAATACAAACTTAACTCTCAGCTCTAAACCACCAACGGATCACAGGGATGTCATTTCATTTATTAAAAAAATTGTTTTCAGAAGAAAGAGGAGGAAAGTGTGATTCTGTTGGAGACTAAGGATGAGGATGGAGTGAGTTCTTCAACAGCTGCAGTTTGACCCAGATCTACTGAGGCTCTGTGACCTTTGACCCCTAGACTCTGCTGTCAGGTCGACAACTATAGATTGCATCTGACTCAGACTTTACAGGTCCACAATGCATCAGTGCAGCTGTCACTCAAACACCTCAAACTGTCAGAAGGCCACGTGATCTGACAAAACAAAACACCTGCACACGACTTTACATTCAATCTATCATCCCACTATTCATATACACTGTAAAAAAAAAACTGTTGCTTTTACAAAAAAACATCAAATAAATAGCTAGTGGTTGCCAGAACAATTCTGTAAAAAAAACAACAACAACATCAAACCATAAACACATTTACCGAGTAACATGTAGATTTACATTTTAAATTTAACAGTGAATGTAAACAGTAAATGGACTGCCTCTCATATAAACATGCAGGACTAAACTGGGAAACATTTAGGCTTTTGTGTCTTCAGAGTTTTGCAGTTGGATGTTAGATTCAAACTACCAACCCTTTGGTCATTGGACAACTCACTCTACCAACTGGACCAGAGCTACGTGTTATTCTCATCTCATCTTGTCTCATCACCTGAACCCGCTTTATCCTCACTCGGGTCACGGGGGTCTAAGGTAAGGTAATGTACTTTATTTGTCATTATACACTGTACAATGAAATTTGTCTTCTGCATTTAACCTTGATGCCATTGTGGCACCTGTAAGGAGCAGTGGGCAGCCATGGAGCTAGTACACAGTGATTTAACAGGCCCCATGCATACTCCAAGCATGGAAGGGCACCCATATGTACAGTCCTTTACGTATGATTATTCAGGTACTATGTTTGTGTACTTCCTTAGGTCCAAGAGTGACACATTTAAGGCCGCAGAAAAATTCTTGGCAGACGTAGCCCCCTACGGGCAGGTCAAATGTATCTGTTCAGATAACGGCACTGAATTTACATATCATGACTTTCAGACAGTGTTGACCAAAGACAGGATTAGGCATGAGAGATGCCTGCACCTTACTCACCCCACCAAAATGGCACTGCAGAAAGAGGATGGAGATGCAGATGTTTACTGATTGAATGCGGGTTACCTTATAACTTGTGGAATTACGCTGTTCAAACCTCAGCATATGTGAGGAATAGGTGTTACAATAGGTGCACAAAGAAGACAGCATATGAGATGTTTACAGGAAACATAGCCAACCTGCCCAGATTACAGAAATTCAGATCTCCATGTTTTGCTTACAAGCAAGAGAAAGGCAAAATGGAATCACAATGTAAACAATGGCTTTTCATAGGCTATGATACTACTAGTGTATACACAGACATAGAGAAGGTCCAAAAGCATAGGTTGGTGAAATTCAAAACCAAGTCAACCACGTCTGTCCTAACTTTAGGGCTTTTGTCCTCCTTTCCTATTTCATGCCAGTGGTCACCCTATTGACAATACTGATGAGAGGGTTGATGAGAAACTTGAAAATGCACAAGGTCAGTGTGTCCAAAGTGGTGGTGATGGTGTTTCACCTGACAAGGCTGAACGTACACAGCCAGGCAAAGTCACAGAGACTATGAGTAAAAAGAACCCACCAAGAGCCAAATGGAGACCGGCTCACCTACAGGACTATGAAACAGGTGATACAAAGGACAGTCTAAACACTTGCATAAACTTTTGTTACAGGACAGTGTGTGACGTACCTCACACTTACCAGGACGCCATTGCGTCAACCAAAGCAAAGCAGTGGAGAGCTGGTATGAGAGAGGAGGTGCAATCTCTCAAGGAGAATGAAGCCTTCACCCTAATGAGGTTACCACCAGATAAACAAACAGTGGGGAGTAGATGGGGTTTTGCACTGAAAACAGAAATGAATGGGTCTGACAAATACAAAGCAAGGTTTGTAGCAAAAGGTTACAGTCAGAAAGCAGTTACCGATTATGACGAAACATTTTCACCTCCAGCTGACATGATGAGTGTAAGGGTTGTGATGCAAAAAGCAGTTCAGGATAACTTCGTCTTACACCAGATGAATGTTGAGAGCTTATCTGCTTCCTCCAATAGATTGTGAAATTCATATGGAGCAACCTGAAGGTTTTGAAAAGAAATCAGACACAGGTGAGAAACTAGTGTGCAAGCTACAGAAATCTATTCACAGGTGAAAGCAATCAGGGAGGAATTGGAATACTATGTTGCATACATGCTTGATTGAGAATGGTTTTGTACAAAACTCCGCTGATACCTGTGTATACACAGGAAACAAACAATGAGAAAGTAATCCTAATAATTTGGGTTAATGATCTCATCATTGCTGCGAACAATGAGAGTGTGATTAAAATTGTGAAGCAGATGCTCAGTGAAAGGTTCAAAATGAAAGATATGGGAAAACTGAAACACTTTCTGGAGATTGGTTTTGAATAAACAGATGGTGTAGTGAAAATGTCACAGGAGAAATTCATATAAAAGCTTCTTGATAGATTTGGCATGCAAGATTGCAAGTCTAGACAAACACCATGTGAACCAAAACTTGAAAATATAGAAAATGCAAAAAAAAAAAAAAAAAAAAAAAAAGCAAGAACCAAGAAAGTACAGGGAGGCAGTAGGAAGCTTATTTACTTGTCCACATGCACTAGGCCAGACATTAGTTTTGTGGTCAGTAAACATTCCCAGTACTTTGCTGAACTAACATTTGAACACTGGGACACTGTTAAACATGTGTTCAGATACCTCAAAGGTACAATGGAAAAGGGATTGTACTTCAGGAGAAATGACACAGAAAAATTAGGCCTAAGAGTCTACAGTGATGCTGACTGGGAATCAGATTCAGTCAATAGGAGAAGTATATCAGGCTATTGTGCCAGTCTAAGTGAGGGTAGCTCTTTGATTCCCTGGAGAAAAAAAAGAAAAAACCAACAGTGGCTTTATCAACTTGTGAGGCAGAGTATATAGTCTTAGCATCAGCTGTACAGCAATGTATTTACCTACAGCAACTACTTATTGGTATTGACAATTACCAATATGCACAGACAAAGATATATGAGGATAACCAAGGTGCCATAGCATTGACCAAAAATCCAGTGAACAGACAGTGATGTAAGCATATCGACATTAAGTACCACTTCATAATGGAAAATGTAAATAATGGAAGGTATTGTCCGACTGAGCAGATGATTGCTGATGTTTTGACTAAGCTAAAGTTCAGAAGCTTTTCAAGAAACATGCTTGGCATTTGAATGTACTGGAATGTTTAACTTCTGTTTTAATGAGTTGTTATTTTGTTTTCTATGTGAAAAAATGAGATAAGAGCAAGTGGGGATGTTAAACATGAGTTTGTAACGCTCGTATTTTGATATGGAAATGGTCACATTGATGTGATGTAGCGTGTGATGTAATCACACATCCTGAGCAGTTGAGAGCAGCATGTCTTCAGGTGCAGTCGTTTCAAGTTTAATAAAAGAAGAAGAAATATAAAACTCAGCTCCTGTTATTATTCACCACACAGTTGAAGATGCCTTAACAAAGCTGTTATTTTAACATTGTGGTCTTGTCATTTAAACAGCATCAAATTGTTTTCAATTTAGTTTTATTTTCTCAAAATAACATAAATTAATCATTTCTACAAACAAATGTGGTTTTCTTAACATGCTCTTTCTGTAAAAACTACAGCTATATTTGATGTAATCATTAGTACAAAAATCTTCTCACATGAACAACTTAACAATCTATTTACACGTACATTCTTTGTTTTGTTTTGTAATTTAACCATTTTTGCTGTTTATTCTTCATTCTTTTTTTTAGTTTTTTACAGTTTATACGTTTACATTTACATGACAGGTAAAAGTTACTTATTGTCACAATACAGACAGGCAGCAGCTGGGTTTATATTGTCTGAATACTATTGTATGTGTTTGTATAACCTGATTTATGTTATTGATCTGTTGCGAAACACTGTTACCTACGAAACATTCACTGGAGCTGTTTTCTTACTATTTTCTTCAAAGGATACTGCAACAATGTGCTTGGAAAATTATTTCAGATTTGAGGTTGTTTTGGTGCAGAGAAAGCATTTTATGGTATTAAGACAAGTAAATCCCCACAAAGGAAAACCAGCATCAAGGGATGCCAAAACTTGTCATTTTTTTAGGTGTAGTTACATGTCAGAGGTTGTTGTTCATTCAGCTAGTGAACAAAGAGTGACCAACAAAAAGAATAACAAACCCTTGAAAGCATGATGGAAATATTCACCATTATTTACCTACACAGGAAAGCTAAATCCAAATGATCAATAAACGAGGCAGTCAGAGACGGCAGACCTCCACCAAGGCTTAATTTTTCAGTAATATTTGATTGAACTCAATATTATTATAAAAAAAAAACCCAAAAAAACAGGGCATTCTACGATGCTTGGTTGCTGAGAAAACTGATAAAACATTGTTCAAATTGGATTTTCCATGTTAAATACAAACATATTATTTTTCGTTACGTCATTTCCGTATTCGGAAAAAAATCCTCGGTTCAGTTCATGTGATACGGCCATTTCAATATTTAATTGCATATTTTTGATCTGATATCTAATATGAAGCACAGTCCATTGTCAGATTTGATAAAATGTGTCAGTAACCCTGATTTAAGGTCAAGGTCATAAAGTTTGCAAATATACCGTTAGCTTGACATCATATGACGTCAAAACATGACGTGATCGAGTCACAGGTGTTGAACCATCTGATGAGGTGAGAAGATGTGAATGAAAACCCCCCCTGCAAGATTCAATCTTATCTAAATCCTGAGATATTACCTCTTATGTGTTTTAGCTCTTGACCTTTAGTGTGACCTTGACCTTTGACCTACATTGCTCAAAATCTAATGGGTTCTTCCAGAAAGTTTAATCAAAATCCGTTCAGAACTTTTTGCATATTTGTCTGACAGACAGACAGACAGACAAACGAACAGACTTGAATTGAATACCTCCTTGGCAGAGGTAATAATAATAATAATTGACAGTTTTAAAATAACTTAAGCTGTTGGGACCGAAAGCAAGGGTATATCCTTGAAATACTGAAAATCCTCTGCTGTATAATAAAGCAAAAAGGGGATAGTAGTGTAGCATTCACAGGAAGGATGTCGGGCCTGAATAATGATAGAAAATTATTTGCAGCATAATGTCAGAAAAATAATTAGAAATTAATTAGTGTCACGGCAATTTTTGCTCTGCTGCTGGTAAATAATGAAGCAGAGACTTCTGCTGACTGACAACATTTTATTTCTTGGAGTCCATTCTCACTCTCCACTCTTTTATGCTCATTGATTCCTTTACATTCACCCCAGACTTGTCAGAACCCAGTTCTGCTTCATTCTTTGAAGATTTGGTCTCATTTTCATAAACAATTTGGTCTGACATGTCTGGCAGTTTATGCTCTACTTACAGCCAGCCATCTATTTCCAGCTTTACTTTTGGACCATGCATCCTCTCAGTGGTTTCAAAGTGGGATGTTGAATATTAACCCATTATATGAAGATTGCATATTTAAGTCTTTTGATCAAGTTACAGAAATGTTTGAATGGTCACCAATTTTTTTTTTTTCAGATATCCGCAGGTCAGACATTTTGACACTTTACCCAATGTCACAGCAGTTCCTTCATGAACCACCTGACCCAAAAGAGAGAGTGAGAGAGACCCAATTCTCCTCAATATCACAGACATCATCTTTGGATGCAGTCTTAGAGGTACAGCCTGGAGTTAGAGGAACCATATCAAAGTTGTATGCTAATACACTTGGAAGCATGTTCATAGTAAATGAAACTGGGAGAATTATTTGGGTGTTAATATTACAGATGAACAGACTAATTCAGATTAACATTGTGCACAGGCTCCACATGTCTAAGGTTAAGTTATCCAAAATACACCCAGAGGCAAATCCTATTTATGACAGATGCAAGCAAGCACCAGCTACCCTTTTCCACACATTTTGGTCCTGTTCCAGTCTTACTTCATTCTGGGACTTTATATTTGATGTATATTTAAAAATGTCAGGTGTAAATATTGATAAATGCCCTTTTATTGGACAGAAAATCTTTCCCTTTAAAAGACTTACTACTCTTTACTTCTAGCACAATGACTCGTTCTTTTGAATTGGAAGAATGACAAGCCTCTTTCTTTTGGTAGGATGATTTGTGATGTCATGATTTTCCTTAATGTAGAAAAAATTATACGTTGAATGGATCAACAGACAAGTTTCATGTTGTATGGCAGTAATTCATTTGCTATGTTGAACAGCTGACAATGCACCTAGATAAATAATATGGAGCACATTTACTATCCTTGTGTACTTCCTCTTTGTATGAATCCTGTACCATTACTTTGGCCTTATTTTATACAAACAGACATATCTCATGCCATACAGCAGCCCCCCAATTATTTGTTCCCGCTTTGTTTTTAAAGATATTAATGTGGAATGATGGACAATAAATCTTGAATGACTAATTTACTTTTCATGTAAAATAAGGTGAACACTTTTGTGGGACTTTCATTTGTTTGGAGTTTTGTCTGTTTTTTTTCTCATCTGTCTTTGATGTAACCCTTCTTGTTGATTACTTGTCTACTTTAAAAAGTCCAAAATACATTGACCAAAAAACCCCTCCACATGTTGAAGTGTCCTTGGGCAAGACACTGAACCCTAAATTGCTCCCAGTAGGTCTAGCAGAACCCTGCGTGGCACCAGTCACCTACTGGTGTGTGATTGGGTGAAGGTGAGGCCATTATATGAAGTGGTTTTGAGCACCTTCAAGGTGGAAAAATGCACTATATAAGTACAGTCCATTTAACATTCTTTGTCAAGAAAGGTCAGTTCTGCACATAAGCGGTGATTGTGAGAAAAGACCCCAAGGTGCACTGCTCACAGGATCCACCTTTTAGTGGGTGAATCAAGTGGTACCTCCAGGTTTCTTCAGCCCCAGATGTTAACATACAGTCACCTTTTGTTACCTCCCAAGAAAATTAGCACAGAGTAGTGGGGGTTTGGGTAAAGTAATTGGAAAGTTAGCAAGCAGTGGGGGGCATTAGGGGAAGCAAGCATACACTGGGGGGTGAGTTTTTAGGAAAGGTCACAGGACAAAAGATGAGAATCAGACAAAGATATTAACATTTTGTGACATTAGACAACTAATAAAAACGAAGTTTAAGCTGGATGGGCCTATAGTAATTCTGTATTAATGTCCAAACCCACCCCCCCTAATTTTTCAACAGAATCTCCTTTAACTATGTGGAAAAAAACAGACCAGTTGGTGCCAAATTATGACATCTCTTTCATGAAAAAAGAGAACTGTCTCAGCTCAACTCAGTTTGGGTTATTGACTTGATAGTGGCAGAATACTGATTAAAGAACCATTTTTCTCCACAAAACTTCAACTAGTGAATCAAAAAGACCTCATGTGACCTCTGGATGGTAGCCAGAAAGGGGACATTTGTAAGATGATCAATATGAACCATATTTTATAATCATATTTCCAAATTGGCCTATTATTGCTTGATTCATGTCCAAAAAAAATTATTTTCAATTCAAACACCCCCATTTGGATGACTGAAAGCACTGCTCTTCCACTAGGCATCTTGTATGCTGGTTATCAAGGGATAAGAAATCTAACCAAATCTGTCCTGTTCACCTGAATAATATCCAGTGGTGGTGGATCACCAAAACTACTTTACGGTGACATAATAATTTGAGCTTGATCAACACACATTGAAATTATTAGTCTTACCTGAATTTACAATGATAAGACAACCTACAGAATTTATATGTAAAAAAAAAAAAAAAAAAGCAAACAAATCTAAAATGGCATGTAATGGTGTAGTGCGCAATTAGGCTCATGCTGTCTACTATAACTTATGAAGATTTCTTTTTTTTTTTTTTATTAAAGAAAAAAGTAAATATTTTACCTTCACATGTTTCAGCTACAGCCTGTTGCCTTCCTCAGAAGGGTAATTTGATGTTACTGGGACATGTCATTTTCAGCTGTTTTATCCAGGTTTACCACACAACAGGTGATGATTGTGCCCCCTGCTGCCTGCCAATCCACAGAGAACCGTATCCCAGGTTTGGGAAAGGTGGAGGATCTCTCATTCCTGTTCATGGGCAGCAGGGAGTGTAACTGTTCATAAAAACTCAGAGTAAATTAGTAGGGTATTATATCAAAACAATGAAAAATCTATCTTCAGTAAAATCTATCATGAAGTGAACTTAAAGCCAGTGTCTCCTTCTGCCATTATTGACTAAACTCCATGGGTTTTACTGGTGAATCAATTGCCCTATTCACATGGGATAAGTATTACTTATGGACCACTGGTAATTCTGAATAATTACGGAGAAGGTCTGAGTTCTTAGTCCTGTGTGAATGCGCCATGTCCGTGATTTGCTCAAGAATAATTACTGTGTTTTGGCAAAAAACAGAGGTCCAGTGATAATTCAAGTCCCATGTGAATGCACATGTCTGTGTTTGTGATTTAAATTGCGTTCCCCTTGTCATTTTCTGGTGTGAATAATGGCGTAAGAGGCAAAATTATGATTAACAGCATTTCAGTGGCAAGTGGTAGACCTATTCCGTGTACTTTCTACCAGATGAGCAAAACAACTCCCAAGAAGAATTCCAAAAAGAAGGCACAAATAATCATCAACTGGATAGCTTGTGTGGCAGCATGCATTAATGAAGATATGGTCATGCCAGCCCACATGTAGACAGCAATATTTATAGCTGCCTGAAGGTGCCTTTATAAATTCAGTCGGCCGTTTGCGAGAGGGAAAGTCTATGCTATGAACTGCCAATTCATTTCCATTGGAATCTGAAGACTGTTTTCATCTGCACTGACCCCACTCTTATTTTGAAAGCAAGGAGAACATTTACAGACTGCATCCCTTATCAATGGCGTTTCCCCCCTTTGTGGATACAGTACTATTCTTATGCATACTTTGTTTTCATATTACCTTATTAATGTGTTGAGACGAAACAGGATGTTGTGAACTCACGGTCATATATTCTGTCATTTGTGTGAATTACAGACTTTTGTTTTTTAGGAGGATAAAGAGGGTTCAGATGAGACAGACTTTTGTTTATCCAATCTGAATGTGCCACACAATAACACAGACGTACAGGGGTAATTGCAAATTACCAGTGGTCCACAGATAATACTTATCCCGTGCCTATAGGGAAAATGTTGTAGACCAAGCAGCAGCACAACAGACTTGATTCAATTAATCAACTGACCTCAGTCTTCAGAGAGTTGTTTGGTCAAAGTGTGTATTCTTGGTTGGTTGGAACAAAAACCTGCAGCCACACCAGCCCTTTGTGGAATAGTTTGTCCATGCCTGTTGTAGAAGATGACAGTCTTTCCATGTTGACTACAGAACCTCTGCATGTTCAAATTAGTAATATCTGATGCCCATGAAAAGATGAAAAACTGCATTTTACCATTTTTTTAGCCCATGTATTGATAGGATTAGTGGCTCAACAGGTATGAAACAATTTAAATCAGTAGATGCTCTTGGTCGACAGAGGCTGTTTGGGTCTTAATGGTTTAAGGTTGTAGGATTACAAAAGATGGGATTGAAACCTGCAAAGTGAGTGAAGTTTGACCAAGGATTTATTTGTATTTTCTGTAAAACAAAGATAGTATAATCAAAGGCTTATGACATCCTGTGTTCATATCCTAGTCATGTTTATTTAGTGATAGAAAAGTGCGGGCATGTGTAAGACAAAGACAAACCTGGATTGTCTTATTTATAGTCATAATGGTGTTATATATAGAGAAAAACCCAGGAGTCTGGTGACATGAGGATTTTTTGCTCTGATAATTTGTAATACATCAGGGATCCTAGAAACACAACTGTTTTCATTTTGGGATTTAGTGGAGGTAGATCAACAAAAATGTACACACAACCAAAATAAAGGCTGCATTTTGTCCTCAAACATTGTTATATAAAAACAAGTCTTGCACACAAACAGCTGTTGAGACCCAGCTGTGTTTCTTGTCATGATCTTACCACAGCCTCTCCCACAAACCCCGTCTCTCCCTCCTGCTTGGACACGCAAGTCCAAACAAAGATGACATCACTTGAAGCAGACACAAACGTGACTCAGATCGGTCAGCCACGCTCTGTGCAGCGTACCGTAAAGCTCAGCTCCCCCCATCTGTCGCCTGAAATCCACAGCTTCGAGTCACATCAGGCTTCTAGAGAGCGACCCGAGCCGGAGAGGGAGGGGGGAGGGGGCTAAGGAAGTAATGTGAAGAGGGGGAGTCAGCGTAGAGTGGAAGGGTCCCTCTTTCCCCACAGAGATACTAGTACATTATGGTCAGAGTGGATTAATCTGGCGTTTGGTGGGGGGTGTCTATAGCTGTGGGATTGGACACCCTCACCATGCTGTGTCATCACCCTGCTCCTTCACTCCTCTCCCCTCCCCCTCCTCAGCTATCATCTTCATTACACTGTATGCTGTACAATTTCCCTTCTGGCTTCCTCTCATCTTTTGTATTTCTGCTCTAGTCTGTCAGTACAGAATTTGTTGGATGACATGTGAGATAAACGGAATCTGTGTGGAAAATGGCCTTCTTTCTATTGAATCACTATGTGTCTATAAGGCTGTGGACGACCAAAATATGTTTCTCCGGGACATTCAGTAGGTTTACATGACACTTTAAAAAATTTATATATACTGTGGTACCTCTACTTACGAAATTAATTTGTTCCAGAAGTGGTTTCATACCGTGATTTTTGTCTAAAAAGAGTCGCATTTTACACGTAAAAAAGGCCTGATTTGTTCCAAGGCTTCAGTATTCTCTATGGTTAGTCCTGCTGGTGCATTGGGGTCTGAGCCCTGGGTCCGCAGTTGGTCTGACCCAGGTTGATCAGACGGACTCGTGCCTGGGTGCCACCGTGACTGTGGTGTTTTGGCTCACCTGGCCAGTCCAAGTCCAGATGAACAGGACCTGAAAACACCGGGGCTGTTAATGGACCAGGACCCAAAGGACCAGGTCTGCAAACCTCAGCACTCAGTCCACTTTGTTTTTCTCCAGCTCATTTTATTTCATCAGTGTCTTTGTCTCTTTTTCTGCCTGAACTTTTTCAGATTCCATTTCCTGGTCCTCTTCCTGTCGGCAGAATTCAGAAAAGAGGGGCGGAGTCAGCTGTGGCTCATTTGCATGAAAGCATGAGGCACGAAAACTAAAAGAAAGTGTTTTAAAAATGGCTGTTTCTCCAGGTTGAAGAAGCTACTGTATCACTGCATCAATGTCATATTTTGTCTAAAGCATGTGACAGACAGGTCACTGAGACACCAGGGAACTGTGATCACTGGTGGAAAATGGACATGATATGTTTCCTTTAAAGGTGGGGTTTGAGATCTTAGAAAAATGGTTGAAGCAGCTACATTTCTTTCTTTCTTTCTTTCTTTCTTTCTTTCTTTCTTTCTTTCTTTCTTTCTTTCTTTCTTTCTTTCTTTCTTTCTTTCTTTCTTTCTTTCTTTCTTTCTTTCTTTCTTTCTTTCTTTCTTTCTTTCTTTCTTTCTTTCTTTCTTTCTTTATTTATTTATTTATTAGGCCTCCTCTATCTAGCTGTTTGTTAATCCTGTTTTGTAAGTCACTTTGGATAAAAGCATCTGCTAAATGCGTAAATGTAATTTATTTTTTACAACTTTATCATTTTATGAATATTTCACAGTGGATCGAGACACATTAATTACTCAAGACACTTTCTCTGATTCCCACTGCCTTCCTCCTCCAGGTGGTACTCACATAAACCCCCCAAAAAACCCAAACTAGACAACAGCACTAAAATCAATAATAATAATGAAAAAGGGGAAAAAGGGATACATGCATATGAAACTGAGTGATAAGATCTATTAAAGGCTCAAACTGAAACTAATCAACTGAAGAATGTCTATCTGAGATGAGGTCAAATGAAATCTTTTAATATATGCAACAAATGAGAGTCAGGATTTATAATATTTGTCTTGAGTTTGTAAGTCAGGGGTTACCAAACCTGGTCCTTAAGGGTCGCTGACCTGCATGTTTTAGATGTTTCCCTTTTTCTGCACATCTGACTGTCATTAACAGGCTTCTGCTGAGCTTGATAATAGGCTGATCCTTTAAATCAGGTGTGTTAGAAGAGGGATACATCTAAAACATGCAGGATAATGACCCTCAAGGACCAGGATTGGTGACCCCTGATCTGTGTTTTTCAAGATCCAATGCCAGCATCACTTCCCTGACCCAGTGAACATAATGTGGATATGTGCGTTTTCACCATGGTTGTTGGACTGACATAGCTGACTGTGAATCCTCAGAAACAAGCATTGCGAATGCTTGTTTCTGAGGATTCACAGTAACAATTCACCCAGCTCCATTTTGAGCTCTGCTCCGGCTCTGGCTCTGGTCCATACATACATCATCCAGTCTTCTCCAACAACAAGCCAGCTAAGTCAGTACAACAACCACGGTAAAAAGGCTTTGGTCCTTTAGCAGCCACATGTGCTCCAGGTCTCCTTCCTTTTTATAGGGTGGGCTATGACCTCTAGAGGGAGTGACCTCTGACCTACAGAGGGCACAGACTCAAAAACAGAAATTAACAGAAGTGCCAAACAAATTAGACGAAATGTCTCCTATAATGAGGGCCAACTGTATATCAGGTTTTTCAAGGAAAAAGAAATCACACTGACCATGTAGAGGGCTTCATAACATGTGTATCAAATATGACATGTTCAATGTTATAGGGTTAAAACCAATGTCAGGTGAAAATGTAAGTTGATGTTGAATGGCAAAAACTCATGGATAATCTATATTGGTCTGTACAGTCTTTATGTGAAGTAGCTGATTGAAGTGTAGGTAGTAAATCTATAAACAAAGAGGAAAAGGCAACAGAATGTTTGAGGGCACCATAACAAATCAAGCTGCAACTTCTATAAAATGTATATTTAAATGAAAGGTATTAGTATGTGCTGTGTGCAACAAATATAAATAAAATGCAGGGAAAAGAGGCTTGAAACAAGAGTAAAGGGCTCTTATAGAAAACAGAGCATAAGCTCAGAGGTGATATTAATTACATCAAGAGGTTCTTCAACTACGTCAGAGGTGTCCAGTTATTATTCATTATATAACAAGAGGACAGACATCATGTAGGTGATGTGGATGACGACATCATCTGAAGAGAGCTTGAGCGGTTTCTATTCAAGAACAAGAATAGCTGTAGGTGTAAAAAGTACAGCAATAAGCCATGACTTGACAAACAACAGCAGCAATTTGGAATTATAAACCACTTGAAGGTCATGTAAGTGATGTACTGTACGTGAAGAGATGCTGAAAGTCTGCGCCCATATGTATTATCCTTTCCTCAACTGCACACTTTCACTATTAAAACATCCTGGGGGAGGAGGCTGAAGAATGCTGTTCAAACACACTGTTTGAATAACATATCAAATATTTTTTTTAATTGCAATATCATGTTTGACAACATCTTCAACTGTTCCACATATTCACCCACTAAGTTTAATCCAGTGGCGTCTGTTTCTTTTGCAGATCACATGGTTTTATTTACAATGTAGTAAAACATAAAGAACCTAATGTTTAACACAAATGATGATAACAACCATTTGTCACTCACTGCAATCACATCTAAAACACTCTAGTGTGGTGTCCCCTCTGCCTCCCCCCACACTAAGCCTGACCAGATCCAATATTAGCATCTACTACAAGGAGGGGCTGTGAACTTGGTAGCCATTTGATTTCTGTTTTGAAATCAGGAAGTGGAAAACGGATAAATGGCTATCTCCTGTCTTGGAGTCGGAGAATGGACAACGAGAAATGAACCAGTTTCCGATTTCAAAAAGGAAAAACAAGAAATGGGTCATTTTCAGTTCATTTGCGAGCTCATAAATAGGAATGGGTGTACGGAAGACCAATTGACCAGTGTCGCTCGGGGGCCTGAGTCTTTGTGATTAAGGCTCAGTCTGTGGACGGTGTGAGGCTGGTAAGGGCCCCTGCTGCACCACGGTCTGGTCTCCTCAGAGTCAGGTTGTTTGGGAATGCAGCCCAAAGTGGGTGGTAAAACTCCATCTAAGGTGAAATATTGGCACAAATCGACAAGTACCTTAAAGGGATAGTTCTGTATTTTTCATATGGATATGTATGGTATCACCATCTTTACTCCGTTGCGCCCACAGTGTCCCGTGAGTCAAGTTCTGATTGATTGTTGATTATTTACTTCATTTCATTCATTTTCTTGATAATTTTGTTTCTCTTATGCCCTGATAAATAAATAAATGATTCAAGGGTCACCAATTATGTTTCTAGAGAGCTGCTCTCTTGCATGTTTAAGATGCAGCCCTCTTCTAACACACCTGATTCAAATGATCAACCTGCCACCAAACTCTGCAGAAGAATAATAAGGACTGTCAGGTGTGCTAGAAGAGGGAAGCGTCTAAAACATGCAGGGTAACACTTTACTTGACAGATGACTTCATAACACATTCATAGCAGCTGTCATAAACTGCACATAAAGCATTCATGACTGTTTCATGAGACATGACGCAACATTCATACCAAACCTTTCATGAATGTGGAAGACAGAATGATAACAACTTTTCAAAATAAAAGTCCAACAATCGAAATGCAGCACACAAGATTAGCCATTCTATGAATACTTGTGTGTTTTTTTTTGTTTGTTTGTTTGTTTGTTTTTGGTTTTCTTTTCACAAAACAGAGGGCAGGTTGATGTTTACATGTAGATGCAGGTGTTATTATATACTGAGGTGAGTAATTTTATTTGTTTTGTCCAGTTCTTCCATGATAGTATTTTGCCATAGGGTGTTGTAATCTACTGAACACTGTGTGAATTTGTTTGTGTTCTCAGTGTTTGCATGAATCAATACCTGTGGGTCTGAGTCTGACATTTACAGTTTCACCTCCTGGTTTTTACATTTGAAACAGAAGCTGAGAGGGTAACATTGGCTCATGTACATTTTGGACAAAACATTAAATAGGACATTACAAATCTGGTCCAGTTTCGTCACTATTCCTCTGAGACATTATGTACCTCCAGCTGATGTGTCACTGCTTCCTAGATGAATATTTTACCTCATTTGTGTGTGAGAGAATTTTAGATAATGGATCCAAATGAATAAAAAATGTGACTTGTGTCGTAGTCAGACTGTTTTCCACAGTCATTTTCTGTAAAACTGGAACTTCCTATCATATAGTATTTTTTTATTTTAATCTTAATCTAATAGTTTTGTTCTTTTTATCGACTATTTTATATATTTTTTATTATTTTATTGATTAATTTATTCCTTTTTTTGATAAATGAATTCATTTTCTTGTCATTGTATTGCTTATTCAAAGCTCTTTATTGGATTATTTTCCTTTCTTTAATTTTTTTTCTTAAATATTTTATTGACAATTTTGATAATTTTGATTGGATTATTAATGCAATTGTATTTTTTTTCATTGTATTCATTTTATTCATTATTCTTGTCTATTTATTGAATATTTTGTTCAACTTTTTAATTTTGTTGAGTATTTTGCTCCTTTCTTATAATTCTACTTCTTTTTTAATTTGATTTCATTGAATTTCTTATTCTCATTCATTCAATGTTTTTTTTTTTCGCAATTATCCTGCTTATTTTTTTATTTATTAAGTAATTTCATATACTTAATTTTATTAATAATTATTTTGTTAATTATTTTTGTGTTATGTAATTAATTATTTGAGGTTTCATTCTCTACAAAGCTAAAGTCTTCAAAGTTGGATTTTGTTTTCTTGCTTCCTTTCAACTGCTTCAGTGTAAAAACCACTGAGCTTCACATCATTCATGTTGGTGTAAATTCTCCTATTTTCTTTTATGTCATTTCAAAACATGACAATTGGGAAATCCTCATATATTTAATTTCCATATCAGTGCTATAACAGACTGACTCTCAGAAGTTGTGACAATTGAAACATTGTTTATTGATTGATTTATTTAAGTCATTCATTTATTTATTCATTTATATGTCCTTTAACATTTGTTTATTTAATCTTTACTTAACCAGGTAATTAGTTCAGACCTGATTTTAATTTACAACAACAACCTGGCCAAGAGGTAGTGTCCAAACAGAATAAATTCAGTTTATTTATTTAGTTTCTTATTTAGCCTCTTATGCTTTTGTACACATTTGCCAACATGCATAGCTTAGCAGCCAAACTGAATTAAATCCATTAGGAAGAGGAAACAGCTATTCTGGATCCAATAAACAGTAATAAACCTCAATTTGTGAGGAGCAGTGTGCTGAAACAAACAGTGGCTAAATATATGAAACAGAATGGAAGGGTTCTATTAATGGATTTAAGACAGACAGATAGATATGGATAGAGAGAGAGAGAGAGAGAGAGAGAGAGAGAGAAAGATAGAGCGACAGATGGAGAGAGAGAGAGAGAGAGAGAGAGAGAGAAAGATAGAGCGACAGATGGAGAGAGAGAGAGAGAGAGAGAGATAGGTATGTATATTAAAAAAATTAAAATGTACCTCTCGCCCCACCTGGGCGGTGTCTCCTTCAGACTCGGGTCCTCTACCAGAGGCCTGGGAGCCTGAGGGTTCTGTGCAGGATCTTAGCTGTTCCTAGCAATGCGCTCTTTTGTACAGAGATCTCTGATGTTGTTCTTGGTATCTGCTGCAGCCATTCTCCCAGCTTGGGGGTCACTGCCCCTAATGCTCCGATCACTACTGGTACCACTGTTGCCTTCCAGTCGTTGGTATTTTTCAAACTTCTCATGTTCTTTCTTTCTGATGTTGCTATCACTGGGGACTGCTACATCTATCACCACCACTGTCTTCTCATGTTTATCCACCACCACTATTTCAGGCTGATTGGCCATCACCATCTTGTCAGTCTGGATCTGGAAGTCCCACAGGATCTTGGCCTATTTGTTCTCTGTCACATTTGGGGGGTTCTCCCATCTTGACCCTGGGACCTCCAGTCCATACTCTGTACAGATGTTCCTGTACAGTATGCCCGCTACCTGGTTATGCCGCTCCATGTATGCCTTGCCTGCCAGCATCTTACACCCTGCTGTAATGTGCTGGACTGACTCAGGGGCTTCTCTACAAACTTACACCTGGGGTCCTGTCTGATGTGGTAGACCCCAGCCTCTATTGTTCTGGTGTTCAGGGCTTGTTCTTGTGCAGCCATGTATATATATATATATATATATATATATATACATGGCTGCATATATATATATATATATATATGTGTGTGTATGTATGTATAGACTAATAATAATACAGCCACCCAGGTATGATTAGGAAAATCAGCAGTCACTATTAAAAAGTGTAATGGCTGTAGGGACAAAGGACAATTTTTTTCCTCAATGTTTTATTGAAAGGGCTGTTCCTCTTCTAAAAAAGATTACACAGTGTGATGTGTGTTTTGTTGAAATCTGAGTGACCAGGGGTACCGCCACAAATAAGGAACAGATTCTAAGTCACTCCACCAGGTTAGATAAGGTTTATGTAACACTATCTATGTGCAGCTCAGGTTTGTTGTCTGCTCCTTCCCTTGTCCTTCGGTCTGAACAGTGAAAATTCTGCTGAAGGCTGATCATTATCACTTCTATCTGTTGCTTCAACACCATTTTCACTTCCTTTATGTTCACAAAACGTTAGTGGATCTTGAAGAATACACTGACGTAATGGCTCGAAAGACAGATTCTCCCCTTCAATTGACTTCAAATCCTGCTGAGACTTTTACCCATGAGGAAAAAACACCTGTAAAAATTAGACTTCCCTTGGTTTATTTAATGTCTTGTTCAGAATCACAATCAGTTTATTTGTCATTTGCATTCATAGCAAACAAAACTTCAATTAGTTGCAACTCTCCATGGGTCACAGACTAGACAGAGAATTAATTTACAATAGAATAGAATAGAATAGAATAGAATAGAATAGAATAGAATGAAATGCAATACAATACAATAAGTTTATTATCATTATACATTATACTTATACTTATATCATTATACTTCTCCATATTTCTAACAAAAGTTACATTTGTTTGGACAAATAAATGACAACATAAAATAGCTCATTTCAGAATTGATATCTATCCATTTTCCATGTTTTCTTGATAATAACCAAAATCACTTAACCACATACAGTACATTAATATATATGGGATTGTACTGACAACACATTGCTTTTATTCACTCTATGCTTTTTCCCCCCTGTCTGTTTTAGTCACATGATACACTTGATTAGTTAGTACTTGATTGCATAACCATTGTTTTGATGACTTTTGATGATCTAATATTTTTCTGCAACTATATTGTGGCACTTTTGTTCTGTCTCACATCAGGATATGAAATAAATAATTATATTTGAATATACTCTGTTTCACATGTTACATAATTTATATCAAAATTATCATCAGCTATTAGTTCAAGTACATAATGACTATAATGGGCCTCAACTTTGAAGGGGGTACTGTGACATTTGTGTCAGTTTCCAAATGTTTTTTTTTTCTATATTTAACTATCCTTAAGTGATTTATGTCCATTTATTATATAATTATCTTTTGTATTTTGTGTTCGTTCAGTGAAACCACCATTTCATTTATTAATCGTATAGACATTCATATATGTTTAGAATCAATTTGAGGGTTAGTTTATTAGAAACAGAGAAAACTGAAGAAAAACTAACTTTTCCTGTCCAATGTCTAATTAACTAAACATAAACTCAATGTGTGCATCCACTGTCCATTCATTGTTTTTTCATCAGTTTTCTTGATTTATGGTTTATTTTGCTCATGTTACGTCATATTTAGTTGTTTTATTTTTTTCATTTTTGTTCATTTTTATTGAATATTTTATTATCTTAAACCATTTTTCTTATGTATTTGGTTATTTTTTTCATGTTATTTCAGATTTCCAATTTTTTTCATGAATTTTATTCATTTTATTTTTGATTGAAAATAAATCCACTGTGTTGATCCACAATCATTGCCCAAACTCAATGGGATTTACTAATTTAATATTACCCATTCAATTACACTGTTCTAAAAAAGATATATTTTAGAAAGTATCTGTTTCAGACATTAAATGTGCTAAATCTTACATAATAAGATGAGATGAATCAGATGTTCCACTCGAAAGAACTTGTAAAGTGAATGGATCATAATGTGAAGACAGTGTTGAAGTAGTGTGGTAAAATTTATAGTAAAATGTGGTAAAATTTAATTAGTTTAATTCCAGAAGCATTTTACTGCAGACCAGTGTGACCAGAGGTTGTGCTGTTAATGGAGAATTAAATAATCAGCACCCTCTGCCAATCACAATACAGTATAGCTTCTTTTTAAATCCTTCTGGGATTGATCTCATTGAATCTCATTATCACAATAATGTAGTGTAAAATATTCATATCATAAAGACATGCAATAACACAGGTCTACAATTTTTTTTTAGAAAGTATCTGCTTCAGACATTAAATGTGCTAAATCTTACATAATGTAATCAGATGAATCAGAAAACAAATAGCTTCAGTGCTGGTTATCTCATGTTTTTAATATATATGATGGTGTGTTATTCCACATATATGGTGGTTTATGTACATGTATACAATGGATTAGTAAATATTCCACTAGAAAGAGCCTGTAAAGTGAATGGATCATAATGTGCAGACAGTGTTTTGAAGTCGATCTGAGACCAATATTCCTTTGGACAAAAACCTATTCTCTTGTTCATTCTAAGAATTTCACATTTTGATGCCAGACTTATCTTGGAAACTTGAGCCAACCAGCATTTAAGACTTTAATGTTCTTTTTCAGTAACACGTGGTAAAATTTCAATAGTGTTATTTGACGCTGAATACAATTAGTTCATATTTGGTGTGATGTATATTTGGAGTTTGTGATGCTGGAGAACTGGTTTGAAAAAGCTGATAATGTTCCTTTGAGGTATTAAAACAAAAGCAGATAACATGTTTCACATCGCTGCTTGTTTGGTTTTAAGCTCCAAACTAAGAGTGGAGCTGCCTCCTGCAGTGTCCCCTGGATTAAGGATTACCCACCACACGCTGACAAGCGCTGGATTATGCTTTTGTTTTGTTGTGTCCACTTCTGCCAACAATGGATCGCAGCCAAAACTGCAGATGCATGATACTATTATGTCACAGGGTTTGGAGCACTGGTTACCAACTTTTTGACACCATTTTAACAAAGAAATTTCTGCCAACCCCAGACATTTTTCTCCTGTTTTAGCAGGGCTGGTAAAGAATCTTTTCATTTTCAGTTTTCTGACTGTGACAGGCTGAAGTGTTGTAATGTATGTGTTCACATCATCAGGTCAATCAAGATATTATATCCTGCATTTTATTTAAAGTTGATTTTTATTATGCAAAGTGTATGGTGTATCAATTATAATCAAATATATATTGAATAACACTATTCTACAAGTAAAATGCTTCCAGAATAAAACTAGCAGCATCTCTTCAGCACCATCATAAAATCATCAATAATCATTAATAAAAAGATCATCAATTAATCCTCAATAAAAAAAACATATCATAAAAGGCAAAAAAACCCAACTATAAATAAATCTATATATGCATATACACAACAGATAATAAAATAATTTATAGCCCCAATGCAGCCATAAAAATATGCTGATGTGCATAACGTGTTTTAGAAAGGTTAAACATATTAACATTTGAGTTTTTAATCCGCCCAACATTCGTTGGGAGAGATTATTGTAATAAGTGCCTTATTGCCTTATGCAGTTTCCAATCAAGACCATTTTTAATGCAGAAAAGCTAAAACTTTTACTTTTCTGGGTGTCAAGAGGTCAAAATAAAATAAAATAAAATAATACAGCAGAAAATAATTCAGCAATTGTGTCAAAAAACAAACCATAATAGACATTAAGCAGAATTATTCCACAAAACAAGTCTAGTAATCACTGTTATGACTGTCTATAAATAATCTAAATAAGTAAGAAAGAAACCCATTTACAAAAGAACGTCTGTTCCAAATGGAATAGGATGAAACATGCTGATCCAGTCCCATCCTAACTGTCAGTGTAGGTGTTGTTGTAGGTGCACTCGGATGGTGAAGTGGATTGTGTTCGACCTCATCTCTACTTATTGCGGACGATGTGGTCCTGTTAGCTTCATCAAGTGTTAACCTCCAGCTGTTGTCGGGGTGTTTCACAGTTGAGTGTGAAGCGGCTGGGGTGAAGATCAGCCCCTCTAAGGCTGGTGTCATGGTCCTCAACTGGAACAGGGTACAGTGCCCAGTCTGATTTCTGTTTTATTTGTGGTTATATGTGAAGAGAAACATTTTCCTCTAATGTCTTTTCTTCCACCACTGAACTTTTCAGAATGAGTTCTCCCAGACACTAACATATTTTCTGGAAGGATAATAAACTAATCTATCTCAGCTCAAAGGTCAGGGAATGGGTTCTCTGATAAACCAGGTCTAGGATGAAGATGGGAAGAAATATTATCCACTGATTTCAGAGCTAACAGATGTAGCTTCATGACTTCATTGCACCACAGAATAATATCAGTCTGTATTATCATTTTTTCTCTGATAACTGACAAAGCTGTTCTCTTTATTACTGTATTTATATTCATGTGGGAACATCAGTCATATTTTTAGTCACTCCAGAAATTCAGATTCTATGGGTTAATAATTTGCTGATAGGCAGATAATCCATGAATAGGAAAAGGGAGTGTGTATATTGATTCACCTTTAGCACAAAGTAACAATGAGACTTTAGGCTGCATTGGTTTTGTTTGTGTTAATTTGATGTTGTCATATCCAGTCTTAGCATCCATTGATTTTACTCTTTACGCTGAAATTCCTTCTGAACAGTGAAATGATTATGTGAAAATCAAAAGATTTAGGGGTCTCTATAATGTCTATGTATGATACACAGAAAAATACTGCTGTGTGTTTGTGAAAGCTGTTATAAAAGCTTGCAGAGAATCACATTTCTAACTCTCAGACACTCACATAAAGACATAATTCGCCTTTTTTTCCCTTTCAGTTTCTTTTGAGGTGAACTGAAAAAAAGAACCATATTCAGGGGTTGTTTTATTTATTTATTTATTTTTTTACTCTTCATTCAAAATAAATCCTTCTTTGACCAACAACTGAAACGAAAACTGAAAAATAAAACAAAACAAAAATTAATGAAATATCTGACAGGGAGGAGGTACATTTTCACTTTTTACATTTGTTGTTTTTGATTAATAATGAACAAACACAGAACATTCAACATGGCAAAACCTTTATATTTGGCTGTTTTTTTTTGTCTTTTCACATCAGGTTATTTCATATTTTGATGATTATCTTTAGACAATTAGGAGAACCTGGAGAGAACCCATGAGGACACAAACAGAACATGCACAGTTCACACAAAAGAAGGGGTCAAAGGCAGAACCTTCTTGCTGAGAGATAATAATATTAAAAAGTGCTGCTCCCAGCTTAGTTTAATAAGAAAGCATTTACAAAAAGCTGCAGTTCTATTATTTTTAAATCATGGTAGTTTTGGTTTTTCATTTTCCTTGCACAACATGGGTTCTGTAATCTACAGTAGGTTCTCTAAGTCATATTTGATGCCATGTATTAATTTATTTTAATGTAACATCACCTTTGCAGTCATGTACTTTTAAGATATAAAATATGTTTACCATAAATTTAGAATAATTTTAGTTTCAGACACATTTCTTTTTTATATTCCTATTTATACATATTAACAAGGACCTTTGATCAGGTTCAATGATTGCCAATTGATTCACATTTGCACTTAATCTATCAAGAATAGATCATTGCATGGCCAGAGGTCAACAGATTTTATTCAAACTTCATGACAACAAAATATGTATATTGTGCAGGACTCTGTTGATGTGAATATTGGCGTTTTTCCACCTCAGTTTTTTTTTTCAATATTTGGTTCTTTTCTGCTCAAATTGTAATATGGAAAAAATGGGAAATTTAGATTTAATACATTTTTTGGTTGGTGTTGGAAAAAAAACTGTATATGTTTGGCTACACAGTAAATTTTGCAGTGTTAAATCAACACTTAGAGAGTTTATTTAACTTCTTCTAGAGTGTATTTGGTCCCATTGTCTCCAAATTAACACTGCAAAATGTACAGTGTAGTATCCTTAATGAGATAATATAATATTTCCTGATAATTAAATGTCTTTTCATGTGGGATCTTAAGTACACAATGTGTCTGTAAATCACTTGCAGTGTAATATGATTTATGTTCATGTTTTACCATCCTAACAACATCTATGTCACTCATTTTAAGAGAAATAATCGATTCCTGTTAAAATGATTGACAGAGGAACCTACACATAAAATACTATTTGGAATATCATACCCTATTGCATGTGTAGGTTCATATATTTATAAATATATTGCAGCATTCCAGCCTGTTTTCTACTCAAATTCAATATAATGTTTACTTATATTTTTTTGAAAATGTTTATGTGAAAATTGGAAATAATATCAGTTAATATGAGAACATAAAGGCGATGAAAGCCTCGTACATGTTCAGCTGGAAGCATCATCAATGGATAAGATTTTTTTTTGTGTCTTCCAGCTTCATTCTCTTCCCAATTTAATGTAAAGTATTTGGAGGTTTAATATTTCCCTATAATATGAATATTTCATGAGAATTAAATGTCTTTCTATAGAGACTTGTGGGTTGTAAATAATGTTGTGAACATTGGAAATAATGTAAAGTTTAAGTTTTACACAGCTGTTAATTCATTTTATTTTACACTAATCTTTACTTTTCACTACAGCAGTAAAAGTACTTTGCTCATTTTTCCTCCTCTGCCTACGTCTTAGTGCGGTGGGTTCGTTATGGGCTGGGGAGGGGGTTGAGGGTTGGGGTGGGGTGGGGGGGGGTGTCCTCTGTCATCAGCATCCTCAGCCAATGGACGCACCACTGGTGGAGACACTTTACCAGCATCTCCGGAGCTGAGCAGAGCGCAGCAGATCCATCCTCGCGCACTGACATCTGGACGTGGAAAGTGACTCCTCTGCCTCTGGATCTTTTCTCCACCTTCCTTTAAAGACTGTGGGATGTTTTAAAGCTGCACATGTGTGGACATCCAGCAGGGAGATGGAACTTCACGCATGGATGCGTCTGCGTCTTAAAGTGAATTGGAGCTGAAAGTGAGTAGAGCAGCCTCTGTTCATTTACACTCACGTGCAGGACTTTAATTGGACTACTTTAAACCCTTTAGATGGTTTCATGGATGTCTGACAGAATATTAGCTTTTCTTCATGTATAGGATTCAAATTCACGCGCAGTGAAATAACAGAAATCAAACGAGTTTTGGCTTTGCGCTTAACACCATTTAAAGTCCTGTGAGAGACGCAGAGGACCGTGCGCTTGCGCAAAGTGATTTTTTTCATGCATTTTCCCCCCCGCGTCCTGAGGATTATTGGCTGGATGTGCGGGAGGTTTCTGCATGACTGAGTGTTGTAGATGGATATACAGTGAAAAAAGCTTCAGGATATGGCATCTGAAACTGAAAAGCAGAATTAGTAATGACAGATCAGCCTGTAGCGGGTTGTTTGGCAGGATTTCTGCGGGTTAACGCGGCTCCACCGGCGCTTTATTCGCCTGCTGTGCGGGATATGATGTGCGTAAAAATGCTCAGTGCAACAATGAAAAAGAAAAGTGACATCAGAGTATATATTTACACTTTCTTTAGTGTTTTAAACTTTAATTGTATCAGTAGTTACAATTTATTACATATTTTATTTTGTTTTTATTGCTATGTGGTGTTAGGGGGATGTCCAGGAACCCCCTTTAAAGCCGCTGTATTTACGGATTAACAGCTGGGTTTTGTTTACTACTACAGCTGTTGGAGGCCTGCTAGATTATGATGTCATCTCTACTTCCTTTAGAGTAAAGTGAGTTCATGCATCCCTCCATCCATCTCTCCATTTCTCCATCCATCCATCCATCCATCCATCCATAGGCTCACGTGAGCAAGGCAGGACGCGCGAGCACCATGCCACGGATGTCAAAGCAGATTCCATTACACCAGATGCTGATAGTGTGTAAGTCAGTGCAGGCTCAACGTGGTTTGGTTCAAGAAGGGAAAAACAGAAAGACGTCACATGGATGTAAATGTCATTTGTGTTTTGTCCAGAGCGTCATAGGGTACACTTATGTTTATTGCAGTGATTGTTTTATATACAACTGTACAGTTTATTGCAGAAATGGCTTTATTTAATTAAAGAAAAAGAAAATAGGCCTATAGACACAAGATGACAGTGCATGAGGAGGGGTCACATATATGGTGTTTAAACTTCCAAGGGTCCACATATACAGTAGGCCACAAGTAGTCGCTCAAAAATGTTAAGCAAACTACCCAAAGCTGTCCCAAATGTCACACGATCTAATGTGGTTTCACAATGGAGATTCTCACATATAATATGCCACTTTCAGATAAAATTACCACAGCATGTACAATCACTTATTTGTTTAAAATACAAATGGCAAACAGCAGATCTGAACATTTATGTTTCATAATTATCCACAGAGGAACAACATTCCAACAAACGCAGTCATAGTCCAACAAAAATATACAAAACAAACACAAAATATGTCCAAATGTAGTCCATATGTAGTCCAAAACACATCAAAACATTAATAAATATCCACAAATGTTTTATATTTTTGTCTTATATGTTTAATTTTAATTATTATTTTTCTATTTGGTATTTTGAATATATATATTTTTGCTTGAATTTTAAACACATACAGTATGATCTGAAATGGGTCAATCCAGTAAAAAAAAAACAAAAAACTGGATCTAGTGCAGAAAAAAGTAAAGTGACATTATGACATACAGTTTACGTTTGCAAACCTTTCACACACAAAATGCGAATAACATGAACCGCCATGTGCAACATGAAAATAGCCTCAGCTCATCATTTAGTCATGTGCATTACAACATACAGATCACAGTGGATGTACAAAGGTACAAACATCTAGAGGTGAAGCATTAAACCAATCTATAAACCAAAACTGGAGCCTTTGGTGGGCCAGTTTTGGTTTATGGATTATAGGTTCAACACCTGTGATTTAATGGAATATATACACTGTAAAAAGAAATCAATAAATAAATATAAATCCTGTTTTTATGAAAAAAAAAAAAAAAAACTGGCAGCCACGGTTTCCAAAATAATCTTGTACAAAAACACATAAAACTGTAAATATATTTATAGAATAACATAGATGTAACATTTTAAACATGTAAATTCAACATTGAATGTAAACAGTAAATGCCCTGAACCTTATATAGACCTGTAGGTGTCCACAGTGTTTTCTAAATCTAATCAGGACTAAACTGGGATAAATTTAGGATTCAATGTCTTCAAAGTTTTATAAGGACACTTTAACCATTTGACACATACTGATCACTCCAGTGGACAGTTCTTCTACAGTTGTTCTCTTGTATATTCATGAGTTTGTTTGTTTGTTGTTTGTTTTAGTTCCATATCAGTCAGTTCATATCATTACTGTAACTGGTCTGTTCTTAATACTTGATCTGTACTAACATGTTTACCTGTAAACTAGTTACTTGTTGTTATTAGACTGCAATTAATAGACTTCTTAAACAAAAACTGTATTAAAAATGTTTTTTAAAACACACACACACACACACATCTGTATTATCCTCCTGAGACCCTGAGTCCTCTTTCAGGGACAAGATTTTCACAGCTTTATTGAAGAAAAAATAAAAAAATGTCCACTGTAAAGGACAATCCATAAAAAATTAAAAATGTATCTGAAAAACTCTTGCATTGTACTGTTTTTCCCAAAAAAATATTTAACATAAAAAAGTCAAAACTTGTCCTTTCCTGAGTCTCAAGAGTTATGGTATCACTAAGTTTTCTTCTTGAAGCTAAAATTCAGTACTGGTATATTTGACCATCGCTAAAAATAACACTATGTCTTAATCTTTATGTGCTGCATGATAGTTTACATTATAGCTTTGTTAGCTTAGCTCTGTTTTTGCACTTACAGTGGCCATAATAACATTACAAATCCTTTGTTTTCTGTACAGTTTGTGTTTTCAAGTGTCCCATGTACACTTAAAGTGAAAATGTGTGTAGTGTAGTGGGATCATTTGGTTCCAGCTCTGTCACAGTTTGTGGAGGTAGTGATAAAGCCATGATAAGGGTGAAATGATGATTCTGGAACGCTATGTAAAAGGAACACCTCTCATTCTACAACAACACTGTAATTTTTAGATAACGTATTGTGTGTGTGTGTGTGTGTGACCTCCACACTGGGGGGTATTTAAAAATGAGCGTGGGCCGTGTACCATAAGTAAACATATTAACACATCCAGAAAGATGTCGACCTGGGGAGACGCCACCCATGAGCTGTTGTCACTTCAGCCGGAGGACTCTAACCATACTAACATTTGTGGAATGGTGAAAGACAGACTCTGGAGAGGTTAGCTAAGAAGATGCTCACAGTATTTCTAACACCAAATAATACTTCACACTATACACTGCGTCACACTACATTTGACTCGTCAACACAGGTAATCAAAGGGGACACTGTGTAAAAGTCCAGCCTATCCCACATCTGTTACTCCTTTGGCTTGACTGTGGAAATGACCAAGCCAGCATCTCTGTGTGAAAATGACTAATACCTGCATGAAAGATCTGTTTGGAATCATTCAAACACAATCATAACTGTCAGTTTGGATGGAACAGCACATAGCAACTTAGTAAATATAATAACATTTCAAATAATATTACACCTTCTTGTAATGTGATGTTGTGACATTTTTAATATTTTATTTTTATTTTATCCTGTCTACATGATGCTATTTTATTCCATTGCATTTCCTCCTTGAGCATGGATCTAACACCATCATGGTCAGTTATTTCTGCCTCTTTGTCTCATCTCACTCAACCTCAGTTCTACTTTGTGTTGTTGTTCTTACATGTATTTCTGGCGTTTTATTTTGTTGTTGTACCCTGGCTGTCAAAGCACTTTGTAAACTGTTTTTAAAAGGTGCTATATAAATAAAGTTATTATTATCAGCATTTTTATTATATTATAATTTTTTTATTATAAGCCTCATAATTAAACTCCCCCTTGTAGAAGAAATGCTATTTCTGCCATGACCTGCTCTTAGTGCCTCTACCAGCTCCCCCCTCTGCATTCACCACTCAGCTGTGGCATTATCCACGGCTGCAGGTGATTAGAACCAACCTTACGTCATGCAGTGTGGGAGTGGCCATGGCTCAGGAGGTAGAGCAGATCATCCAATAACCCAGGGGTGGGCAACTCCAGTCCTCGGGGGCCGGAATCCTGCATGTTTTCAATATTTCCCTTTTCCAGCACACCTGATTCCATTAATGATCAGCTCATCATCCAGTTCTACAGAAGCCTGATAATGATGTAATGGCTTCCAGGTGTGATGGAAGAGGGAAACATCCAAAACTTGCAGGATACCGGCCCTCGAGGCCTGGAGTTGCCCACCCCTGCAATAACCGATGGTTTGGGTAGTTCAAATCCCACTCTGCAACAACATTTCCGTCAGTCTACCCCAGGACAGCGGGGACTACAAATGTAGTTTACCACCACCAGAGGGAGGATGTGGGAGTGAGTGAATGAATAATGGATGGATAATGTAAAGTGCTTTGGATGCCTTGAAAAGCACCATAGAAATCAAACCTATTATTATTATTATTATTATTATTATTATTATTATTATTATTAGCCCAGGCATTTCCCCATCCTCCTGCTCCACCTCCATAACCCAGATTATACTCACCATCTCACAGACTCTGACTCTTCTCAGGTTTTATGTTTATTCTGGTTTCTGGTCTTTTGTTCATTAAATAATTTTACCCCTTCAGCACTGAGCATTTAGCTCCATTATTCCACACCGCCATAACAATTTCAGCCTCAAGTTACATTCTTTTAATTTAAAACAAGAACAGTATTTCTAGCTTTTATCACTTTCTTTGACTCGAAAAGGTGTTTGTTAGTGGTTTTCCCATCTGATAATGTCTCACTATTCCCTCTAGTGGTCACATAAATCACCTGGGCCTGTCAGTCTGGATACATTTTGTTCATTCTTTTATAATACAATATACTGGCATCCATGGATTTACAGACATTTTAAGGCATTTTTTTTCTTAAAGTAGAAATACTATATATAGTCTCCATAAACACATTTAAAAGTCAGTATTTTACCAAAAGTTATTGATGATTTCATATTCACATTATTAAGCTACTTTCCTTTGTTGTATAGATTGCAATAATGCTGCTGTAAGTCAATTTACACAGCTGTGTACTGATAGGAATGATTTTTACTGACACCGCAGCTGAGTACAAACAGGTGGAACTCTGCACAGCAAGATACACTATGATAGTCAGATGGTAAATGAGTAGGTAGTGCATTTTGACAAAACATTTGGATGGACTTCAGTATGATTCATGCAGCAGGTGGATAGTTCCAATTACTTTTTAAAAATAGATAAATATCTGGGTAGGTTTTTCAACACCATTAATGCAGAATGAAGATAAAAGCTTCACTTCCAGATCAGACAAATGCTAACTTTCTACTAATTTTCAGATGAACCTGCATCTGTAGAACTAAATAGAACAGTGAAAGCAAATAACAGTGAACTGATTTTAATTTCAAAGCTCTCAAACACTGGGATGTATTTTGTCCTCATTAAAGGGTAACGAAGTGTGAGAACTGTAGAAAACCTGCCTTAAGGGTTCCATGTTCCAGCATTAATGAGCACTACCTTTATCGAGTGTATTCTCTAAGAAAACATTACATTTTTGGCATTTTCTACTATGTTAATATTGTTTTCATGAAAAGTCATTTATGTTGTATTGTTCTGTGTATTTATATTAATCAAAATTCATATATACTAATGTAAACACTAGAGAAGATATTTACAATAGTTATGTCTTCAGATTTTTGTTATCATTCAGGTTTTATTGCTCTTTATATGTATTTGAAATAGAAAGATTTCATGCATTTTTATCATTCCAGTAATAGATCCTTGAATCACCACTGGAAATGAAAAGGCATGTTTTTTGGTTTTGTTTTGTTTATTCCTGGATAAGAGGTTTGGTTTATTCAAAGGCTGATCTTTCACTTGTCTACATTGAGGACATTTATGACTGTATTTTTCACTCAGGTGGGGTAAACACTTAAGAATTTTCCAAATCATAATTTAAAAAAAAATCTATTCCAGACCCTCGCAGACAAAAAGTTGGGCACTGAACAGTTTTGATTGTACCATGTGTGGTGTACTCTGATAATCCCAACACAGCACATCACATCATCTATCTATAGCAAACCTCTTTCTGTAGTGTTCCTGTTTGTTATATGGAATGTCTAACACCTGCACAAGTCCACCAAATGATCCGAAATTTGGAGGGTCTCTTTCCAGTACTATGGCTGACTGCAGTGCAATGTTTCATGTCATTACACACACATACAACAACTAAAGATATTACACTAATTTCATTTTCTCTTTCTAACTTTGCCGCTCTGAGCATAGCCAAGTTCCGTCCCATGATTTGGCTCCAGCTACACCTAACTTTTTCTTTTTTCCCCCAACGCGCACACACAGAAAGCAAGTGAGAGAGTTTAGAACTGAAAATCGATAGTTTGGAACCAAGGCAGACATTAACTGTAGTAACCAAACTCTTAATGTTTGCAACGCGGCAACGCGGCAGTGTGCGCACACGCGGCAACGCGGCAGTGTGCGCACACGCGGCACGGCAGCGCAGACAGCGACAAGGTGGATCGTGCGGTGACAGTTCACGTGCGGTTACAGTTCCCAAAAAGTTCCAGATTCTTCCATATGCTACAGGTGTTAAATATATTTCCTTGTAAAGGCTGTAATACGACTGATTTAATGAAGCAGCCTATGACAGTGTTTACTAAAGCCTCTGTGAAAAGCTAAGTAGCCTAACACTATGCTAATAGCACTAGCCTAGCACTGTGCTAATAGCACACTTGGAAATGATAGACCTAAGACATAAAGCTTTAGACCACCTTTTGTGCAGATTGTGGACCATGACCATGTAAGTGAATTTGTGTGTGTGTGTGTGTGTGTGTGTGTGTGTGAAAAACAAACACTTGGTTGATGAAAATATTTGTCAGGACATTTAATGATGATGGTCATTTCATTTGACCATGGTTGATTGACCTCTGGTTTGTTTTATTTTGAAGTGAGTTTAATGTCTGTTTATGTTTGCCGACAGATGTCATCAAACTGTACATATCAGAGATTTAACGATGGTGTGCATTTTGAGGAAAAATTAAGCCCTTAAAAGTGACTTAACTGTACTGTGTAGAAGATGTCTTTAATCACAGGTTGGATCAGATTTCAGGTCTAATGTACATGTGTATTGGCGGGGCCAGGTTTGTAGAAGTGGACCTGTATTAGACTCTGTTCAGGAGTTGTTGGCTCTCGACACACACAAAGATTTTTACAATTGTTGGCCCTTACCTGTTTTGGAGCCAGTTATCAGGACAAATTCACTCTAAACACACCTCAGACCACATGATCATCTTATAATCTGGTGTTTGCTGTTTTTAGTTTGGGAAAGGAGAAAATCAGAACAAAAACAGCCCAATTATCTTTAAGGTTTACCTCGCCTTAGAGAGGTTGAATCAGTTGTTTGACTCATACTCATGTCTTTACACATGTATCTGTACTTCTACTTGAGTAAATCTTGTACTTTCAGTTGTGATGATGGAACCTGAAATCTTTTTGCTTTTCTTCCAGGTCATGATGTAATTGTGCAGCATCAGTTTCTGAAATGATTGAGACAAGCACATCAACTATGTCGGACAGATCTGAAGCTGCTCACTGCACTGTGTGCTGCTGTACAATGGCCAATAAAATCCTTATGGTGGTCTTCATGGTGCTGCTGATCTTTGCCATCTTATTTGGGAACTTGGTGACTCTGGCTGTGGTTTTTGGGACCAAACATTTCCACACATCCCAGGGTTACTTGAAAGCATCGCTGGCTGTGGCTGACTTGGCAGTGGGGATTTTTGTTGTGCCGCTGTCAGTCTACGCTGAGGTGTATTTGATGGCGACTGACTCAGCACCGGAGTGGACCTCGTACAACTCGCAGTCAGTCAGTTTCCACCCATGTAACATCATTGGTCCAATCTTCGCAGGCTGCACTTTAGTCTCTATCACAACCATTTTCCTCCTCACGATTGAAAGGAGCATTGCTGTGTTGAGACCTCTTCACAAAGACTCGGTGATCACTCGTAAAAGGACCACCATCCTCATTGTCCTCTCATGGCTGGGGAGTTTCTTCTTGGCAGTGTCACCGATGATTTTCAGCAGTGAGATTGCGCTGGAGTACAACGCCTGCAGCCGGATGTGTAACTACGCCCTGGGAACCATCAACGAGTTCCCCAGTCAGGCCTGGAACATCCTCCTCCTCTTCCCAGCGTTTGATTTTACACTGCTAGGAGGCACTGTGGTCATTAACATCATCTCTCTATCCAGCATCAGGCAGCACTCGAAGCACAGGAAACACCTGGCAGAGACAGAGTGTCAAAATACTACCAAACCAACATTCTCTGACATCAAAGCAGCCAAAACCATTGGTGCACTGACGGTGGCCTTCACCGCTTCCTTCACCCCCATCGCTGTCTTTGTTGTTGGGAATGTTCTGGGGAATACATGGTGCAACTTTTCTTTTTTCGCCTTTTGGATTTTGGCCACCAACAGCTGCTGGAATGTCATAATTTACAGCGTGAGGGATCAGAAATTCAGACTGTGTGCACACAAGCTTCTCATGCCAATCCAGAGAGAGAACTCTATCAAAAACTAAATCCTCAGATGATCAAGGACTAAGACTTTAAGCAAACTGACCAATGGTCCATTGCACCAGCTATACACAAGTTCTCTCCAGTGCTTGGATGTAAAATATTTAATTTAACATTATTGCCGCATTTCCACTAGTATCGGCTCTACCCGATTCTAGTTGATTCTACATAAAAGAACCCGGTTCCATGGTCTTAGATTTTTGGTATCCACTCTGTTGAGGTTCCAAGTGGTCCAAAATGATACTATAACATGACATGTAAATAGCGTAGATACTAATTGGTGGAGTTTTCTCTGCATCATTGCGTTATCAACGTGCGACCCTTCATTAAAAAAACAAACAAAAAACCACTCGATTTAAAGGTAAAGTTAACAGTGATAAGTTAAATGGTCATGGAAGTTGAGACATTTCTGTCTTTGGTGGCTGATGAAAAAAAATCAGCACGAGTTTGATGGCACTTCGCGATGACGTCAAGGTATGATATCTGTAATGGAAATGCTCTCAAGGAAGAGTATGTGGTCCCCGAGTAGAGCCGATACCATGTAGTGGAAGCACGGCTTAAAACTCTGTTGATGTTTAGGTGTGATAAATCTTACATGTCTGTGAAATTAAATTTTAAAAAACATTGGAGAAAAGACACTACTATTCATTGCAAGAACAGTCAGAGATGAACATTGAAATTCTCAAGTGCCAAAATCTTGAGGCCACAAAGGCAAGTCTATCCTCATAACCTACCGCATAAAGACGTTCAATTTAGCAGCAGAAATAAACATGTTTACAGTCTTTTACAATAAACAATGTTAGTCACAACAGCCTGGTACTGTTCTGACAAGTAGTCTGTAGCGCACCTATTTATCCTTTACTAATGATTAACATTTTACATAATTGAAGAAATGGCTGCTTTGAGGAGCATGTTCCTGCTTGTTGACTCAGACATTTGGAGCTTCTGTAAATTGAATAAAATAGATTTTCCTTTGAGAAGTGGCACTAATGGAGGATTGTAATGAAGTTACCAGGAACTTCACCAGGCAGTGTGACCATCTTACATACTTACACAATAGAGCAACTTATCTATAATCATCTTGTGCAAGTATAAAACCTGTATGGCATTACATGGTCAATTTGAACTCGTCAGTGTGTTTATACATTATTTAAAGCTGGCACAATTCTTATCAGATTCATGAAGCAGCACAATTTGCTTGGGGTGATGTGAAATTTGTGTTAATGTGGTTGGTGTTTTCAGTGAGCTATCATTAGCTTGGTGAGCTTCACAGAGGTTTCATCTTCTGATCCAAATATGGGCACTTCTATCTTTAAAAAACACACATGATGGTGACGACAGTAGTCCATATATATATATATATATATATATATATATATATATGTTTATGCTTGCAAACACTGGTTTGCCAAAATTTGGGAAGTTACCAGCTTTGCTAGCCTTGAAACATAGTGTGATTAACACTATGCTATTATTACATTGTATTTTATTTTGTTGCCTAGTCAGGACATCACATCACATAAAGATAACATGGATCTTTATGGATTCCCCAGATATAAAATATTATGTTTCACATCTTTACACTTTGTTTTTTACATATCAGCTATTTTAACTGTGCTGTTGCGTTCAAGAGAAGAGAAATAATGTAGTGATTTTTTTTTTGTCATTACACAGCTGGTTATGAAGTGAAGGAATGTTCTCCTGCAAACTTACCAGGAGATGAAACAGCATTCAAAATATTATAATGCAGGTCAAATCTGTGTGAAGTGTACTGATGACATAATTAAATTGAGCTCCTTTTGAACCTTAACTGGTGCCTTATTAAATATATAATTAACATGCATTCAAGCTCCATGAAGACACAAAAAAATCTTTTAATGATGCCACAATCTCAGACTTAACAGAAACTTAACATGGATTTGGCTATGACTGAACATATGGGAAGAAAAGAGAATTTTACATATAACGAAACCATGATCTTTACTGAAACCAGTAAACAGAAACACTAAACTTACCTTCCAAAATATTTCGTCATACCAGTTGAAGGAAGACTCAACATCTACTAACATCAGATCAATTTAAGCCTGTAAAACCCATAAAACATCAAGTCTCCATTCTAAACTAGACTCTATTTGAGCTCTTGTGTATCTGGTGCAACACAGTGCAGGACTTCTAGATGTTATTTGTCACACACTGTTTCTTAACCTCATGATGTGAACCTCTTTACGAGACAAGTCTGCATGTCTTGTGGATTGCTTTAGTGGAAGTACAGTTTTTACATCATTAAAAAAGCATGGAAAGTGTTCAGATCACATACACCTCTGGGAAAAAAGATTATCAGGGAGCATCATAACAGCAGAGCTAATGTCCTGCCTTCGAGTTCCAAGAAAGACTGATGGAACACTTAGAGAAAACCAGGTTTATGCTGCCAAATAACCAGAGCATAAATATAATACTTGTTTTCTGTGCCTTATTAAAGGTCTGAAAACAACATATTTTGTCTGTATTCTTTAAATAAACAGATGCTAGCTAGTTTTACACAATATATCAATGAAAAAAAAAAAAATCCCAGATCACTTTGACTCTTCCAGAGGTGCATGTTGGATTTTATCTATCTTGTTGGACATTTGTCTTGTTCTGTGTGCTATTGAGAAACCTGAGGCCTGTTTCAGTCGCTGCATTGGTTATTTTACTGGAGTGTGATGAATTAAAACATGAATGAAACACACAACAAATATGTAATTTCCTGACTCAGTCACATCTCTACATGGTGTCATTGTTGAAACAAGAATATACTGTGTATATAAATGTATATTTTAGGTCACTTTTCATTCATTATTGTTTTTCTGTTTGTTTGTTGTTTTTGTTTTTTTTTACAGCTTTATTGACTCTCAAATACAAAACAGGTGCTTCAGAGCCTATTCACAAATCCAATCATTTACCAATATACACATCAAATATTTTCATTTACATTTAACCATTACTCAGAAAGCACCAATGAGCAGAGATGATAATTACTGGCTTTGCTCAGACATTTATTAACTATGTTTCCACTTCCTCATGTTCCATCATAGGTTTATCATATGATTTAAACAGATTCAGTGGTCAATTAGTTTCACAGTTGGTGCATTTAAAGACATCTGGTTAGTTTCGTAGCCCTATTCAGCAGTGGTGGACCATCAGGGCCAGCAAGACCTTCTGTACTGACGTAAATATCAGAAATACAATAATACAGTAGGGTTTACATCCTAAACTGAAATTGTTTTAGTTTATTACCAATAGATTATTCTCTTCATTTCTTAGTGTTTGTGTTATCTTTACTTTGTCTGGGATGCCACTAGCAATTGTGAGACCCCTGAAAAGTTAAATTGTGGGTCTTTGCTAAAACACAGTATGTTTCAGAACAGGGGTGCACTCTCTAACAGCTGTAACTGGAAAAAACCGAAAGGGAAATTTGACATGCATTGAATGTCACACTCCCAGCTTCTATGTCACTGATGTAAGCAGAAGTTCATACACATTTTTCACAACTTCTAACCTATATACACTGGGCCCGCTGGGAAAGCTGGGCCCAATGAGTTGGTCACTGCCTCCCCACCCCCTTTATGGTGCCCCATGCTGTATATCCATCTATGTGGATATGACATATTATATCCAATCAGATTTCAGTCTCTATATCAGGGGCGTCCAATGCTGGTCCATGAGAGCTATTATCCTGCATGTTTTAGACGTTTTCATCTTACAGCACACCTGACAGTCTTATCTGTGCTGTTTAATTTGTGTCAATAAGTTCAATGAAGATTTAAAATATATATATATATATATATATATATATATATATATATATATATATATATATATATATATATATATATATATATATATATATATATCTAACACAAAATAAAAATTCCAATGAAAAATATCAGACTGTAATGAAAACAAAAATGTGCAGATGGTGTAAAATATTTGCCTGTGCATCTTTCTTAGTTTTGGTTGTTCCCTTTTTCCTATATTATGACTTCAGCCTTTTCATTTGCGCTTCCTGACTTTTTGATTGTGGTTTTGACACAAACGTATCTGGTGGGGGCAGGGTTTCCTTTGGTGGATTATTATTGGTTTTATTTATGTTTGATGGACAGCTGAGAAAGCATACCCAATCAGAAGCGTAATCATACGTTTACTTAGCTGTCCATCAAATTATTCAATTTTGGTGGTGATCCATGGGGGGGGGGGGGGGCTCTGCGCTCTCAGAGTGCTTTTCTAGTGATCATTACAATTATCAGGTAATAATATATTTTTTATCGTCATGTAAACAGACTCAGTGCCTGAATTGAATGCGGGCAGCTATTACTTCATGTCTGAAAAAAACAATACCAGAGGCAGTTTAGCTTCAAATATAAGTAAGTTATAGACACCCTGAATCGTACCAGTACTAACTACAAAATGAACACGTGGAACATATTAAGGTCGTGTCTGGAAGGAAATTGTCTCAGGAGAGATGTCCGTAGCTATTTGATTCAAATTTTAATTAAACTTCTGCTTCTCAGTTTTAAATAATATTTTATGTGTAAAGCTGTGACACGAGTGCAATGGAGTTAATTTAAACCAGCTAAAATTGCAGCGATGATTGAAAAGTTTCATTAGAAGCTGAAAACTTTGCAGTGACGCTGATGTAAAGGAGCAGACTCAGTTTGCATTTAATTTAAAATCAAAATTGCCTGATAATTTGGTTGCAGCCTGTTCTTGTTACTCTCTGGAGGGTTTTACTCATCTGAAACCGACTGTTGGGTAATCCAGTCAGACAACTGATCAGTTTAATCAATCTGCCACCGAATTGGACGCAAGTACCTCTAAAACCAGCAGATGTGGCACATTTGAGTCATTCAACTGAGAAGCGTTATGTAGAAATAGTGATTTTAATCATTTATCAAGATGTATGTCACATTTTAATTGTTTTAGTTTATTCTAATATTTGCTTTTATCTTCTTTCATGTGACAGTTTTTTTTTTTAAACAGAACAGGATTCATCAAACTGTGAATAGAAAAAGGACCCCATGCAGATTTATGTAATTCCAGCAGTTACACCCGTTATGTTTGAAGATTTGTCATATCAAGGTGAGACTTTCTCCAGATGATGTTCAGTTGAGTTGCAACACTGGTGTCATAACCTGCCACAACCTTTCCCCCAGATCCACACCAGATCCACCTGGCCCTGCACCATGCAGCTGCAAGTCATTACCAATCTGCAGCTTACAGTTGCTGGTGCAGGACCATTCAGTTTGTCACCTCTGTAACCTGGACACGCAGCCATTTCCTGTTTCACCATAACCTGGATATTTCTTCACCACCACGGACACTTGCTGATCTATATTCAGGTTTTGTTTGTGTTTATTTATTGTCTCTGTCTGAATTTAGTTCTGCTGTTATTCAATTATTTTTCCCTTCAGCACTGAGCATCTTCTCTCCTCCTCACCCTTCATGACAACTGGTGAGTAAAGATCATAACTCAGCAACAACACAGCACTGTTCTTTGTACTATAGAGGTAGGTTTATAATCTATGTACCATTCATTCTTTTGTTTTTCATCTGCCAATCAAAAATGAAATAATAAAAAGATTTATTAAATTTTTTTTCCAAATCAAACAAAATGTATGTATGCTTGGTTTTTCATTTTTGGATTTTAGGCTCAAATTAAAAATATGAAATGAAAAAATGAATCACTTGACTGAATTTAATAGTTTGTATTTACATGACCTGGTAGTTCTGCGGACAGCAGTTGGGGTCGTGTGATTTAATTTAAGTTTTTAAAATAAGATGAGATTTTTTATTAATCATGCTTTCTTGCCAACACTGCCAGCAGCCAGGAAATGGAGGAGTAGAAGCAGGGACAGGAGAACGTTCACTTTTGGAAGTCAATCTGAATAAGTTTTTCCATTTCGTATTTTTGATATGAGCCTAAAATCGAAATATGAAAAAACGGGTATGTATTTGTTTTTCGTTTTGGATTAAGAAAACGAAAAACCAAAAATCCATCTAGTTTTTATTTTTTGGTTTTTGATTGGCAGTTGAAAAATAAAAAGAACAAATGATGCACGGATTGTTTATTGAAAAGTTTTTAACCCATAAAAGACCCAAACATCTAACCTGACTCGTATCATCTGGCTGTGTTTCGCTACGCTCATGCAACCATCTGAGTACCATGAGGTTCAGGTTTTCTAGAAAAAGATGGAGCCAATCAGTGCCGCCGGGTGGGACTACTCCATGACTGGGCAGCGTTGAGGCTGGTGTGATGTAAAGCGTCATGTCTTGAGTTGAACATGAGTGGCTGAAGTGGCGTGTCAGTCAAGATGACGGACAGATTCTTCATCTAATCACATGCAAGGATTTTAGATAAGGCCCCTCCTTTGAAAACGGATCAGTTGTGGAAGGATCCCAGATGGTGTTGTGATATACCATCTGGTGACAGTCAGGTTACGAAGCATCTACTGATGTAAAGCGTTAATCCACTAATCTGTAACCAATGTGTAAAATACAGTTTGTCATCTTTTCATGGTGTTGAGAGGCTCTGTAGCGAACGAGGAAACACAGTCTTCTACCTGATAGAGAATAATGGTGGACCTCCGTGGCTGTGAACAGTAGATGAGTTTAGCTGATGTGGTGGGGTATTCAAATGAATCTGTGTGTGACATACAGTATTTTCATCCCCCGCCAACAAGAAATGGATCAGTAGAAAAGGAGTCAACAATTCCGGAATCTTGGAGAAAATCACAATTTTATATTTCCCGCTAGGAAATCCCAACGATTCTCAGGGAGTGCAGCCGGAGTTCGGCATTCTGTCAGGATTTTGATAAGGGTCACACTTGTGATGTCACACAACGTAATCTGCACCACTTCTGATTTGTTTGGCACTGCAGCCAGAGGCGAAAGTTTATCGGCTTATAACTTGACCATCACACAGCCTAAACATTTCTTTTTTGTGTTGAAAAATACTATAGGTAATAAGGAATGAATCTGCCATTCCACTTTTGCACAAAAGGGGTTTTAGTTCACCTTTAACCCTTACAGAGAAGAAATACTTCTTTACTTTATATTGAGGGTGCGTTTATAGGATTTACCTTCCAGACATTTTCAGTTCAAACACATACCACATACAATTGCTGGCAGAAGGTAAATTGGAGCTGAAGGAGACTTTCTGGCTTAGTAGAGTTTTACAGTTTATGTAGTGATATGGATTTAATCTGTTCAGAAGCTTTCATAACTCACCTCCGACATGTTCAAGGATCAGTAAACAGACTTCGGAAGGACATGCACCTAAAACTGTGTCATTTATTCAGAAAACCATATGTACTTTTCAATGCTATGGTGCACTTCTCAACATATACTTTGTTTTTTTTTTTGTGTTTGTTTGAGCATGAAGGTCGCTATAAACCTCACTAAAATATAGTATAAAAAATACACCCCATTATTCTAACAAGCTCAATTAGCCATGCAGTGACACCCACTGGGCATGACTTATGCATATGCTACTAGAAATTGTTGGCAGCATAGAGAAAGGATGTGGACAATTATATTTTTCATGGTAACAAGGAGAGATAAAACATGGCGAAGATAAATTGTCTAGTCCTGAGGCCATATGTGCACATGCAGGGTTTCATATTCATACAGTATAGTGTTTAGTATTTTGAATGATAAACTTTAAGAACAAATTGTTTTATGACTTCGGTTATCTCAACACTGAGCAGTTGCTGCAGTGGATTAAGAGTTGAGGAAATGTAAAAAGTAAAGTATGACCTGCCTGTCAATAAAAGAATTATTCACCACCTTTGTGGTTGGCTTTATCAATGGAGTCGTGTAGTGTGGTACGTTGGTTGAAAGCATGTGGAGAAGAAAAATACAATAGAAATGAACATTTGTATCACATCATAAAGTCTTGGACAGTGAGCAGACTAAATATGGACTGGTAGTTCTTTGAGAGACACTCAGGGGGAATCTTATATTTTTCTTTGATGAAAATGTGATGCATGAATGGACTTTTATTAATCATCAAAAGCATGTTGGATTGACTATTTTCACTGGAAATGTTTGTATGTGGTTCACAAAGTTCTGTTTCTTTAGGTACCTTTTAAGTTCCACAACTAAAAAATGGTATATCTCCTCTGGACCAAATGTACAAAACATGATTTATGTTTTACATAATTTTTGTCTGTCAGTATATTTACATGCAATTATTGTCTTACTCTGATTAAGCACTGGAGTTCTCCAGAATTCCACATTTGCATGCACCAGAGAAATTCAAATTATTTATGTTGGTAAATTGGACTCCCAGACACTAGGTAGTCCTACACACCCTTTCATGTTAGCATGCTTCTGGTTGGTGCCATAGAAGAAATATAACTAAACGGCAGATTTGAAGCAGACGTAGTAGGACAACACCCAGAGATGATATGGACCACAGCCATGTAGCAGCTCAGTATATTTCATATGTACTGTTAAATCCGGATTCATTACAGTAACGTATGTGTTGTCGTTGTGGGAATGTGCACAATAACGCATGCTGTTTTATTTACTCACAAATTTTGTCAGTAAGACAAGTAGCTCTCTGGATAATTCACTAGCGCCACCCTGAGGTAATAGAACGCACTTCCTCCCACATTGGGTACCCACCCACATGTAATTGGCACCTTGTGGCAATTGCTTGGTGCAATTGCCACCTAGTGGCCAGTGCCGCAATGTGTTTGCTAACTGCTGAAAAATGTTGAAAATGTAAACGAAACCTCTTGAATCACCCACTATCAGACACTACTTGTCTGATAATTAAACTCTAAACTGACGTAACATAATCTACTCACTAACATTAAAGCTCATTCAACAGTTTGATGAATGAGCTGTGTTAAATATCAGGATAAATATTATAAAAATGTATCGCATCACCTCTGTGGAATAGGTATACACAGTACTCGAGTTGAGGGGGGATGAGGGTGGATGCCCCCCTCCTAAAAAAATTATCAAAAATCATCCCCCCTGTAAAACTGTCATAGGCCCCTTTCCATTCCTTAACTTTTTACAGTTAAATTTGGAAATATCACTTATAATTGTAATTATTTTATCATTGGAAAGTAGTGAGCATGTTGACTAAAAGAAGGGGTTTGCAGCTCAGCCTTCACTATGTCCACTTCGTGTCCTGCTTCGACTGCGTGCCCAGCACGAATATTTACATTGCATAGCGGGTGGGGATTTATGACGATTAATGCAACGG